>CAXKVX010000821.1:0-242880 GCA_964058865.1 Eleocharis quinqueflora | reverse complement strand
GAAGTAGAAACAAACAAAAATAAACACCTTCAATAAAAAATAAAAATAAAAAAATAAACACCGTGAGAATCTGCTCTTTACGGCTGTTATATATTAGGAAAAATTAGATTTATGCTAACCAAAAATATCAAATTAGAAAATTGCCCTCTCAAACTTATTTCTTTAAAAAAAAACATTTTAATCTCAATTAATTTAGGAATTTGTCACTTATGATTGATATATTAATTAAAAAAACAAAAATATATTGAATCTCTAAAATGCCCTCCTCTTCTTTCTTCTCTAGAGAACATGTTCTACTTTACCATTTTCCACTGGTTCTTGCGCATGCAGCTACAGTAAAAGCAATTCAGATTTGAGGAGAAAATGGATAGAAAAGATAACTGTGTTTATGAAATTTAATTTGATATCCCAAATCAACTGTATAGGATAACTGTGTTTATATATGAAATTTTGAAAACTAGCGAATATAGTAATATGTTCCAATGGGTTTATGTTATAACATTCTGATAAATATAGCATGTTCGGATCAATTTACAACGTCAGCAGCACAAGATTATAATAATGCAGTTTCCATTAGACACAATATAAATTAGAAACGGTATACAAAATTTATGGGACCTAACATACACAAAATTAAAATCTGAAAATCATCAGATGTAGCAGAATATCTCCATATGGTTCTTGCTGTCAGAATTTTGAGGCTTCTGGGATTACCAGTCTTTCATATCACCGGCCCCTCAACTTCAGCACCACCGGCAGCAAAGATATGCAGATTTGCAGCTTCAATAGACCATTTTCAGATAAGAATCTTGTTGCTTTAAATTCATTCGTAATGAACTAACGATAATGTAAAGATGAGAGGATGGACAAAGAACCACTATGGTGAAACTAATAGCTAGGAAAAAAAGGAAATATTTAGAAAAATTAGGTGAACTTCAGAATATACAAGAGTGGAGAGCATGGGACATAAATGAACAAACTGAATACTTAGAAACCAATATTCAATTAGATGAAATATATGAGGAGGAACAAAGATACTGGAATGTCAGATCAAAGCAAGATTGGCTGTTGTTTGGAGATAATAATACTAAATTTTTTCATAAGATTGCTACTCAGAGATATAAAAGAAATAAAATCCAAAGCCTAAATATAAAAGGCTCATATGTATCAGATAATCAGATGATTGAAGAGCATATTTTAGAATATTATAAATCCCTATTTGGTGTTACAGGGGATCAGTATGTACAATTGAGATTGAATTTTTGGGGAGATGAAGATATAATCCCCCATGATGTGGCCCTGAAGATTACTCAACCATTTACTGAAAAAGAGATTAAAGATGCAGTATTTTCTTCTGCAGGAGATAAATCTCCAGGACCTGATGGTATTACTTTTCATTTTTATCAAAAATACTGGGATTTAGTTAAACAAGATATAATGTGTTTGTTTGAAGAGTTTTATAATTGCAAATGTAATGTGGCCAAAATAAATAGGACCATGATATGTCTGATTCCAAAAGTGATCAATGCTACTGATATCAAGCAATTTAGACTCATACCTCTTATCAATTGTAGTTACAAAATAATCACAAAAGTACTTACTGCAAGGTTAGAACCAGTTATTAATCAATTGCTTGACCAGTCTCAGTCTGCATTCCTGAAAGGAAGGTACATTCTAGATAATGTTGTGTGTGTCTCAGAAATTGTGCATCATACAAAACAGAAAGGAAAAGAGGGAATTGTTCTTAAGATAGATTTAGAGAAAGCTTATGATAGGGTGAATTGAAATTTCCTTTTTGATTTGTTAGAGTCTAGAGCAGGGGCGGATTTACTGTAGGCCAGGGAGGGGCAGCTGCCCCCTCCCCCCCCCTCCTGAATTTTGAAATTAACAGAGACGTCCTACAAGGCTGAGAATTCTGCCCCTCTCTGGGCCTTACTTTGCCACCCCCTGCTGGACCTAGTTGTTTCTGTATATTAAATTCACACTGAAGCTCCAGGCCCAATTAGAATTTATTAGCTTGCTGACCTCATTTAATTTGCACTAAAGCCCAAGCAACAAATTACATCCATTTATTAGCTTTAGCGACTCAGAAATAAAAAATAAAAAAACAAACAAAACACCCCGTGAGCCCCTCTTTGATTCTGCTGCAACATCAATTAAAAAAAAGAAAAATCAAGAACTCTCTCTCTGCCTCCGTTAAAGTTCCCAAACTTAGGGTTGTCGCCGACATGTCTCGTCGTGCCGCTGCGACCTCGCCGACCTGTCTTGCCGTGCCGCTGCGACCTCTCTTCGCCTCTTCGACCTGCCATCTCCGATATCTGTCAGCAACTCAGCGGCCAGTGGGCTCTGCTAGTCTGCTGTAAGCTTTTTATTTGATTTTTTTCATTTTTCTTTCAAGTGTTGAAATTATAAAAACGCTAAAAGGCAAAGCTTAAATTTGCTAATGCATATTATGCATTTTGATTAACGCATATGATAGGTCATAAATTCTATTTTTTATTTCATGATAGGTGAAAAATGCAACGATTTTTTAAAAAGATTCCAAAAGCTAATGTTGAGTCATCTTCAAATTCCAACCCTTCTCAAGAGGTTAATAGCGGTGAACAAGATCCTCCGTCGGATCCTGCTCTAAGACCACCTATATCCCATTATAACCCAAATGAGCGTGATTGCATACGTCGGTTTTACCTAACAAATGGTCCATGTCAACCTTACAACCATAATTTTTCCCAAACCGATTTTGGTGGTGGGCAAATGAGAAGGTTTAACATAGCTTGGTTTGATAAGTACAAAACTTGGTTGGAGTATAGCATTAGTAAAGATGCGGTATTTTGCCTTCCTTGTTATCTATTTAAATCAGAAAATCTTGGATCCGGTGGAGGGACCAATTTCGTTGGAGAAGGATTTAGAAATTGGAAAAAGGCACATAAATCCTTAGAGGATCATATTGGTGCTTCAAATTCTCGGCATAATGAAGCTGAAAGAAATTGTGCCGCTTTGATTAATGAAAGACAAAGTATTCAAGCTGTGGTAGAGAGACAAAGTGTTAGACAAGAGATGGAATATCGCACGCGACTTGAGGCAACCGTGGATACGGTTTACATTATTTTGAAGCAAGGTTTGGCATTTCGTGGGCACGATGAGTCCGAAAGCTCTAACAATAAAGGAAATTTTCTCGAGATTTTGAGATGGTTAGGAGATCATAATAAAGAAATTGACAATGTTATTCTTAACAAAGCTCCTAAAAATCTAAAATTGGTTGCACCGAACATTCAAAAAGATATTGCGAACGCTTGGGCAGAAGAGACAACTCAAGAGATATTGGCGGAGCTTGGAGATGAGTTATTTTCTATTTTGGTAGATGAGGCGAGAGATGCCTCAACCAAAGAACAAATGGAGATTGTGATTCGGTATGTGAACAAAAAGGGTTGTGTTGTCGAGCGGTTTCTAGGTAAGAATGTTGCTATTTTAAGTTGAAAAATAATATTCTTTTGTTATTTTCTTTTACCGGAGATAGAGATTAATACATTAATACTACTTTGTGATTTTCTAGGTATTATTCATGTTTACGAAACAACAGCAATGACTTTGAAGGTGGCACTTGAGGATTTACTTGGGAAGCACAGTTTATCTTTTTCTAGGTAAGAATGTGAAAAGATACAATTTTGTTATGTAAAATGATAATTGATACTATTATTAAAAGTTTTTATATGTAAAATGATACTATTTTTTCAACTGTAGATTGCGCGGTCAAGGTTATGATGGGGCTAGTAACATGAGTGGAGAATTCAATGGTCTTAAAGCATTGATTTTGAGGGAGAACAACTCGGCATACTACGTGCATTGTTTTGCTCATCAATTGCAACTGACTCTTGTTGCGGTAGCCAGCGAACATCATGAGGTTGAATTATTTTTTCAAACAGTTGATGGTATTCTTATTGTTGCTGGTGGATCGACTAAAAGACGTGATCATTTACGTGAGAAGCGGAGAGCTGAAATAGTGGAAGCTATTTCAGCTGGAAAAGTTACAACTGGGAGAGGTTTGAACCAAGAAGTAGGTATTGCACGTGCTGGTTTTACTCGATGGAGTTCTCATTTAGCCACCTTGAATAGTTTGATTATACTATTTTCAGCCACGTTAGATGTACTTGAAGAAATAAAAAAATGAAGGGGCAACGAGACAGCAAAAAGCACAAGCGCATGGATATCAAAGAGCTATGCAAAGGTTTGAGTTTGTATTTTTGTTGCATTTCATGAGAAAATCATTGCTCATTACGCATGATCTATCACAAACCTTGCAAAAAAAAGACCAGGATATAGTGAATGCTATGCGCTTGGTGAAGATCGCTAAAATTCGATTGCAAAATATGAGGGATAGTGGTTGGGATGAGTTACTTAAAGAAGTTCGTGAGTTTTGTGAGAAACACGAAATTGAAGTTCTAAACATGGAGGATTTTTATGTTGATAACCCACGTCGCCCAACACACATAACTAATTTGCATTTCCATCGTGTTAATTTATTTTACACGGTTATTGACATGCAATTGAAAGAACTCAATGACAGATTCACGGAAATAAATAGTGAACTTCTCATTTGTATGTCGTGTTTGGATCCAAAGAATCGTTTTTCATCTTTTAACAAAGATAGATTGCTTCAGTTAGCTCAATTTTATCCCTCTGATTTCAATGAATTCGAGCTTCCTATCCTAAGAAGTCAATTGGAGAACTATTAAATGGATGTGCAAGATGATAGAGATTTTTTTGAGATAAATAACTTGGTTGAACTTTCTCAAAAAATGGTGGAAACGAATAAAAATAATGTTTATCCATTGGTTTACAAGTTGTTGAAGTTGAGCTTGATCTTGTCGGTTGCTACTGCTAGTGTTGAACGAGTTTTTTCAGCAATGAATTTGGTGAAAACCGAATTAAGAAGTAGCATGGGAGATAAATGGATGAATGATTGTTTGGTTACTTTTATTGAAAGAGATTTTTTTATGAGCGTGGACAAGGAAAGAATTATGCAAAGGTTTCAAAATATGAAATCTCATAGAGGAATATTGTCTTCATCGACTTGATTATGTACTATTTTGAGTTTTTCAGTATGTAAACTAAGGATGTTTTTCTTCAATGACTTGATTATCTTATATTTGTTATTTTACTTTTTTAAATAGTATTTTAATAGTACATGTTCAATTTATTTATTACCAATTAGTAATGGATTTATATCCGAAACTATTACAATCTGATTGTCGCCCCCCTCTGACAAAAATTCTGGATCCGCCCCTGGTCTAGAGGGTTTCCTGATAAGGTGATATTATGGTTTAAACAATTGCTGATTAGTGGTCAGATGAGTGTCAACATAAATGGTAATCAAACACAAATGTTTGAAGTGAAAAGAGGTTTGAAACAGGGAGATCCTCTATCCCCTATCATTTTTAATTTGGTAGCTGATACCTTAAACTGCCTTATCAAAAAGGGGAGAGCTGGTAAGTATTTCCAGGGGTTAGGCCCCACTTTGGATGATGGTAACCAGATAATCAACCTCCATTATGCTGATGATACGATTTTATTATGCCAAGCTGACTATGAAATGATACAATACATTAAATGGGTCTTTATAGGATTTGAAGCCTTAACTGGTTTGAAAGTGAACTATAGTAAATGTGAGGTATATCCCATTAATGTAGAGGAAACAAAAGCTAAGTCACTAGCTGAGGTGTTTGGTTGTAAATTGATGAGTTGGCCTTTGAAATATTTGGGTATTCCAATTCATTGGAAAAAAAACTTCAGTTGCAGATTGGAATCAAGTTATAGACAGGTTTCAACAAAGATTACAATCGTGGAAAGGGACACTTTTATCAATTGGGGGTAAAGTTACACTGATTAACAGTGTGCTATCTACATTACCAAATTATTTGATGAGCTTTCATCTCATGCCATGTAGTGTGAGAAGGAAATTAGATAGAATCAGAAGTAGGTTTATGTGGCATAATGGGGATAAGAAAAAATACCACTTGTGTAGCTGGAAAGATATATGTAGACCAAAAGAATTTGGAGGTATAGGGATTGTGAATTTACAGGCTATGAACATCTCACTGCTTTGTAAATGGATATGGAGATTAAAAGACCCCACATGTCAGGGATGGTGGAAACAAATTTTGATAGCAAAATATTCCAAGTCTAAAAATAGGAAAACTTGGTTTCCTTTTTGGAAGTGCATCAAAGATTTTGAACACATTATTGATATAAATATAACATTTGATATTGGCAATGGGGTTCATACTAAGTTTTGGAAAGATAAATGGTGCCTTGAGATTCCTTTACAATTACAATATCCTGTGTTATTTGATATATGTACTAACCAAAATGCTATGGTGTGTGATGTAATACAGGATGGAGGACTTGCTTTGTCATTCAGAAGGCAACTAAGCCAAATTCAGAGGATACATTTACAGGAGATGCAAGATATAGTAAAATCTAGCTCACCTCTGAAAACTCATGCTGACAAAATCTTGTGGCAACAAAAGGATATTGGGAAATTAGATAATAAAGTGATATACAATTGGTTGATGTTTAGAGGAGTTCCTGATACCAAATATAGGGTGATATGGGAGCTAAAGGTCCCTAAGAAAATAAAAATATTTTTATGGCTATTAGCTAAAAGGAGAATTTTAGTTAAAACTAATCTAAAGAATAGAGGATGGGAGGGAGATGTTAAATGCAATTATTGTGACATGGAAGAAGATATAGACCATCTTTTTTTTCAATGTTGCAATGTTAGGCATATATGGATAAAAATAAAAAAACTTACTTCACCTTGATTGGATTCCTAGATACATAGAAGACATGGGGTTGCTTGGTTATATGATACAAGGGATTCGATTGAGTCTGGTGTTACATATTAGCTCAGCTATAATATGGTGCATTTGGATGGAAAGAAATAATGTCTGCTTTCAAAATGATGGTAAGTTAATACCTTTGATGATGTATAACAAAATTGCTAATTTGCTTTTGTATTGGTCAGCTGGATGGTGCAAGGAGCTCAAGGAGGCATTGGGAGATTGGCTTAGGGAGGCTGGATGGACTAATAGCACGATGGACAAAAGAGATGATCGATATCAGGATAGAAAGATGGATGCTGGTACAAGAGGGGGGGATGGTACATACAACATAATGAAATGTGTGCCGACTCAGTTGGAGCACAACAGAGAAGAAGATAATCTGTTGGAAGTAGATAGTATCATAGGTTAATGATTAGTATTACCATAGGATATACGTTGCTGTTACATTGGGTCTACTGGGTTTTCGACACTGTTTTTTTGCCAATTGGTACAAAACTATTGAGGGATTTTTACTGGTGTAATAAGGGTTCCCAAACTGAGAGGGTTTATATAGGAAAAAGAGGAAGAAACAGATGATATAGGTGCACCAGTATCATAGATACTGATACTGGTGCCGTTCAGTAGCATAAGAAGGGTGAAAAAGTTTAAACTTGAGTAGCCGTTAGAGTTTGGTACTTTGTACGTTTACTTCTTTTGAATAAAAGGAAGTGATGGGGTTGCTCCCCATTTGTTTCAAAAAAAGCTAACGATAATGTAGTTCGGATTTGATGGTTATAGCATTTGTAAATAAACAAAAAGTAAGAGGTAGCATTGTGTAAAACTGAAAGGATAATAAAGAAAACAGTTGATGCTGGTCTTATTTTTTAAACTCGTATAAATATATGTACACACGCATACAGCATACTGACATATATAACAGTGGAGTGTGTATTTTTTATCAAGTTTAACACACATAATTCTTTTGGTTGCTTCGAAGCTAGGCTAAGTTCTTTAGAAGATTTATGACAATATGTTTTTAATGTTGATTATTCCTTTACCTCGTGTTTGGTAAGAGAATACATGAAAGATAAAAGTACTTCTTTTACATTTAAGAACCTAAACTAGAATAACTTCAGGTGGAATAAAGAAGAATAACGAGTAGTTACAACTCTTTAAGGAGCCTCAAAGAGGTGGAAAATTTTATTCCGCTGAATTAAAGAGGTGCTGGTCCCACAAAATTACAATAGAAAAGAAATTGGTAATTATAATATTTTGACAGTGTCATCTCCTTTCTTCTTCAACACATCTTTTTTCCTCTCATTTTTTCGTGAAGAACTGAAGATAATCTCATTTTTTCGTGAAGAACTGAAGATAAGAAACCAAATGTCTCTCATTTTGAATTTGTCGACTACATCTATATCTATATGTATTCGTATTTAAAATTTAGCGAAATATATATTATATCATGTCTTAACTAATTACATTTATATGACATATCTAATATATTACTAAGTGTAATATCTGTGGTATTATTTGATATATTAATAATATTAACAGGTAGTCCAAATTTTATTTGTTGGATTTTTTTACGTCTAAATTTCAAAACTATATTATATTGAATTGAATTGAAAGAAACACGGCAATGATTATTTTTTAAAATTAATCATTAAACATTATTATACTTTTCAAATTTATATTTTTAGCCGAAGTGTAACGAGCAATTATAATTCTAATAAGAGTGATATACGAGTCCAAATTAGATTTAAAATTGATTGTTTTTAATTAAAATTTAAATCAAACTTCAAGCGCAAATCAAAATAATTTATGGACATTTAAAACAATATCCAATTTTCTGAAAAAAGACTTTAACTAAAATAACTATTTGTAAGAAAATTTATGGTCATTGTATTGTATTCAAATCAGCTCTTAGTTTAGTGATTAACTGTAATGTTCTTTCAAAAGAAAGTTGCAGGTTCGAAATTCAGCTCTGAGAGATTTTAGATCAAATTTTGAATAAAATTTGAAACAAAGATTTCACTTCTTCTTAAAAAAAAAAAAAAAAGCAAATATGTATTCAACTCGGTATTGAAACGATATTCCGTATACAATGCAATGACACATTAGAATCCATATCAACTACCTATCCAAATATATACGCATGGGTTCGTATTCATCATCCGGATATGAAGGTTACCAATTAATTCTGACAAAAAAAATAATATATAGATTTAACAAAAGAATAAGCATTGAACTGATTTCCGAAGTAGGAACCAACAAAAATAAAAACCTCTTTAATTCAGTACACATGCACAGGAAGGTTGCAAACGCAATCACACAAAATACAAGTACACATATAGCAGGGGAGTGTTTCCCCCCTCACAGTTACCGTTTAGATGCAGGGTTCGTCGTCGTCGCAACAGGTATCGTAGCCACATTTACGTACATAAGGTTGAACAGGGGTAGAGCAACCACCATTTGGGCATGGTTGTCTATCTGGAGATAGTGTTCCATAACCTATACTATCCCCGAGATTCCGACAATGCATCTTGGAGTCCAGTTGGACGTCATCGGCATCAGTTCCGACTCGGTTCCACGCATCATCGTATTTACCAGCTGATTCAGAAGTGTACTCCTCAGATTAGTGCGCACTGCTGATCATGAGGATGGAAGTTGTTAATAGTGTGGTGATCAATTTTCTGGTATATCTCATGGCTTGTTAATTTTTGTGTTTATGGCTTAGGTTTGCGTGGTGCCAAAGTTTTACAACAGGATCCTCCATTTACAGGGGCGATCTTTTAAGATTGAGCACTTTTTGAATTCTTCAAATCTTGAACATGGATGTTTATGTTACAAAAAATCTCAATTTGTTACAGAACTTGTTGTAACGGGTTGCAGGGACGGATTCAGAATTTTCGTCAGGGAGGAGCAAGATCTATTACTTTTTTTCAAGGAGGGACAAAATGATGCATATTTTTAAATATATATGATTATTTTGCAAAAAAATTTAACAAATCGTACAAATACACAAGTTTATTTTGCAAAAAAAATTTCAGGGTGGGGTGGCTGCCCCTCCCTGGCCTCATGTAGCTCCGCCCCTGACGGATTGACACATTTTCTTTTTTGCCCTTCACAGCATATATGTCTGACTTGTGAACCCTCCTGAATAGCAACCCGTTGTGACGAGTGAGGAACCTGTTATGACGGATTGGCAACCCGTTGTGATGGATTGAGCATGCGTTACAGTAACGCAAGGGTTTGCCAAAGTCCTCTTTTGTCATGTTTTCTGGCTCTTCTCCTCTTCAACTCGTTGTGACAGATTGATAACTCTTTATGACCGGTTGCGGACCCGTTGTGACGGGCTCACTTGTGTTATAATAATGCAAGGCTTTGTATGAGTTTGTTTGCTAGCTCTTGATGTTTATTTGATCATCTTGACTTGTACATACATAATTAAGCATTTGCAACATCAATCTATATATGTATAAATCTGTAACTCACCAAAACTCAATTGTGCAAGGTTAGTACTGATTTGTTTAGTAAATTGTCAAACCAAAGAAGAGTTTAATTTAACAAACTCGCCATTTTGATAATTTGCAAAATCCTATGTGTGCATATTAAATTGCATGCATATTTCATGCTAACACCACATTTCTCTCTCTTTTTGTAAAGTTTGGCAAAAGACTTAATTCAAAAAATAATTTGTCTCTCTAAATATTTACATGTATTTCAATTCCAAGTCAAGATAAACAAACTCTCCCTTAATGATATAAATTTGACAACTAAGGCACAAGTAGTGAGTCATAATTCAATTTGTAATTTCAATCATTTCCAATTTGAATCTTAATTCAATATGTTGGTTTGTATCAAGAGACTTTGTAAAGATATCCACAATTTGATATTTAGTATCAATATACACAAGTTATACATTCTCTTTTTCTACATGATCCTTGAAAAATTGATGCCTAATATCTATGTGCTTAGTTCTTGTATGAGTTATTGGATTTTTGGAGATCATGATGGTGCTAGTATTGTCACACTTTATAGGTACCTTGGTATAATATAAGTCATAATCCTCAAGAGTTTGGATCATCCACAAGATTTGGATACAACAACTATATGCGGCTATATACTATGTTCCAGCCGTAGAAAGAGCAACCAAAGTTTTTTTTTTTTGCTTGACCAAGACACTAAACACACAAAATTGACATGTTCCACTAGTACTCTTTATATCTATACGATCATCAGCAAAGTCGACATCGGTATATCCAATTAGGTCTAACTTAGTGGTCCGCCCATATCAAATATCCAAGTTAAGAGTACCTTTAACATATCACAAAATTCTTTTGACGACAATCATGTGAGATTCTTTTGGACAAGCTTGAAACCTTGCACATAGACATACGACAAACATTATCTCCGGTGGACTTGCGGTAACATAGAGAAGACTTCCAATGATGGCTCTATTATGAGATATTAATCGATGGGACCTCAGATCCAAAATATCTACTGAGACCGATTCAACTAGATCACAAGTGTTTTTAGAATTGCGGAATCTATCTTAGATTCCAAACAACAAAAGAACCTATCTTAGGCTCCAAGTCCTTTGCAAAGAGATACACCGCTCTACAAAAGCCTAATCGTCTGATAGACAACACAATCAAAGACAATGATGAATTACTTGACAACACAATGTAGTTCACCAAACAAAAAAAAATCAACAAAGTATTCTCTCGGATTAACAATTAGAGAATTAGCTATCATAAACACTCTTAAGATGTGGATGTTGGAGTAGGCTCTTGTACTCTTTCTGGTGCTTAATTGAGTGCTTGTAAACTTGAGAATAGCTTTCTTGATGCTTCTGATTCGTATCCCTCAAGTATATATAGGTTGGGCATATCTTGTAGTCTTGAAATCTTGAACAAAAAAGCTCAACCCGTTACAGAACTCGTTGTAACGGGTTGATACCTTTCTTTTTTTGCCCTTCACAACATCTCTGGCTAACTTCTGGTCCTCCTGAATAGGAACCCGTTGTGACAGGTGAGGAACACGTTGTGACGAATGAGGAACACGTTATGACGGGTTGGCAACCCATTTTGATGGGTTGGGCATGCGTTACAGTAACGCAATGCTCTGCCAAAGTCCTCTTCTGCCCTTTAATCTGGCTCTTCTCATCTTCAATCCGTTGTGACAGATTAGTAACTTGTTATGACGTGTTAGGGACTCGTTGTAATGGGTTAGTAACCCGTTATAATCATGGTAATATTAGCATTTTGTTAACTTAGTTTTGTCAGTCTTTTATTTAGATAAGAGTAGATTTTTACTTTCGATGTATTACGGAAATTTTATTTTCATTTTCTAAGGATGTTGATGTGTTTTGGGCATTGAAGAATCATGTTTTAATTTTGTGCGTAGTATATATTTTTTAAATTTAGGAGGAATTATGTCGCTCTGAGGTCATATTTATGAATACTTATAATTTTTTTTATCAATTAAGATTTCTATGTGGTTGACACTTAAACACGAAATTAATACAAAATATTTATTGGTTATTAAAGGTTGGAGGGGATCCACTGACTTTTTTTGTACCCAACCTAAAACTGTTGACCATTTTATTTATTTATTTTGCTGCTCATATGAATTTTTGGATCATGTTTAACAGTACATGTAATCCTTCTGATTGTTTTTGAAGCCAAGTTCTTTGGAAGACTTATGACAATTTATTTTTTAATGTGGGTTATTCTTTTACCCCGTGCTTGGCAAAGCAAGAGAATAAATGAAGAATAAAGTGTTTATTTCGCATTTAAGAAGTTAAACAGGAATAACTTCATGTGGAATAAAGAAGAATAATGAATAGTTACTGCTCCTTAATTAGAGAGCCCCAAAGAGGTTAAAGAATTTGTTATGCTGAATTAAAGAGATGTGGATCACACAAAGTAGTATAATTTTTTTAATTAATATTTGGACAGTTCCATCTCCTTTGTTCTTCAACATACATTTTTAGCTCTCATTTTTTCATGGAGATAGAAATCAAACTATCAATTAATATGGTGGTGGGTTGATATATTTTCAAGAAAATGATTCACCTTGTTCTTCTCTTTCGATTGAGACCGCTTTAGAAGATGTGCTACTCTCGGTTTAATTCTCTAGACTCAAATTTCAGAATGAAGATATGAACACTGCATCTCTTTTTACTTTGCTAAAAAACTGTAATTTAATGGCTTATGGTATTGAGATTTCCAAATTGTTGTTTAGATCTGTTTTTCTGTTAGCCATGTTTTTTATTGTTGAGAAAAAATTTCCAAAATTGATAATACTATACAATTTCAATGTGTTTATAATGTTAGATGTAGGGCTGCAAAAAAATTTCATAATTCGTTCGAATTCGGTTCGAGAATAGTTTGAAAATAGTTCGTTCTAAATTTGTTCGAAATTAATTTCGTATCCAATCAAACTAGTTCGAAATAATTTCGAATCAAACTCGAACTAGAATCTATTCATTCGATTTGTTCACAAAATAAAAATAGTACAAATGTTGAGATTATCTGAACTGTCAAATGATATCAAGATTATTTATTTATATATATATATATATAATCTGGCTATGGTGATATGCATAGTGAGTATTCGTGCTATGTCTTTTTTCTTCGCTTGATTGCTTTAATTAACACCAATTTAAGTTTCCCAATAAATTTTTCATATTGAAATCGAGTAGGAAACCAAATTTCGTGATTTTTAGAGATTTCTAGCTATTTTTAAATATTTTTAAAAACAGTCATGTTTAATATTAAAAAAAGGACCTCTTCAGGACTGTTTTTAAAAAATATTTAAAAATAGCTAGAAACCTCTAAAAATCACAAAATTTGGTTTTCTACTAGATTTCAATATGAAGAATTTATTGGGCAACATAAATTGGTGTTGATTAAAGCAATCCGACGAAAAAAATGCATAGCACGAATACTCATTAACTATGCATATCACCGTAGCCAGATTCTATATATATATATATATATATAGATAGATAGATAGGCTAGGGTGCTCCATGGAGCACCAAACCTCTAATGCTCCACACCGTATCTCCAATTTGAAAATTCCAATGACCGATCCGAATTGTTGAACATGATCTACATATTGAAATCTACTTGGAGATTGAATTTTTCATTTTTTTTCATTTTTTTTGCTATTTTTTAGAGATGTAAGAAAATTGCAAGTTTTGTTGGTCCAGAAACCATTTGATTAGCAACTTTTCTACCTCTTTAAAAAAATAGCAAAAAATTTCAAAAAAATGTAAAATTCAATCTCCAAGTAGATTTCAATATGTAGATCATGTTCAACGGTTCGGATCGATCATTGGAATTTTCAAATTGGATATAACGGATGTGGAGCACGAGCAATTTGGTGCTCCATGGAGCACCCTAGCCTTTCTCTCTCTCCATATATATATATATATATATATATATATATATATATCAATACTATATATAAAGCTTGCTAAGTGTCGGCGTGTTCAATTTTTCTGACACTCCAACACTTCATTTTTCTATTTAACTTGAATTGTACGTGTGTCCGGATTATCGGACACACAACACGTCATTAATTTCAGTATAAATCAATACTATATATAAAGCTTGCTAAGTGTCGCCGTGTTCAATTTTTTTGATACACTAACACTTCATTTTGCTATTCAACTTGCATTGTACATATGTTCAGGTTATCGGACACACAACACGTCATTAATTTCAGTATAAATCAATACTATATATAAAGCTTGCTAAGTGTCGGCGTGTCCAATTTTTTCTGACACTACGACACTTTATTTTGCTATTCAACTTGCATTGTACATATGTTCAGGTTATCGGACACGCAACACGTCATTAATTTCAGTATAAATCAATACTATATATAAAGCTTGCTAAGTGTCGGCGTGTCCAATTTTTTCTGACACTACGACACTTTATTTTGCTATTCAACTTGCATTGTACATATGTTCAGGTTATCGGACACGCAACACATCATTAATTTCAGTATAAATTATTAATAATATTAAATTCACGCCATTAATAATGTTTATGTTTATTTCAGTATAAAACATCAAAAGCTTGTCTGATAAGAAACTGATTGCACGAATCTCACGTTCATCCTCCTTGTCACGTATCACTATAGTGTGTATCTTTTGCCTAAAAAGGAAAAGGCATAGATGGATATAATAGAACTTAATTGATTCAAGATATTTTAGAGAATTTCTAATTTGAAAATTAAATTATTTCGGTTCATAGTTTTTTATTTTTCGGAGAGACATAATTATCAGAAATTTTTAGTCTCCAAGTAATTCATTTCTAGTCCGATGAAAAGAGCGCGAGAGACGATAACGACAAAGTCTTCTGCCCAATAAAATACACGAATAATTTCTAAGTTCTGAACCGAAATCTCTTTTCTCTCTGTGATAATTACTTAATAATTTTTGGCACTTGTCTTCTGTTCCGAAGGAGAGATTGCAATTTATATGGATATATCTTGTACGCACCCAAAGATTAGAGGTGGCAAATCTGGCAGGTCTGGCGGGTTCAGGTTCGAATTCGGGTCGGACGGGTCGGGTCAGTTTGACTTCAAAAGATTATTGGATCACGGGTCTGATCAGGTCGGGTCGGATCGAGTCTCGGGTCATCATGCGTTGATATTTGTCGGGTTTCGGGTTCGAGTCGGGTCGGGTTTCAATTATCTAGTTTCGAGTATTTTTCGGGTTCCGGGTCTTTCGGGTTCGGATCGGGTCGGATTTCAATTATCTCGTTTCGGGTATTTTCGGGTTTCGGGTCTTTCGGATCGGGCGATTCAGGTCAGTTTGTCTTCAAAAGATTATCGGGTCGCGGGTCTGATCAGGTCGGGTCTCGGGTCATCATGCGTTGATATTTGTCGGGTTTCAGATCTTTCGGCTTCGAGCCGGATCGGGTTTCAATTATCTAGTTTCAGGTATTTTTCGGATTTGATAAGTTGTTGTCAAGATGTTTTGTACTTTTGTTTGTATTCGATACAGCATCTTGTTTTTATTCTAGTTCTGTCTTGAAGAGTTTAGTACATGCCTTGATTTTGATTCGGCCTTATATCTAATACAATACCTGGTTTGATAAGTTAATGGTAAGAGTTCATTTTAGTCAAGACATGTACTAGTAGAATATTAATTGAT
Organism: Eleocharis quinqueflora; assembly: GCA_964058865.1. NCBI lineage: Eukaryota > Viridiplantae > Streptophyta > Magnoliopsida > Poales > Cyperaceae > Eleocharis > Eleocharis quinqueflora. The sequence continues at coordinate 226,881 of CAXKVX010000821.1, read as the reverse complement.
AGGTTGATATCAGTTTGATAAGGCCAAATATTCAAACCGAAGTTTATTTTGGTTTGTTAAGTTGATCTCGGGTCTCTGATCTGTTGTGTTTGGGTCAAGTCGGGTCATCTCAGATTGCGGGTCATGTCGGGTCAGCGGGTAATGTGATCTCGGGTCATTTCGGGTTTCGGGTCATGTCGGTCCGGGTCGGGTCGGATACCGGTCATCTGATCTCGGGTCTTTTCAGGTTTCGGGTCATATCAAATCAGGTCAGGTCGGGTATCGGGTCATCTGATCTCGAGTCTTTTCGGGTTTCGGGTCATATCAAATCAGATTGGGTCGGATATCAGGTCATTTGCTGTCGGGTCTTTTCGGGTTTCGGGTCATATTAAATCAGGTCGGGTCGGGTATCGGATTATCTATTGTTGAGTAATTTTCGAGTTTCGAGTCATATCGGATTACTCCAAATCGAACGAGTTTGTCGAGTCGGATCGGATTCTGCCACCTCTTAGGCATGCATATATCCATAGATACGATGAACAAAAAATAAAGGTAGCGCATATATGATATGTACAATGAAACCAAAAAAGAAATTTCCGCTGTAGAACATCAAATTAAATAATTAATTAATAATTTTCTTAATGGATATATAAATCATTGGATCAGAACTTGCTTATATCGAATATTCTCTTATTTGCAGAATATTTGTATTGAATTGTGTTTTTCGAGAATCAGTAGCATAATTGTATTATTCGTATAACTTTATATAATTTAGATGATCACTAAATCATAAAGTTATTAATACGCATTTCACAAATTAAAAGTTCCACTTCTCATGATACATATTGAATTCGTAAATAATACTTAATTTGATCACTTCGTAACAGATCTAATTTTATAATTGACAATTCATTATTCAATATATATTTATATCACATATAAGTTTATATACTATTGAAATTAATTAAATTAATTCCAACAGCTTACTCGTAGTAGAATGTAGTTTAATTGGAACAATGTAAACAATGTGTGCCCATTTAATCAATTTGTCATTTAATTCAACTGAAAGTAACTCTCATCCATTTCACATAATGAACAAAAAAACATTAATTAGAAATACTCCCAAATCCTTCAACCCCACCACAAGCTCGATGAAACCGTTGCTTCCATTTCAAAAAGCATTTAAAGAGATTAGGCTTTTCCATTGACAAAAGCTGTAGGTTAGAATGATGGAATTTGGACGGATATTAAACCACAGAATCACTCTAGAAAACTATAAATGCGGAAACGTTATCTTGTTCCATTTCAATGGATGAAGGTGGTAGCCGATCAACTATTATGATGCTTGTTGGTTTTCCGGAGAGATACGATCCTGCTCAAACGTCGGCTCCTTAAGCAATGCACAAAGTTCTTTCTCTGAATTCGATAGAGAAACTAAAAGGAACGATAGCAACAATCTTATATGATATAAAACCCCAAAAGAATTTGGATCTGAACAAATTGAGAGAGACTCTGTATGTTTTATTTTGCTGTGTATCATTGCCAAAATATGTGATGCCTTATATGACGCATAGAGTTGGCCCCCTGTATCAATTACCATTAATTTTTATTTAATTTCTAATGAATGCTGAAGGTGGAGAGATTATTATGTGCTTAAGAGTCAGTTACCCAAATGGTAATTGATTATAAGTTAGATACTATGCATAATTTGTATAATCTCTCTCAAATGATCCAAAAAATCTTTAGTAAAAGATTTATTCCGAATAAGATTATTTGCTAATAAATCGTCTTCTTCGGGAACCAATAGCGATATGAATATTGTTCTGTAATTTATTTCAATTTAGATCATCACTAAATAATAAATTATCAATATGCATTCTACACATCTAAAGACCCATTTACTCATGACACAAACCACTTGACAATATTATGATCACTTTTGAATCAAGTGTTAAATTAATTTGACAGTTCATAATATAATATATAATTATATCACATATTTGCCCTTTTTTTATTGTAAATGATCTCAAGCATATTTGCTCATGTATTGAAATAAATTCCAACATAGAATTCCGGTATGACTCTCTGATAAGTGATACCGCTCTCCAAGATGCAGTGCCTAATTCGTGAACCTTGTACCGTTTGAAGCTATTACTTCCTTCCGAAACATGAGTCAATAGTTGGTATGATTTTGTTGAACTTTTATAATATAGTACATGAAATCTTCTCCAAATTGATGCTTGAACTGGCGGCGCGAAAAGCCATCTCTTTGTCAAGGAATTGTACAAATAGTGAATGTGATCTTTCTTTCTGTAATTTAGAAAGCACAACAATCCATGAAAAGAGCCAAGCAAGTATAGATCCCGAGGCATTTCTTTCGGTATCTCTAAGGGGATTTCTTCTACATTCGGAAAGCTTCACAAAGGGACAACGTGGTGTTTGAATTATGAGTGAAGGCCTGCGAATGGCGACGAAGGCGGGGTCAGTTATCACTGCTTTGAACTGCTTTGAACTCCTTTGACACACACTTGAAGCGTGCTAGGGACTGTTTTGGTAGCTTGAGGAGGATCAAGAAAAAAAAATGTCATATGATAACTTTGGTTTTGGTAAGGTGGTACTCTTATTTTCTTTTTCTGTGCCAGTATGCCTCTTGTTTGTGGTTTCATCCATGTCTGTTCTTTTTCTTTTCCTGAACTCCATTAATGTTCTTTAGTCCATCAACTAAACAGATTGCCCTTTAAACCCTGAAAATTTTGAAAGCAATTTCACTTTTAAATTACCAGTAAACTTCGTATTGTTTCCATAATTCCACTGGTATGCTAAGTTGCTAACTACAATGTGAAAAATTGATATGTGTATAAATTGAAGAATTCAAAACGACATATAATGTTCTAAATAAATTGGTATGGTTTTTTACAGAATCTTTTTTAAACATATAAAAAAATAGATAACAGCAGTATGTTTGCTAATTTTATTCAATAGAATTAAAATTTCCACATGTTGGAGGTTCTTCAGTGTGGAAATGAACTTAATGATAACAGAAAAATTAATTCAACCGTCTAACGAAATTTACAGAACTGGGGAACAAAGAAACGAAATTGATGATGAAGAAAAAATTTATATACCGTTTAGCAGAAATAAACAATAAAAAGCTTCCAGCATTACCCAATAAACTAATTTCACTTATTCTGGTTTCTCTCAACTCTCAATTAGGAATAGGATAGCCACATATTGGAATAATTAAATCAAAAGCAAGCTAGTTCAATCAAAATTGCGAAGTGAAAGGTCAAATATTGTTTCAGTTCTAAACTTGTGGCAAAAAAAAAAACTATCTCGAGAGAGAAGTCATAAAACAAATTCGAATATATTATGCTTTCATGAACTGAACAGAGAATAAGCTAACAGATTAACTTGATGATGGTAGAGAAAGAAGATTAGAATTCATGGACAAAGCTTAAGGAATGATCTGCTAAAGGAGAAATGTATTTATGGACGTAGATATATACATCTAAATAGCACTATATTGAATAATATTATAGGTGGAAAAAATAATATCTCGACTTATTTTAACTTCCATTTTTAGAAATGAATAAAATTCAGGTTTCATTCCTTTTAAGTAATCCAAAAAAAAGACTTGTTATATAAAGATGAGCTTCCTAAATAAAGGCGATACCAAACTGACATAAGAATGAATTAATATTTTTTTTTTTTTGAAGAAGAAGAAAAGATGGGGGTCAAGCCCCCAAATTTTATATATGAATCACGATGTGATCGTTATTATTACAAGAATATGTACATTGTGAAGTAAGAAAAAGAAAGCATAAAAGAAATGAAAAGGAAGTGAAAGTAAGAAAACATATAAACAAAAAGTCAAGATGAGTAGTTTGTAAAAGACCGTTGGTGCCCTCTTGTGGTGATGACCCTGTGTTTTTCCTCTAGAACCAGGATTTTAGTTCCACTAAGACTTCTCTAGAGCTCTCAATGATGTCCTGCTTCTTCGATTGAAAGATGCGTCTGCATCTCTCTCTCCATATGACATAATTGATTGTTACTTATGCATGTCTGCTCAATTTCTCTGCTGAAGTATCTGTCAGTAGTTGGTGAGAATCATCCGTTATAAATCTGTGACACAGTGGCTTTGTCATTGAGAGGATTGTGCTTAAATTACTTCTAAGATGCCTGGCATATGCACATTTGTTGAATAAATGCCTCATTGTTTCTTGATCCTGATTACACATGTGACATATGTTAACTAGGCACCACCCCCGTCTGTTTAAGTTGTCTGTCGTGGTTAATCTATTGTGTATCAGGAGCCATGTGAAGATCAACACTCTTGGAGGAGCACCTATTTGCCATAGGTTTTATGCTTGAGTTTTCGGGGATGGTGTTGCAGCCATGAATCTATACACTGATTTGGACGAGAATGTACCGTTATGCCTATTCCATTTGATTATATTCGGGCTCTGGGTTAGATGTTGGCTCTGTAAGCTTGTGATCATGAGAAGTGCTTCATGTTGTGTAGTGACATCAGTAGCCTCAGCAACGTCTTGTTGCCATAAATTCTCAGCGATGTAATTTTGAACCGAAGCATTGCTGTGTCTTGATATTGCAAAGAGATTTGGGAGCTTGAACTTGAGGGGTGTGTCCTGCCAATTGTCGTGCCAGAATTTTACGGTATCCCCCTATCCTAGCAAAAAGGAGCATGAGCATTCAAAGACCTGAGACACTTGTTGAATTTGCTTCCAAAAAACCGAACTGTGTGTGTAGTTCCATGGTCTTTGGCATGGGCTTTGTACCGGTGCAATGCTTCTCCACCATGAGTTTTCTTGTGCATGCCACTGCCAGCACCATTTAGTTAGTAGGGAAATATTAGTCAGCTCGAGATTCCTAATGCCTAAACCTCCAATTTCTTTGGGTCTTGTTGCAGTCTTCCAATTAACCATACATAGCCCGCCTTTATTCCCTTGCAACGCCTTGAAGCCGTGCCAAACAAAGTTTCTTCTTATTTGATCCATTCTCTTGATTGCCCATTTTGGAAGTTTGAAGACCGACATAAAGTATTGTGGTATTGCTGACAGTACTGCATTTACCAATATTGTTCTGCCTGCGATGGAAAGGTAGATGGCTGTCCATCCTGACAATTTGTTTTCCATTTTTTGAATTAACTGCTGGTATTGGGCTCGAGTCAGTCTTTTGTCAGATAAGGGCAATTCCAGATATTTGATTGGCAATTGTGTGGTTTTGCATCCTATGCATGTTGCAAGTTCCTCTGTTACTTCCATGGGTTTTAAAGTGACTACCAGTTCAGACTTCTGGAGATTGAGTTGCAAACCCGTGACTGCACCAAATATATGGAGGATGATTCTAACCTTTGTTAATTGCTGAACTGTTGGTTTAAGTAGAAATAATGTATCATCAGCATATAACAAGCATGTCATGCAGTTTTGGAAAGGGGGTGTAATGAAATTTAGCTGTGTTAGTCTTTGCATCCATTTGGCAAGGAAATCTATTGCTATGTTAAAGAGATGTGGTGAAATCGGGTCTCCTTGCCTCACACCCCTTTTCAACGTGATTGCTTTGCCTGCAACTGAGTTTAGAATGATTCTTGATTGCCCCTTCAATATGTTATTTTGCATCCAATTGATCCAAATTTGTGGAAAACCCCTGGCTTGCAAACAATGCACTAAGAATTTCCAATCTAACGTATCAAACGCTTTGTATATGTCAGCTTTCAAGACAGCCAAGCTTTTCCTTTGTTGTGTCGCTGAATGTAGTGCTTCTTGTGCATATATGAATCCATGTGTTATGCTTCTGTCCCTTGTAAAACCGGTCTGATTTGCTGATAAGATTTTTGACAGGAGGGGTTGTAATCTTGCAGCCATCACCTTCGAATATATCCTCTGGATGCCATTAATCAAACTGATTGGTCTGAAGTCTTTTGGGCTTGTGGGTTGGTCCTTTTTCGGTATCATGACTATGTATGAATCGTTGAGAGGATGAAGTGTACTATTCTGCTGTGAGTTGATTGTGCTAAACACCCTCTGTATGTCTGGCAGCACCTCTTCAACGAAAGCATTGTAGAATTCACTTGTTAGCCCATCAGGCCCTGGGGATTTGCCATTTTCCAAGATTTTATGGCCTCCCTTATCTCTGTGTCAGAAAAAGGTTGTACTAAAGCATTGACTTCATCTATTTGAAGTGTGTTTTCAGAATAGAGTGTCCTCAAATCGAAGTTGCAGGTATGCCCTGGGTCAGAACCTATCAAGGAGCAGAAGTGATCAAACAATACTTTGGCTTTCGGTTTGTGCTGCGTATGATTTAGTCCATCTACTTCAATTGTTGAGATCCAGCTGTTCCTTTTCTGTTGAGTTGCCACTTGATGGAAATATCGAGTATTTTTGTCACCTTCTTTCACCCACTGCCTCTTTGCTCTTTGTTTCCATTTGATTTCTCTCAGTTTCTCAATGTCATGTGTTCTCTGTGTTATCAACTGCCTTGTGAGCTTTTCCAGTTCAGTTAACGATCTTGCTTCTTCTGCTCTCATTAGCCATGTGAGTACAGTTCTGCATAATTGTGCTTGAGCTTCAATATTTGCAATTCTTTGATTGTGCCATTGCCTGCTTGCTCGTCGAACTAGAGCTAGTTTGTTGGCCAGTGTCTGAGTTGAGGTGGCTATGCCTGCTTCATTCCATATGTTTTTGATCATCAATCTATATTCCTGAAATTGTAGCCAATAGTTCTCGAAATGGAACGTATTTGGCATTGGGAATTTAGTGAGCAGCTTGCACAGAATCGGGCAATGATCTGAGATGTCTGAGAGTAAAGCTTGTTGTGATGCATTTGGGAATATGTTGTTCCATTCTGATGAGATGAGGAACCGGTCTAATCTTGCAAAAGATGGATTATCCCTACCACTAGCCCATGTGAACCTTCTTCCATTCAAAGGTAAATCAATCAAGCCTAAAGAGTTTACAAATCTGACAAAGTGTCTATCTGGGCATCTTGTTGTGTTAGATCTATCAGATCTTAGCAGTGTTTGGTTGAAATCTCCCATAATCAGCCATGGAGTATCGTTTTCTGGCTTCTGGGATTGAAGGTCTTCTATGAAATTTGCCTTGTTTTGTGATGTTGGTCCATACACACCTGTTACTGCACAGAGGGTGCCATCTAACTTCATTTTGAGATAGACTGTGATGCAATATCTGGTGATTTGTGTTGACATTTCTAGGAATTTGGCATCATTCCAAGCCAATATGATGCCACCCGATCTGCCTGTGGATGGCAAGAACCTGTACTGTTTCATTCTGTTTCCCGTAATCTGTCTAACTGTCTGTGGTGTTGCATCCGACAACATAGTCTCTTGTAAGCAAACTAGGTCTGTATTGTTTGTGGTTAGCAAAGTTTTGACCCTGAATCGTTTGTGTGAGTCATTTAAACCACGCACATTCCAAGAGATAAATTGCAAAGATCGACCTTGATTCATATTGAGAATTAACATGCATTCCAGCCCTTCCTGCATGCTAGACTACATCACTACCTACCCTACACTTGTTAAGGCATTTGATGTTCATAAGCTGCCACCTAAAGAGGAAGTTCAAATCCTGGCACGTACATTAAAGGTACTGTGTCCCGGATCGGTGTGCGAGGTTCCTCTTCTTCTTCATGATTGGAAGTCTTGTGCATCTCCTGAATTGCCTTATCTATCATTTCTTGAACCTTTCCATCAATTTGTAATCCTGTTGCCTGTAGGATATTTGCAACTTGAGTGCCCTGCAACGGTTCCTCTTGTTGCTGCAGATCAAAGCGTAACATGCATCTTTCCTCCTTGTTGTTGTTGCTTGTCTTTCTGTGCCTTTTGCTTGGTGTGACTGGCCTTCTAGCCTGAATTCGCGCGCTTCTTCAAGTGGGTGTCTTGCAAACATTGGCCTTGTTCTTTGTCCCAATTAAGGTTCTCTTCTCTGGTTTTTTTGTCTGGTTTTCAGTATGATACTTTAAGCCCCTAGAATCTTCCTCTTCGTTGTGCGTGTGCACTGTAATATGCTCTGCAGTCATAACATTCTCAAGTTCTGTTGGGACATCAATTTGGATTCCCTCAACTTCATGCTGCACAATTGACGGTATCATCTGATTTGTGAGAGTAAATGCAAGTACTCTTTGTTGTACCCATGTCAGAGATTTCGTGTTCATTTTCCCTCCTGAGACAGTCCTGAGACAGTGCCTAGAGCAATGCAACCATAAATGCAAGTACTCTTTGTTGTACCCTTTTCTTCTAGGACAGTGTAGCCATCAATGCAGTTATAAATGCTTGTCAGTGCATTTTGGGTTAATGCAAGGTAAGTACCATTGTCTTGAGCCTTTCCCTGTGTCTTATCTTGTCCTTTTGATCTAAAGGGTAAGAAAGAGATGACCGTTGCAACAAGATTTGGGATAGGCATAACCATATTCGTGAAAAGGCAATTTAATACTTCTGCTGTGGGGTCCCACCTTGCTGACACGTTGTACTTGTATTGATTTCTTGTGGCATGTTTGTTGGTTACGAGTGTCTTGCCTACAGTGTCTCTTCTTGTTGTCGGATTTTTGAGCTTCCAGATCTTCTTTGTGATTTTGAGTTGTAACTTTGGTGAATGTGCAGTTCTGGTTTTGGTGAGTGGCTTGGTTTGACGATGTTGCTGTCTCCATTCTCTGGGTGAGCGTGTTGATTCTTCTGTGGAGCTAGAGTTTGGTGATAATGTAGGTGACGATGGAAATCGCACCTGTGTCATGCTTGAGTTGTCCTGCCGATGTTGTAAATCCGGTGGAAGTTGGTCAACTGGGGATGGGTATGGGCTACGATGCCACTGTCTCCATGAGAGGATGTATATATCAACCGGAGTGACATAATTATCCTCCCTGTAACTGTATGCATGTGGTATGTGCCTGGAGTGTTTAGTCTCTACAAGTGCCGTGACATGTTTGAAATGACCCGCCATCTCACCAAATGGCAAAATCTGAGTTGGATTGCCAAAGTGTAGTAAGAAGTTTGTTATCTCTGTTACTGTCCATGCCTGAAGTGGTAATCCAACGACCTTCACCCATACCTGATGCGTGGGATGATCGTATGCCATTGCAAACCGTGGTTGCCATTCATGCACCCGGAACTGAACTCATTTTTGAGGTATGGTGTATATCCCTGTACGTACTATGGTATCCCGGATGAAAGGTGATTGACATCTAACAAGGTACGGCGTGATGGTGGCCGGTGAGACTCTGAATTCGGCAATTGGTCGACTATGAATGAGACCAAGCTTATGTGCAATGAGGTATGGCAAGTCTGGGGATGGGGATTCTCTGATGAGGGTAATGAAACCTACACTGTGCAAGTATGCATTATCTTCATTAAGGCCATTTGTAGCATTCTTGTACATATCTCTTATCAACGGTCTTTCATTTGCAAGAACTTGAGAAACCATTGGTACGCCTGTATGTTGCCGATTGGGTAAAGGATTAGCGTGAAATCTGTGTTGTGGTGTGGGTTGGGTTTGGTTTGTATGGCCTCGTTTGCTCTTATAAGGACATGAGTAGCATTTATGGCCTTGCCTACCACATGTAAAGCATTTAATTTGATATGTGCAATATCTTTTCTTGTGTCCTGGCCTACGGCAACGATAGCATGTTGGCATTGCTTGTTTCTGAATTGTCTTCCTGTTAGTAACTTCTTGCCAACCACTTGTAGCAGGGGGAACTTTGCAAGTTCTAGTCGGCTGTCTGGCATGTGGAGTGTTGAGTAATACCTCCTTAAATGCGCGAGCTCCACTTGTCCATAGTTGTTTGGTGGGATGGTTATGGTGGTTATGGTGGTTATGGTGGTTATGGTGTCGGTGGTAGCTTTGGCCATGATTGATGGTATGGTTAATGATACGGTGTTGTCGAGTGTCACGGTGAGTGTGTCCTGGAGTGTGGTGTTTAGCTAGGTGGGGGTTGTCCTGGAATCTGCCAGCCGCTGCCTCCTGTTTGAATCTTATCTTGGGGTGGATCGCCGAGAGATTCTCCTGAGGGGTCGCCCGAATCGCCTGGTGTGTCGCCATCAATCGTTGAAGTCTGAATTATAAATGTGCTTTAAATATGAATGGTGCAAGAGAGTTAACAACATAATGCGATTAATTGTACTTTACTCCTTTGCCTTATATACAATATATTCCTTTAATTCAAGGAATTGTAAAGTGAATCCATTATTTTTGCTTCTCGATTCATTAATGAAGTTTATTTTACCTATTTAGAATTGCTTAATTAAGAAAAATTAAAATCAAACGATACGTGTACTACAAGATGAAATTTTGTAAAAGTTCTAACAAAGCAAACAAATTAACATCCTTTTAAACAAGTATTGAACTTTACTTTTGCTTACTGCTACAGCTATAGTACAAAGAGTGCATTCTATTATAAATATAATAGATTTTTTTTTTTTGAGAAATAGATGAGTGATCTTTGCTTTCAAATGTTATTCAAAGTGACATAAAATTTCTCAGTGGCATTTGGCTTTCACTGGATTTCGAACCCGGAACCTCCATTTGGAGCCCATTGCTCTTTTGCCACTAGGAGCAGTTCTCATAAATATAATAGAAATAAGTTGCAAAATATAATTGACGAATAATTCATCAACTAGATGGTCAATAGCTTATCTTTACATGAAAGTATTTTATCTAATAATAATCAACTACTATCAAAATTGTAGAGCAAAATTTATAATTTTTGGGTCAATTTCACCTGTTTTAATTTTCAAAGTTTTTTATACACTAAAGACAGAGAGATATACAGTATGTTTTTATTTAGAGCAAGATTATTATACTTTGCCAAGTACATGCTTTGTAATTTTGAATTATTAAATTTTGCATTTTTTGCAATAAAAACATTTTGACAAGAAATTCAATAACTCAAAATCACAAAATATGTGCTTTGCAAAATACAATAGCCTTACTCTTTTATTTGTGTTGAAGTTTCAATTAATAGTTATTGATTTCCATTCAAATTAGGCCCCTCTGAGATTTAGTTCCGACTTCATCACTGGCAAGAGTACAAATTGAATTACACCACTATAATGAGGAAAATAATTTTAAATAAAATGATCGAGGAAACAATAGCACAAGTAATCCAGTATAACCAGCTACGGAGTAAACATCCCTCTAGAATATAAATAATTACAAATTTGATAAACAAGTCACCCATACATCCCCGCCGAAATTTGACCCCACCTGAAACCACAAACTCAGCCATCACCCAAATGTACCAAAATCTGAGGTAGTTGTGTTCTCACTTGATTTCCACTGTCGAACCCTCTCGCTAAGTGCAAGTTCTGACTCAGCATCCTCTTGATCGTCCTCTTCCACGTAACTTGTGGGCCTCCACTGGTCCACCAGCGGGGCCAATCTGTTGACACAATGGCTCATGTCAGGCCGTTGGAAGGGTTCCCGGGCTGTACAGTGCCGGGCTAGGTCAGCCATCTCGAGAAGAGCATCCCGGGACTCATTGCTAGATAGCTCCAGTGCGGGATCCATAGACTTCATGAAACGGTCCCGGTCAAGAAGGTTTCGCCGGAAGCACGTGACGAGGTGGCTCTCATCATCAGGGAGCGTATCATCGAGCACCTTGCGGCCAGTTATCAGTTCCATCAAAATCACACCAAATGCATAGACATCTACTTTAGTGCTTATTTTCCCTGTAACTGTTGTTTGTCCAACAATAAGAGCCAAGGATTATTTTCAGATTTCAACTTGTTTATTCATCTAGTAGTAATCAATTGTGGCTTCCAAAACAATCCCCTCATATATGCCTTTTCAGTTAAGCAAATTTCATCAAAATACATTTTCATGGATTTATCCATCCTGTAACTTTGCTATTTCATGGATTTATCCATCCTGTAACTTTGCTAAACTATTTTGAGGTTTGTCGCTTTCTGTTTCATTTTTTATCTTTTTATCCTTTGTGTATCATCATTTGGCCCCAATCCTACAGGCTTCTATTAGACAAAAGCAATGGGTCGTCATCAAAATCAGTTAATACATGATCTGAACTCCAGTTAAGTTCCTAGATTTCATGATCTTACAACACCGTATAGAGCTAGAGGGACTGAAAATGAATGACTCTGTTGATGTAATGCAAGTGGACAGAGCTTAACCTTGCTGGCAAGAATGGTAATTGCCGAAATGAATAAAAATATGTAAGTATATAAACATATTCATTATTGGGAGGAGAACAATACCGAAATTGGGAGAAGTCAAATAAACCAGGTAAACTTTATATTTTCAGGTTTTATAAAAAATTTAGAAACCCCATGGCTATGTAAGTATGTAACCCCTCTTAAAGGGCACTAGAAAGATTTGAAATGCCAACTTGGACCCCGCTTGCGAATTTTTCATTTGCCTTTTCCCCTTTTTCCATGGTCTGACAAAAGTATGACTCAAATTTCAGTGTTTTTGTCAGTGTTGGTGAATGCCAAATGTAAGCAGATTACCAAGTTTAAATCCTTGCTTTAAAGAAAAGGCTATATGCACAAACATGCATCCAGATGTGAGTTGGTGGAAAGATAATTGTTGAAGGGAGAAACTCAAGCACTAATCAATCAACTATCCATGGTTTAAACTACAGGTCCCAAGAAGTGTCACCTAATGAGTATAGTGTCTAAACAGGATCCAGTGTTAAGGCCACTATTAACAGGTTTACCAAATCAACCTAGATCCATGCATGGTACACAAAAATAAAAATTCAAGACAAATTATAAAAGTGGTTACTGAGTCCTGCCAGTAACAATCCAGATTGGTCTATAACTATTGGAACATCTAATTTGAGCACACTTTAATTGGGTAGTTCTTGCCAGTAGTACACACACAAGCCCAAATTGAAGGCATTAATATAAATAACTACAACCATACTGTTAATAGAGACATATACTTACTTGCGTACTCCGGAGCAAGATACCCAAAAGTCCCAGCAAGCCGTGTCATAACCGACTTCTCTCTATCTGCTGCGAGCTTAACCAACCCAAAATCAGAAACTTTTGCTCTCATCTCTCGATCCAATAAAATATTTGAAGGCTTCAGGTCCCGGTGAATAAATGTCTCCTGTGCCAAGCTATGCAAATATTCGATTCCTCGTGCCACATCAAGTGCTATTGTCAGTCTTTTCATCCATGTCAATGGTTCATGCTGAACATTATTCTGCCGATCAAATAGATGTTCACCTAGTGTACCACCTGACATGTATTCATACACCAGAAGCCTTTCAGAACTATTCTCACAATAGCCCAAAAGAGCAACCAGATTCCGGTGCCTAACCTTAGTTAGCACATCAATCTCAGCTTTAAACTCTTGTAAACCCTTCTTGCTTACCGGGTCACACTCATTCCGTTTAACAGCCACCCACGTGCCATTAAGATTTCCTTTGTATACTACACCAAATCCGCCACGCCCCAGTTCATTGGCCTCACTGAAATTATCTGTCGCTTTGCGAAGGGACTCGATTGACATTTGCATCCCCTGATCAAACAAATTATGTCCATTCATGACGGGGGTGTTGCTACTCCCCTGACTATAAAGCTCCTGAATTCCACCATTGTTGCTTTTCGTATCTGCACTAGTACCAGTACTAGGCATCTGTATCTTGACCATGTCCAAATCATTATGGATGCTGCTATGCACTGGCCTGAATTTCTTCACATTCTTTTTGTTCCGTCGGCCATAAATCACAGCTGCTATAATCAGTGTTCCTAATACTAGAATGGCAAATACTATTCCAATAATCCAACCTTTTTTTGATGATTTGGAATTAGAACCGTCAGAAGAACTTCCCGAGTCTGATGAACCCCCAGATGATGAGCCAGAGGAACCAGATGAACTGGATCCAGACCCTGACTCCCCCAATCGGTTACCTGATAGCTTCAACGTAACAGTTGATGCGAATTTAGGCACATCACCAGTAAGATTATTATTGCTCACATCCAAAAGTTGAAGATTTGGTAAGGTGGTCAAGATATCAGGGATTGAACCGACAAGATTGTTATTACTTAATACTAGCTTTGTCAAAGAAGTGATGTTTGCAATATCAGGTGAGATCACACCCGTCAACTTCTGATTCGCAAAATTTAAAACCGTTATATTTTTCCCATTGGCATCACAAGTAACCCCAAGCCAAGCATCACTTCCACATGGGTCATTGCCTGTCCAAGCATCCGCAAAGGTAGAAGGGTACCCGAAACCTGCAGCAACAGCCAGTAGGAGCATTACACGTGAATCGCATTGCCCCGCAACTTTATTGCAGAAATTGTTGCCACTCTCAACATCAGCCGCTACACTTGAGGAGAAAGCAGGGAAGGGACCTTGAAGATTGTTGTTAGACAGAGACACATTCTGTAAGCTAGTGATAGAGGTGAGAGAAGTGGGTACCAACCCAGTAAGTTGGTTGTCCCGCACATTGAACGATTGGAGAGAGGTTAGGCTCGACAGATCCGGTATTGGACCCGTGAACCCGTTTGACTGAAGCCAGACTAGGGTCAGTTGTGTCATGGAAGCGAGAACCTCTATACCACCTGTGAATTTAGCAACCGATTGCTGGTTATTGAGCTGGAGAGACTGGATTGTCGACCCATTAAGCGAGGTGGGTAGTTCGCCGGTTAAATTGTTGTAGGAAAGACGCAAGCTTTGCAAAGTTGGCAGGGTGGTAAAGATCTCCGGAAAGGTCCCAGACATTGATGCATTGGAGGCCGAGAAGGAGGTAAGAGCGGTCGGGGCAGGGTCAAGTGTCCCGGGCAGTGTCCACGGCTCAAACGGGTTATCCTCAATCGACACCGATTCCAAACTCGTCATGCCAGACATGAAATCTGGCGGGAGAGAAGTGAAAGAATTGGAATCAAGAGTGAGCCGTTGGAGAGATCCAAGAGCGGATAGGGAAGGAACGGCGCCGGAGATGGAATTAGACTGAAGCTGGAGAGATTTGAGGGATGTAAGACTGGAGATGGAGATGGGGAGCGTGCCGGAGATGGACAACCTTGCGAGGTTGATATCAACTACTCTGTTGGAAGAATCACACCTGACGCCATCCCAGTCGTTACAGGGATCGGTATTAGGTTTCCATGAAGAAGGAACGTTGGTGAGAGATTTGGCGAGGTCGGACATTGCATCGGAATCGACGGATTTGGAGAAGGAGAGAGGGAGAAGAGTGAGGAGGAGGAGGAGGAAGGAGAGGGTGAAGAGAGGGCAATGGGGAGGAAGTATCTTACCCTTCTTTCCCATTGTGAGGGGTGGCGGTGGTAGGTGGTAGGTGGTCGGAGATGAGGAGGAGGAAGAGAGGGGAGGGGAATGTAGGAGGAAGGAGAAGCGGCTCTGGTGTCTGAGAGCGGCTCCTACCGTCCCCTGAAGTCTGGGTTGGCAAAAGCGTGTTGGGGTATTTTATTGATTGGACTTGGTGTTTGACGTGGTGGTTGTGTTTCATTCATTCCAAAAGCAAGCTTTGTTTTTGTTGGGGGATGAGATAAATTCGGTTGCAAATTTGAATTTTTATTCCTTTTTCATGTTTGATTTATAAAGATAATTATTAAGGATATTTTGTTGCCACACTATCTTTGTGCATTAATTGTGAGAATATTGAAAAATGTGAAAGTGGATAGAAAATGAACAGAAAATTGTAATGTAACTCATTTAATTGTATATTTTTCTATGAGGTCGATGTGTTAAAGACGGTGAATAAAACATGATGAAAATGTAAACTGTGAAAGTGTGCTTACTAAAAAAATATTTCATATTATATTTTATTTAATATTATATTTTATTATTTTTGTGTCTAGATAAAAAATTTGTCCAGATCTGCCACTAATAATGATCATCATTAAAGATGTTTCGGATTTATTATTGGCTACAATACTAGGCTAGTTTTAATTGTGTCTATAGGTCATCCTTGATTGTTTACATGTGATGTAATAATTGTGTATTAGTTATATACTTATATGGCTTCGAACTTTATCTTCACCAATATAATAATATCATTAAGTTGATGATTGAATAGTAAAAATATATTCTTTTTGAGGTGAAAGCCGCGTAGGCACATCCAGAGGCGGAGCTATTCAAAAGCAAGTTCGGACAAGTGTCTGAGCTTGATTTTCAAAAAACGCAAAATTTAGTATATTTTTAATTATTTTTGTAGTGAAAAATGAGTTTTTAGCGATATTTTAGTGAATTTTAATGAGTTTGTGCCCGAGCTTGTTCTCAATTTCAGTGTCCGAACTTAATTGTGTCTGGACTAAAATAGCCTCTGAATTCGTCCCTGAGCACATCATTAAGATCATAATAGCAATACTCACATTATATTTACAACTCCTACTAGCACTAATTTCAAATCCCAACTACTGAAATATTTAGCCTTGAAACCCTTACATACTTAACAAGCAAAATACCTCCTGATGATATGAACACAAGTAAAACAAGGAGGAAATGTGCTTAATTTTTCAAATGACATTTGATCTTGGTTTTTCCTAACATGGTTTGCCAGTACATGTGCTGGATGCATTGTCATCCTGTGTGCATGTCTCAATTTGACATTTGGAACATTGGAAAGCTTTTTTGAATAATAATTTGTATTAAATACATTGCTCTCCATGATGACACTTCCTGCAGAAAGAAATTGTTAATAATTTTGACTAATATAAGGCAGTCAGAAAAAATATGTACAATTTTATCTTGAGTTGAAAAGGAAAAATATAATAACTTTATAATGAAGATATGTTGACAATTTGACATTTACTGGTGAAGTAGCTGGCGGAGTGGTGTGGCAGAAAAAGTTGGTGTACTCCGTACAGAGTGATCCAGGAGTAAAGTTCAAGTTGATCACTACGTAGTCTAGTTAACTCACTAAGGATTAACCCTAGACCAGTTCTAGTTAGGTGATTTATTTAATCCATGCATGCCTTTTTGAGAAAAGCGGCCGTTGTGTGTTTGTCTGAGGTGGAAATTCTTTTTCCTCCCCCTATTGTCCCCAGAAGAAGAACCAAAAGATACACTCAAAGTAGCATTTTTTTTATATTTTCAAAAATCAACTATAAAGTTATGTCATTCCAACAGAAAATTAGACATTTTTTAGTTTGTTTACTCCTATTTAAAAGAATTACTAACATAAAGCCAATTTGAAGTGACTGTTAACTGAGTAATTGGTAATAGTGTAATAATCATATGAAAGAACAAATTTAATACATTGCAATTTTTGTATTAAAATAGAAAATCTTAATTTATTTAATTCATTGATTCTTATTTTGTTTTTTATTTCTTCTATGCACTTCACAATTGAATTGTATGAAGATAACTCGGGGACAAGTATGGGTGATGAATAAGAAAGGTGATTTGATGAGCTGAGCTGTTAATTGGCGGAATGTGAGAGAAAAGGAGGGGAGGGATGGAGATGGCCAGGTGGAATGATGAACGCTGTGGGATAAAGCAAAGAGATAGAGACGGGTGTGTGTATCCGGAATTCATGCATGGCAGCAGGGTTTGCCGGTTTGGTTTGCTTTTTTATTGCACATACCAGTATACCACATGTTAAGGAAATTCAGATTTCATGTAGCATTTTGATACAACCAATCGTGTGGTGTAATACTGACAGGACGATTCTATTGTTCCAATATTACTATATGTCAGTGACTCTCTATATATTTGTGGGGTTTACAGCTAATTCAGAAAGGAAGCATTTTGTTTTGGTTTTGCTCAATTGGACATACAAACAATACAATGGGATGATATTCTGTGGATATGGATTTTTATCAATCTATTCTGTTGGAATTATCAAAAATAAAAATAAAATTGTGCAAATATACAAGAAAGATGCTTCCAGCTGTACGGAGAATTTTTTTTATTGAAAACAGATGTATTTTTCATGTATTTTTTGTTGATACCTCTTTACAATAAATAGAAAGTTCAAGTTGAAGGTATGCTACATTAACATTCTCAAAAGAAAAAAAAATTCATAGAGTAGGCAGAGACTTATTTATTACTCAAAAAATATTAAAAAAGTAAGATTTAAATTATTCAAGAGTTGATATTTGCATAATAAATATTAAAAAATAAACTACTTCTTGTGGCTTACTATTTTTTTTTTACTCGTTAGTAACAATACAAAGGAGTTATCTTAAATTAATAAATTCATTTTTCTTTGAAGATTTGTAGTTATTTTGTTACTAAGAAGGTCGATATTTCAATCATCTTCAGGTCTAGAGACAGAGCTAGCTTAGGCCATGAGGGGACAGTCGCCTTCTTGAAATTTCTTTTTGCAAAATATAACTTGTATATTTATACAATTTATCATTTTTAAAAAATATCCTTATTTTGAATTTTTTTAAAATATATTTCATTTTGCTCCTCTCGAAAAAAACAATCTAATATTATTCATCCTGACATAAACCACCCTTTTTATTCCACGATTTATTTCAGTCAAAAAAAAATATTTTTTTCGTGGGCCATAGGATCCGTACAAGCAACCATACATATATTTATAAAATATTACGGCACAGAAAATCAAATGGCATTTATATTTTATATAAATCTCGATATTACAACAGCATGAGATTTACCTTCAAAAAAAAAGATTTCCTAGACAGTAACAGTAATAGTAACACAGAGCGTGAATTTACAGAGTCCGAATCTGGTGCTTGTTTCCCTGCTTGTCTCGATCTGACCGATCGATTTCCACGGACGGCTGTGATTTGATTCAGGGGGAAGATGCTTTGGCCGTTAGATGAGTTTTGAACGGTCCAGATCGAAACAAGCACGAAACAAGCAGAGATTTTACGAGCAGCAGATCCGGTTCCGAATTTACAAGGAACCGGCCAAGCCAGTACGGAGCCAATAGAGGTCTCCAGGTCTCATTACACATTTTACACAACAGCAAATTAAAGCGATTTGTGCTGATCAAATGTGGCGCGAACTTGCACTGCTTCCATGTCACTTGTCAATTGTCATCAATTTTTTTCGTTTAATTATTTATATTTGTTTATCTTAACTGATATATTTTTTTTTCTAAGGTAAAGTTATTATTAACAGTCTTTTTTTATTTTAATTTTTTTTCTTCTTGTAATAATAT
The DNA here is from genome assembly GCA_964058865.1 of Eleocharis quinqueflora. Lineage (NCBI taxonomy): Eukaryota > Viridiplantae > Streptophyta > Magnoliopsida > Poales > Cyperaceae > Eleocharis > Eleocharis quinqueflora. The sequence goes on along the minus strand of CAXKVX010000821.1, from coordinate 207,813 downwards.
AGGTTCTCAAAGAAATATGAAACAGAAAATCAATGTGATAGTTAGGACTTAGGGACATAATAGTCCAAGTTTTCTATATTTATTGAGCAATATATTTGTTTTGGCACGCTGCTGCACATGGAACGATGCCAATCCAAGTCAAATATTGCTTTAAGGATTAAACATTAGAGAAAGAATCAAATTGTCTATTTTTCTTTTGTTTCGTCATGTTTATTAATTTAAATAATTAATTAATTAATTTTTTAAGTTAATGAACATGATGAGCCACAAAAAAAAATAAGCATCGGAACCTCCTCAAACATTTAAACAGGATTTATTTCAGCGGCTATCATGTGTAATCATTAATTAAAATATAATTCTAGAAATTGGAAGGTTCAAAGAAGGACAGCATAGCCAAGACGCTTAATAGTTAATTAAGAATCATTAAAATAAAACTTGAGCAAAGAAGTCAGGCAGAAGGATTGTTTTATATTATTTTTTTCAAAGTCATCTAAATAATTACAACAGATGCGGATCCTACCATCTATAACAGGAGTTGGATATCCATTTATGGTTAATTATGTTTTATGTTTCTAAAGAAAATGCTGCTATAACATAGAACCTATGTTGTTTGAGTATGAGTACGGGTATCGTATCTGATATGATACAAACACGGCGATATAATGATTTTAAAAAATCTCAGATGCAAGTGTAGCTATATATATTAAAAAAAATTTTGTAAATTGACAAAAATAACTAATACTAATTGCACATGATATACCTACATATTACATGTGTATTCTTTTGGAAGTGAACATAAATATATTGTATCCTTTTATATATGACAATATTTAGTATACTTACTACTTCTTACCCTCTATTCTTTGTATTTAATAATTTACAAATTAAAAAAAAAATTACACAATTAATTGAGAAAACATATCAGATCAGTAGGATCCCTATATCTTCTTCGCAGATTTGACTCCTTCTGTTTCACGATTAAGATCACATCTATCTCAATATAATCCAAATGAGCAAGGCCGTGTGTGTCGATTTTATCTGGGTAAAGATCCTTGTCAATCTAGCGACCATAATTTTATCCAAAGAGATATAAGTTGTAAGATCATAATTTTCACGTAGAGGCTAGCCCGATTTACCGTCGACTTGATTTTATTTTGTAGGTCTTATGATATATTTCATATACGTTTGTTTTTTAATATATAAAACATACTATTTTCAATATTTTTGGATGATATTTATATATATATATATATATATATATATATATATATATATATATATATATATATATATATATTTTAATATGTAATTGTGCCCTATCATAATCAAAACCTTGCATCGCCACTGACTATGGTACTTATATAAGCATATAATTATGATTCAAATTTCTAAATTTAAATGATTGATATGAATCATTGAAAATATTATTCATACTAAAATTTATTTAGGGGTCAAAGTTTTTTTTTACTATTTTATCAAATTTTATGGAATTTTTTTTTAATCCAATGATTTACAGGCATCCCAAATTTAATAAAATTTCTACCCATCCAATAAAATAGTAAAAAAACTCGAAAAATAAAAATGTTGTCCCCTAAATAGATTTTAGCATGGACAACATTTTAAATTGTTCGGATCAGCCATTTGCATTTCGAAATTCGAGGTATGAAATGTAAACACGATAGATTCTCATACTTACGTATGTACCACAGCCTAATTCTTTATTAACCACTTATTTTATAGACTACAGCGCAATATGGAGGTAAATAATATTATTTATTCAATTATTAGATTGTTAATTTGTTTAAAAAACGATTAAATACAATTTGTGTTGTCTTATCAAATGAGAATATTAAAAAGAACTATTTCCTATTGTGAAACCCGTGAAATTTTGAGCAATTAAAAACCCCTAATTAACCATTAAAAAAAATTCACGAGTTCTATGTAAGAAACACTTAAATTACAATTGTATGGAGATGATAATAATAATAATTTCTTTCTTCTTCTAAACCAAAATTTTGTAATTTAATTAAAACCAAATAACAAGGTAACAAATGATTCTACGAGTATAAACGAAATAAAAGCTCAAGTATAGCTAAATGTATATAAATTATTAAATGTATATATATATGTATACATGTGTGTTTATATATATACACATCGAAATATATTTATAGGAATAAACCTCACAATATAACTAGCAATTTTAACGGCTTACAACTCAAAATTCGTCCCTAATTTATATAACGAATCATTCAATTCGGTTCAAAGCCAGGCCCAACCCACAACGCGATGGCTGCACAGGCACCGCCTCAAAACACTGCAAAGCCAAAGAATAACGTAATTTAAAATAATTGCCTACGCGCGACCACAGCGCTGACCCATTGGGTCATAATCTAAGAAGAACACCAAAGGCCACACCATGGATCACAAGGCCTAGGCCGCATTCGAACTTTCCGCCTTTCTTTTCCCTATCTCTGCAGGCATTTATTGCCTCTGAAATTTTATCCTCCCGAGGAGCATATTTCCTCTCTCCTCCCTTTTTCTTTTCCTCTCCTTTCGTTCCGTCCCATTCTCTCTCCTACCACCACAGGATCTCTCTCTCTCCCTCTCACTCTCGATCCCTCTCAATCACCCCTGTCTTTTCCTCTCCCTTCTCTCTCACTCGAGATCTTTCTCACCCGACCCCTTTCTTCCTCTCTTCTTTGACACTTGCATTTACTCCCCCTTTCACCTCACCTCTCTATGTCACATCCCGCCCCTGGTTCGCTCTCTTTGTTCCCTCAGCTCTCACAGAGCGCCCGCTTTCTCTCGTAAACTCACTGTTTCGCTCGATTAGCTTTGACTCTCACTGTGCAACATTTATGACGAGTTTGAAAAAAAAAACCCGTCCTTCCTCTTGCGAGCTTACACCCTTTTTCCCTCGTGGCCTTACTGTTGATGGCACCTCGCCATTTAATGAGAGGGGGCAAGCATTCTCTATGTTGGACATTGAAATCGGGTACTCGAATGCAAGTACAAACGGTCTTGATCCACCTGCTCCACCCCTCCTCCCTATTTAAACTGCGAGGCCCTGCCATTTGGAATTTTCGGTTTTGGGTACTCATGCGTTGAGAACTTGTAGCCATTTACAAAGTAGTAAGAACTAAGAGCGAGAAAAGAAAAGAAAGAAAAGGGGAAGAGGCAGGGAGGCGGGGAGGAGGGCTTGAGGTGGTGTCACGGTGCTCGATCGTTCTCAGTCGTCACTCGCCTTACGGTTACCTTACTGGTAAACACAATAACCCTCGAACCTCGCTAATTTGTTGTTTTGCTGTGTTTGTATTTCTGGCTTGCTTGTTGTATTTTCGGATGGTGATTTTTGTATCTGTGATACACTGTGTTGTTGCTTTCTTGTGCGGGGTTGGGGTGATTTCCTAATTGTGGGATGATACACCTTGATGGCAGAGGTCATCGAGCCGCTGCCGGTGTTATTTTGGTCTGACCTTGCTGCCTTTGTTTTGCTGGTTTGGGTATGCCTCGACTGCTGTCTGGATATGAGGTGATTAATGGGACTGTGGTGCTGTTTGGTTACTGGTACCTCGGGATGCTGTTATAATTTGGGTTGTCTGGTTTTGCTGGTGCCTTTTTCCTTACCCACCCTCTGTTGGTTGTGGGGTCCAGGTACAGAGCAAGAGTCACTTGATGTGTAAAGGAGAGCGTTAGGATGGTGTATCCAGGCGTCCTCCGTTTTGTTGATCAGATCCTTCTTTATTTTACTTTCTTTACTAGGAGTAGCTTGTAGTAGGTTAGTGAGTTCGATCCCACGTCCTTCGATGGGATCGTCCTCTCCTATGTGTATTTTATTTTCTTTTAGCTTCCGTTGTTAAACATTGTACAGACCCTGGATTATATATATATGTATTTTGTTAGATGTTAATGTATTGTGTGAAATGTCTGTGCTTTCCCTCTAAATTAAGTATTATAAATAAATCCTAGTTATATTTTCGAGTGGCAAGTTAAGCCTTTCGTGTACTTGTAACCAAGTACACGTGGCGGGATTAACACCCTTGAGTTAGTTATTGTTTCTGGGGTGTGACATCCTTCGGCGGTATCAGAGTCAGGTTTGATAAACCGTGCTATGACACGAAATCAATCATGTATCTTAATTTGTACTACCCATTCCAAGGCTGAAAGTCAATGTAGCACACATAACAATACATGTCATCCGCTTAGGTCTGAGTGAGGGTAGGTTATAGGTTTCGTAGACGGTGCTCTCGTAACGCGATACCTTTCGTTGATATCTTGGTAATTGATATCTAGACCATTTGGTAAGTTGTGATCAAGCCTAGTAATGACGTTCGAGTACGAGTTCAATAGCACTCGGCGGTTTCTTATGTCAGCGCAAGACGTACATTTGTTACAATACCATTCTTGCAAAAACACGAGGACCGTCAGATTTGGTGTGAAAGATGTCGGCTCAGCGACGGCATTTGTTCGTTTTATCAACGCTAGGCTGCGGATTTTCAACTTCATGTCGTTTGACTTAATATCGAGGCTTTCAACATATTTAAGTATAAAATGAAACTTCATAAAATCAACCAGTAGCGAGAACTAAATAACTTACCCTACTTTTCAGATCTTCGTTCGCACATCATGGTTCGCACCAGGAGTTTTCAGGCTCACCAGGACCCAGTTGATTCTGCTCCAGTCCCTGGGGGTTTTTTTGCCCGTCCTACGGACCCCCTTGTCCCAGTACTACCTCGTGTTGATGCGAGAGAGGGTGACCTTCGTGATACAGCAGTTCTAACCACCCTTCACGTACATTATTAGGTCCTCACACCCGTTCTATCCCTCCTCCACCACCCATTCCATCATGGGTCGTACCCGAGAGGGCGGCCTCTGTTCACACTACCCCTTCGAGGCAGACTCCTCCCCCGGTTCCCCCTCACCCTGTGACTAGGGACCAGCTCGCGGTACATCCGCAGCATGTACCTCAGCCACCACCCCCCATCGTGTTTGCGCCTGGCACGGACCCAGCCCAGCTCATGCAAGCTTTCTTTGCTGGGTTGGCCCAGTTCACTGCTCAGGCGAGCTCTTCCGAGACCCACCCTGCACGAGACCCTTTCTTGCAGGCATTACGAGAGTTCGAGCGGCATCATACCCCCAGGTATGATGGCAACGGCGGGTATGACGCCGCTGAGCAGTGGCTTGCGTCTGTACAGGCCACTTTCCAGCTATCTCGTACTCCCGAGGCCTTTATGGCCGAGCTGGCGACCACCTTGTTCGAGCGAGATGCTTGGCACTGGTGGGCGACCCAGGAGCCTCAGCACACTGGAGGCGTCCAAGCGATGTCATGGGAGCATTTCTCGGATCGCTTTCGTGCTAGGTTCATGGGAGAGTATCAGCTCTCAGCTTTACGCCATCGCTTCGAGACCCTGACACAGGGGTCTCGTACAGCGCGTCAGTATGGGGAGTTGTTCATCAGACTCTCCCGTTATGCACCAGACTTGATAGCAGACCCATCTCGTTGCCGAGCACGTTTCATATTATTCGGATAGAGCACCATACTTGATAGTAGACTTGATAGAGCACCAGACTTGCAATTTCTTTTGCTCCATGCTATATTATTCAGATACTTATGATATCTTATTGTGCTTGTATCGTATCAAATACTTGTTGCATATGTCTCTGATATTGATTCGCGTTGGATGCTTCACGTGGCAATTATTTTTGGATGATATATATATATATGAGCATGGCTAAAATAATATGCATAGTACACCACATAACGTATTATGCATATAGATATAGGTCAATAAATTGAGATTTAAGTTGCTCAATAAATTCTTCATATGAAAATATTGTAGGAAAACAAATTTCGTGATTTTTAGAGCTTTCTTGGTATTTTTTAAATATTTTTTAAAAACAGTCCAGATTTAATACTACAAAAGTGTCTTTTTTGGGCTGTTTTTAAAAAATAGCAAGAAAGCTCTAAAAATCACGAAATTTTATTTTCTACAAGATTTGATATGAAGAATTTATTGAGCAACTTGAATATCAATTTAATGACCAAATTAAATACAAATGACCGCATAGTACGAAATGGGGTGTACTATGCATATTATTTTAGCCATGCTCTCTCTATATATATATATATAGAGAGAGAGAGAGATATTGGCTAGGGTGCTCTATGGAGCACCAAATCGCTAATGTTCCACATCGTATCTCCAATTTGAAAATTTCAACAACCGATCCAAATCGTTGATCATTATCTACATATTAAAGTAATTCAAATTATATTTAGAAATCCAAGTATTTGAATAACTTTACACAACGTATTCTTAACATATTTCATATTCATATCATTGAAAGATTTAAATACGAACCCAGTAAATACAAGAAAGTCTTTTAAGATTCATATGCCTATTTAATAAAAGAATTTCTTGTATTTTATAATATAAATTAAATAAATTTGATCCAATTATGAATGTATTTTCATATTTTATCGCTTTAACTTTTAACAAAAGATATAATATATTTTATATCCATCAAATTGTATAGTGTGGAATCTCTTGATCCTTGTGGTTTTAAGAGGGTTTGCATTGATAATTGAGCCCAAGTTTGTTTAAAACTCGCAACTTGGTCAAATTGACTCAAAACCGAAACCCACGACCAAAATTGGGAAAATTTTCATAGAGGGTCAAGGTCCAAACAATTTCAACAGATAGGATCAGAGTCACTCTAAAAATTGCACAGAGGATCAAGGACGCAACTATTAGTTGCGCCCCTAGAGAGATTCGATTTTTTTTGCTGAATTCAAGACAGTTTACAGTGCCTTTTCAAATGTGGGCCCTACATGTTAGGGGCACAAGTAATAGTTGCGCCCTCTAACATGCTGTACAATTTTTTTGTTAGATTTTTCTATTTATACATATTTTAATAATGACTATTAAAATAGATTTTTAAATGCACTAAATATATTTATTATAAATAGATGTGAAAATATATTAAATATAATTATTATAAATAGAAGTGATAATATATTATAAATAATTATTATAAATACAAGTGATGATATATTAAAAATAGTTAATATATTTATTATAAATGATTTTTAAAAATAATTAATATATTTGTTAAATATAAGTAATAATATATTTAAATAAATAGTTTACAAAAACATTAAATAGAAGTACAAATATGTTATAGAATTAATAAATAGAAGTACTAATATATTAAATATATTATTACATTATTAAATATAGTTATTACAAATAAAAATATTAGAAGTAATAAATAGAAGTTATTAAATATAATAAACTTAGTTATTATAAATATTTAGTTAGTAATTACTAAAAATAGAAAGAATAATAGATTAAAGTGTTTTTTATTATAAGTAGAAAGGTTTATACCCTATTAATATTAAACATGTTGCAACTATTTCGAGAAATACAAATGGTCCAATGGTAGGGGGGTTTGATTAGAGGCGCTGAGTTTGAGTGAGGGCATGGGTTTGAACCCCCCCTCCCTACCATTTTTTGGGATTAAATCAGGGGCGCATGTATTAGTCGCGCCCCTAAGTGCTGAAACAATTGTTCTCGCATCCAGAGAGCTTTCATTGTGTTCAACACTTAGGGGCGCGACTAATACATGCGCCCCTAGTCTCTGCTGCTATAAAACAAAAAAAACCCTTCCTTCTTTCTTCCCCAAACCCGCTCCTAACCTAATTTTTCTCCCAAATTTGTCCCCTCTACTCCATACCTTTCCATCTCATTCTCCTTCAAGGTTTTTGCCAAATCTTTCTCTCCCTTTGTTCTCCTTGCTCTCCTTTGTGATTCCTTGCTCTCCATCTCCTCTTCTAGATCTTCCTCTTCAATTAAAGATAATTTTTGGACTTTTTGTAAAATTGAGCCATATTAGTTGCATGGCTATTAATTTAGTGTTTTTATTAGTATTTGTTGATGATTATTGATTGTGGTAGGTTATTATTGCTTTAGTTGTAACTTTATCGTTTATTATACATTTATATGAATTATGGGTGATTAATTGTTGATTATTGTTCAATTATTGGTGATTAATTGTATTGCATGTTCATATTTGTGTTAATATATGTACCAAAGTATCGTACCAATCGTACCAATTGTTGATTATTGGTGATTAATTGTTGATTATTATTAAATTATTGGTGATTAATTGTATTGCATGTTCATATATGTGTTAATATATGTACCAAAGTATCGTACCAATCGTACCAATGCTTAATTATTGTTGAATTAATATAGTAATGGCAAGAGAATCGTGTAGAGGTGGTAGAGATCGAGGCCGAGTTGGAAGGGGTGGTCGAGGTGAAGGCGATTTGTCGCCTCCACGCGACATTCCGTACGTTGGGTCTCTACTACGAGGTCTCAATCCAACACATTCATCCAACCAGGCTTATGATGAGGTAAAAATATAGCTATATTGTTATTTTATTCAATTTCGCAATTTTAATTTTAATTCATAAATAACACATTTTTTAAATACCAATGTAGCCAACCTTTGCTATAGAGACCAAGGTCGGGTCAATGTCGTTCATGTACGACGACCAAATTGCGACCATTCTTGAGCGATTCCATCTTAACCATCTCGCTCGGTTGGGAAACATTAAGGTAGACCGTGACCTAATAACTGCGGTTGCTGAGAGATGGAGTCGGGAAACACATTTTTTCCATTTTTCAACCGGTGAGATGACCATCACAATGGAAGATGTATTGATGTTATGGGGTTTACCATTGGATAAACTACGGATCATTGGGGATGTGGACCAAGATTCGGAGGAAGACGTGCTGTCCATGTTTGGGCGAGTTGAGTGGCAAACATTTCGGAGGTCGCCAGGTCATTTTCACATGCGACAAGATTGGTTGCGTGAACCATGACAGCCACAAAGAGAAGGCCCCGATGATAGACGACATTTCAAGGCAAGATTACCACCCAATGCCCCACCCGAGGAGATCGACATGTATGCCCGAGCATACATGTTGGACCTCTTCTCTACTGTTATGTTTCCGAACCAGTCCGGGTACATACAGACGATGTTCATTCAGTTCTTAAGGAACATCGAAGATCCACCGAGATATAGTTGGGGCTCGGCGGTGCTAGCACGTTTGTATAGTGCTTTATGCGATGCATCGGACAAGAGGAACAAGCAAATCGGGGGGCCTCTGATGTTATTGCAAATGTGGGTATGGACCAGGCTCCCGATTGGGCATCCGAGAGCGAAGGATTTGCTGGGTGATATGTCGTACGGGGTGAGATGGATGGGCCCAACCCACAACTACGAAGATGAGTCGCATATAAGTATCACTTTCTACAGGTATTTTAATATCTTCACATATATTATTCACAATGTTTTAGGTGGCGATTCAAGCATCTCGACGAGAATGGCCCAGAATGGTGGCCGTACGATGAAGACGTCGTTGCTATGTTGCCCCCGATATGTAATGATCAAGATCATATGAGTCTTTTTCATTATCGGGGGCCAATCATATTTTTCTGGATTGTCGAGTGGCACAATCATGCTAGAGTCGCGCGACAATTTTCTTTCCAAGTCCAAGTGCCGCCTCCATTGCCACCTCCTGATTGCGAGCGCCTTCATAAGGTATGCCACAATAATAAAAAAATCTGAGGGGCATGATTGGGAGATTTATCACGAGGGGTACATTCAAACTTGGGGAAATCGGTTGGCCGATACAATTGATTTGGGGCACGGTTTCATGAGTGGCCCTTGGGACCATTACTTGGCATGGTTCAACCGAGGGAAACATCGAAGACGTCGACCAAGGAGTCGTCTTCCGCAACTTGATGTTGGAGCATGACTTGAGGGATGAGGATTTGGAGCCATCCATAGCCGAGGGGTTGCGCGTCCAACCAGAGCACTACAGCTGGTTGGGTTAGTTGGTGGGTGGCGAGCAAGCGAGTCAAATGCCCGAGGCGTCACTGTTTCACCCTCCATACTCACATCTATCACAGGGCGGAGTATGGGAACCCAGCCAAGGATCCGGAGCCGCCCAACCGGAACCAAATGTTGAGCGTACTGTAGAGGACGAGGTGGAGCGTGCAATCGAGTACGTGTTTGAGCCAAGCACGCAACCCTCATGATGAAGGCGAGGACATCATTCCTTTATGGCATACTACTAGGATGGCTCGAGCGTCTAGTGCTTATACCCCTTCCGCTTATGATACACGTGGTCGCGGTCGGGGTTGTCGGGGTAGGGGGTTGATATTAGTTTGTTTGATGTATGTTTTGATGTTTGTACTATTTTGAGACTAGTTCAAAACTTGTTGTGTTTGAAAATTTTAATTTCATTTAATTAGATCGATGTTGAAAACTTGTTTCAAAACTTGTTGAAAACTTGTTCTGATGTATGTTTCATTTAACTAATTGAAAACTTATGATACATGTTAGATTTTGAGTGTTAAAACTTGTTTCAAAATGTTACGTAAAGAATGACAAAACTTGTTTCAAATTTGTGTTAATTTCCTTGTAATGCATTTTGGAAAATGAAAATTAAACAAAAAAACATGCTTTGTAAGTCAGCCAATATAGGGGCGCAACTAATACTTGCGCCCCTGTGACCTTGTGCAACTGCCATGTGGGTCTCTCTCGAATTTTTCAAGGGCGCAACTATTACTTGCGCCCTTATGTTCATTTCAAAACTGGGTGCTCTCTGGATGCTATTTGAACCATAGGGGCGTGACTAATACATGCGCCCCTGATTTAATCCCCAAAAATGGTAAGGAGGGGGGTTCGAACCCATGCCCTCACTCAAACTCAGCGCCTCTAATCAAACCCCCTACCACTGGACCATTTGTATTTCTCGGAATAGTTACAACATGTTTAATATTAATAAGGTATAAACCTTTCTACTTATAATAAAGAACACTTTAATCTATTATTCTCTATTTTTAATAATTACTAACTAAATATTTATAACAACTAAGTTTAATATATTTAATAACTTCAATTTATTACTTCTAATATTTTTATTTGTAATAACTATATTTAATAATGTAATAATATATTTAATATATTAGTACTTCTATTTATAATATATTAGTTATTTTTAAATATATTATTACTTATATTTAATATATTATTACTTATATTAAATATATTATTACTTATATTTAATAAATATATTAATTATTTTTAAAAAACATTTATAATAAATATATTAACTATTTTTAATATATCATCACTTGTATTTATAATAATTATTTTTAATATATTATCACTTCTATTTATAATAATTATATTTAATATATTATCACATCTATTTATAATAAATATATATAGTGCATTTAAAAATACTATTTTAATAGTCATTATTAAAATATGTATAAATAGAAAAAACTAACAAAAAAAAATTGTACAGCATGTTATGAGCGCAACTATTACTTGCGCTCCTAACATGTAGGGCCCACATATGAAAAAACACCTGCAAACTTTCTTGAATTCAGCAAAATTAATGAATCTCTCTAGGGGCGCAACTAATAGTTGTGTCATTGGCCCTCTGTGCAATTTTTAGGGTGCTTCTGGCCCTATCTGTTGAAATTGTTTGGCCTTGACCCTCTATGAAAATTTTCCTCAAAATTGAGCTTAATTACCAGCAAACATAAATATTAATATTTGACTTCTGAATTGATTATTGAATATATAAGTGTGCATATGCATAAGAATCTAGTAATATTAATGAATTGACAAATTGTATCCGATTCTCATTCATCAACAGCTACAAATGCCATGCACCAGGTTATGTGGGGTATTCTCAAGCCGAGTTCATAGAAGTAAGGTACCTTAATCAAATAAATAATGGAAACCGGGTTTACTTATTTCATTTAAAACATACACTAATTTTGACCAGCCGCCGCAAATAGTAAAAAAATTTCAAAAAATATAAAATTTGATCTCTAAGTCTACATTAGCATGGAGAATGTTTTCAACGATCTGAATCGACGATTTACATTTGATATGATGGAACAGTTGCGAGCAGCTACGAAATGAATGACGACTGCGGATCCCTCATATATAACATGTACATGTTATGATATTGTAAATGTGTGATTTTGCCATTACTTTGTACATTTCAAGGAAGATATGGACAGCAATAAATTAAATTTCAGTACTTTACAACTCCGGATTTTTTTTATTTAACTATAATTAAGCACGTGATCCTCCAACACTTCAGCATTTTTTGTCAGGCACGTGATCCTCCAACACTTCAGCATTTTTTGTCAGGCACGTGATCCTCAAAGGATTATGCAGCTTTGATTTAAAGTAATTTTAAACATTTTCAAACATAATAGGAAATTGGCCTTGTACAATCTTTAATCATGAAATTAGAGCCCGTACGATTGTATTTTTAATCACCATTTTTAAGCGAGTGATGCAGCGATACTAGGCGGCCCAACATATTTATTCGATAATTTGGATTTGGATTTTGATTCGAATTTTGACGGATATCGGATATTCGAATTTGAATATTTTTGGATACGGATATAGTTTCAAATTTTTAGTCGGATACGAATACGAATACGGTTTCGAATTTTGAATCGTATACGAATACATATTTGAATAATTATCCGAATTCGAAATTTACAGATTTTCGATATCCGCCAAATATGACAGCTCAAGTCTATTGTATATATGTTTCTTTTTTTATAGCTAAGTAAATTAATTATTTAATTGTTTAATTTATTGAAAATATTAGAAGAATGAATTATAAAGACACTACTCATTGCAATATTTTAATTATTCCATTAAATTTATTTTATAATATAATTTAAATTAATTATATTATTGAATAATGATATATTAATGATTTTTTTCATAATGTACTCGTTCCATTTAATTATCCGAATTATATTCGTATTTGCAATCGTATATGTTTATTATCTGATTCGTATTCGTATCCGAAAAATAATAGTGGATACGGATACATTAACGCTATTATCTTTCCGTATCTGATCTGTTTGCACCTCTAGATACTACCATCGATATCAATAGACGAATTTGTTGGAATTGAGACGTCAAATCTAATAAATAAGTTTGAACTATGTGTTATATGATTAATATATCAAATACTATCATTAATATTTCTAGTAATATATGATATGTCATAAATGTGATTAATTAAGGCAATGACATAATACATATTTCGCTAAGATTTTGGATATGAGTATGTATAGAATTAAAAGTGAATTAATTATAATTGTTGATGGACCAATTATGATTAATTTAGCTAATACTAGTGTTAATGTAAAGTTAGAAATATTTGTTCGAGCTAACTCAATTAAATTGGATCAATGACCCAAACAAAATAGGCCAATCACCAAGTGTCTTGTGGTCGCAAATAGTCCATTTGCGACCGCAAAAGACTAGAATAGATTTAGCAAGAAATCAGCAAAATTTCAGCCCGTCACTTGCGGCCGCAAAGAGCCCTTCTAGGGCTGCAAGAGACTAGGCAAATTCCTTGGATGTTTTCAGCTCAAGTCACCTACGACCGCAAGAGACTAGATCGAAAGAAAGAATTTTCTGCCTTATTTTGCTGATATTTTTCTGACTTCTGCTCCAAATAATACCAAATTGTGTGTGCGTGTTTATAGGAGCCATACACACATTTTGGAAAGGATTTAGAGAGAATTTGGATATCAAATATTTTATAGAATATTTGTTATTAATTATGATATCTCTCCAAGATACATTATCACAAGTATTTAAGCGCTGGGTCTCCAAGTAACGCCGGTGTGTTAAGTGCACATGCGTTGTGCTTAGGCTCTAATTTATCTTCTCCATTAAAGATAATTACATCTTGGTTGATTCGTGACCTTAGAAGAAAAGAAAGAGCATCGATGTTTGCTTGGAAAGACTCGTTAGCAATCAATCCGATGTGTTATTCAACCGTCTTCATCGACTTCTTGAATTTGCTTGAGTGGAAAAAAACGAGAGGCCATTGAGATGGATAGTAAGTTATCGCTTCTGATCATTTTATTATCTTAAATCTTGCGCAAAGATTTATCGCTATTGTTTAATTAGGATTTCGATATTTTATTTGACTCTACCTAATTTGAAATTGCACCAACAAAATTCAATTGCATTCGATTTGCACATTTTTGTAATTATAATGCACATTGTTGTACCGTCATACCGATACCACCATCGATACCAGTTATTTATATCTATTTGCACTTATTTTCATTACATGCATAACAATTCAAATAACATGCATAATAGTTCAAATAATGTGCATAATAAGTTAACTAATTCGTTTCGTGACTCTTTCGTCGTTAGTTATGCATGTTAACTGTATTGTTATTCAGAATGAGTTATTATGCATGGTAATCAATGTTATTTATTTCGGATTGTGTTAAAAGAAAAAAGGGAGAAGAATGTTTTCAAAACAGAGAGAAGTATCAACTACATGATGTCCATAAGGATGACAAGGATGGCAGAGAGTCAAAGGACTGAACATCTAACTCATCCTCTGAAACCTCAAAATATCATCTTGGATTATTTGAATGATGAACATTCACTGGTTATAAAATGGTTGAGTGCTTTGTAAAACCTCTAATATCATCTTGGATATGCAACTTTCTTATAATTATCCAAAATCAGCCACTTCTTTTCCTGAATTATACTGGCAGGATTAGGATATTTATAGAAAGGAGCAACATGAACAGAAGGAAGGATACTTTTCCTGCTCAACAGGGAGGTTATTTCGTAGTCCTTTAAGTACATAATTACACTTTGGGTCTGCTGAAGGTACAATTATATGTCACAAGCAAGAGTAGGAGGTTTACTAAAAAAATTAAGAGACAAAAATATATATCTGAGTAAACAGACAGAAACAGACATATCAGTAGATGACTAGTTCAAAAGTAGAAATGAGCAATGCGTAAAATGTAATTGAATACACTTACAAGCATAGTAATCCAGTAAGCTGGATCTCTGCTGAGACGGAACATGATGGTGTGCATGCCAGCTGATGGTATACTAGAAATCATAAAATTAATTGCATAGAAGGCCAAAAAGTTGCCCCATATTGCGAGAACTTGTACAAATGTAAAAGAACTGCAAAAGAAATTTGAAGTTAGAAGCTGAAACTTGTGATGGAAATAGGAATTTTGAGTTTTGAAAGGGCTTGTGTGGAAATGGTGAACTAACTTCATCTCCAGAATAACAACAAAAGCTTGTAGCCAAATAGCGCCTGAGAGAGCAACCAATCAACCATAGAAAGCTCTTCCATTTCGCTTTTCTCATCAGCATATGCGTAAATTGATATTAAGAAAACTACCATAGCCTGAAAGAATGGACGGGTGTAGGCAGTGATTGGTCGTTAATTCAGTCTCTGTGGGTTTTGACAAGCAAGGCGCGCAGCTGAACTTGGTACTGATTCCGACCGCATCGGCGTTTTAGTTAGCACGCTTTCCGTTTTCTTGCCCGCCCATTCTTTCACTTCTTTTCTTCTTGCTAGCTGGTTAGTCCTACCAATCAGCTACGTCCGCCCCGAAAACAAGCAAATTGACCAGGTCATAGTTATTACTGAAATAGCCTTCGTAGGAACGTTTTGCTATATTGGATTTGAAATTATCTAAATTGATTTTACGAAAGTTGAGGTTTCTCAAAAAGAGTCCCTTGTTAGAAGGTGATTCCTTGTTGGATATGATAGCTCCCAGGCTCCCAGCCTCCCAGCAATACCCGAAACAAAAGAAAAGCTGCCAAAAAAAGAGTCCCTTGTTAGAAGGTGATTCCTTGTTGGATATGATAGCACAATGATATAGTTTAATAGATCATTGCTTTATTGGACCAATTATTTGACAAATTACAATTTAGCCCTCAAGTGATTAACTCTCTATCATTATATGAGAGAGAGGTTAAGGTTAGGTACATTCACGAGTACATCATTGATTGTACACTTATGATTTTAATCATTGAATCAATCAATTACAATTTCTCTTCTAATAATTTAATAATTTATTAGTTTTTTTTTCCAAACAATTTAATAAGAGAGATAATGTGACTCATTGAATCAATAATTACAATCATGAGTGCACAATCAAATGATGCACTCATGAATGTACCTAACCCCTCCCCACGAGAGAACTAGTTAGTAATTCAACAAAATAAGTAAAAACTTAGCCTATTTTTTCTTCTTCACTTCTTTTTTCCAATTCATTCGAGATAGCTATCATCTCTCTCCTCTAATCTCCTTTCTTTTCCTCCACTTCTCTTCTCGGCTAAATGCGTCTCTCTCCTCCACCTCACATTCAGGTTTGCACACATTCTAAAGCCGAGAGCCTCAAGCTTAAGGTCGACAGAACTTGTTGTTGTTGTAGGTCTCATGTGTTTATATTAGATTCACTTTCTAAAGTTCTTTATTTGAGAAATTGAAGTGTTTGGAAGGTGTTTGATGATTTGCTACAATGAAGTAAGGGATTAAAATTAGCATTTAAAACATTGCTTCTTCTTCAAGAAATAATTTGCACTAGAGAATTCTTGTGCTATCAACTGATTGAGAAAATAAGAAGGCTCAATGAGTCTAGGTGCTCACAACCATCTTGTGGTGAAAAGGTAGCTCTCAACTTGATTCTAATTACTTAACTCATGTAAATCAAGTATGTTTAGTAGTATATATATCTCTTGCATGATCCATGTAAGTATTTAAAATTTTGATTTCTTTCCTTACCACTTTTTACAATTTTGTCTGTTTGATTTTATAGATAAATTTGAAAATTTATAAATTTGTTATACAAACTCATCACTCAAAATATAAATTGTAAATTGATTTCAACGATTCAATATGTTATTTAAAATCGATTTAATTTATTTTTTAGTAGAGCTACATGCATGCACTCAGTGACGGAGAGAGACAAATAATGATGCATGGAACAAATTCGATCACTCAAATAGTTTAAGTATCTTCTGCGATGAATGAGAGAACAATTCTGATATTATTACTAAAATATAATATTTTTGCAAATTATGAGAGAGGCCAGTGCTGCATAAACCCCCGGCTTCATCACTACATGCGTGCATGATTTCACTTTTAATGTTGGAATCAAGAGAAGAGTCATGTTATTTGTTGAAAGGATGGGAAATAGTTAAGTTCAATTGTGACCATCATGACACTCTCTAATGTTAATTTTATTGCCAATCACTTGGGACATCGCTTGTTGATGGAGGTTGAGTGAAGTTTTCTTCATTAGTAAAATTTTCTTCAACTTCAGATGACCTTTTGTCAATTTCGATTTTCGAGAGATGATTGTATAATGTATAATTGCAACTGAAAATGATACGACAAATTAGATTTTGAAATTTGTAAAAGATCAACCTACAAACTTGAAGAATTCATAGTGGACGGAATGATTTTGTTATTGGTGATGATAATAAACAATGCTAACAAGTAACAACAAAATATACAAGGAGAAAAGGGAAGGGAGAGTGTTTTAGTTTCATCGGCCGATTAGCACCTATTAGTAATCGTACATGTGCCAAACAATGAGAGATATTATCAACGAAAAAAAATCATTTAACTTGCGTGTTGCTCAAATACTATTTTTGCGTTTATCATATTTTTGTGAATTATTCGACATATATTTAATATTATGTGTTCATGTCATTTACACTGTGTTTGGATAACCGAAGGTGAATGAAAAGGAAAGAAAATAGTAGGAGGGAACCTAATGAACTGGTAAAGAAGTTTAAAATTCTTAACTTCTTCTTGTTTGAATGACAAATCAGGAAAAAGAAAATTAACTTTCATTTTTTTCTTCATTTTTTCTTAGATAACCTCCATTACGCTCCTATTTGAAGGGTAAATAATTGTTATTACAGGAGGTTAACTCATTTCATATTTTATTCTTCACCTCCATTTAAAATTTTCAACCAAACAAGATTAATTATCTATTTTTCATTTCCATTACATCTCCTCCCTCTCATTAAACTTCATCCAAACACAGTGTTAGTTATATTAACAATATTTGCTTGGAGAAGTGTTTTTACAATTGAGAGAGGTATTTTTTGTTCGTAGAAAAAAGTAAGACTATAGACTAAATGAACGCATTCATTGCTTAGATGCTTTATTAGATAGTATAAATTAAATATGTATAATATATAATCCTGATGGGTTCTGATCCGACGGTATCGAAAGACTTTAAAGAAATATTCAATCCTAAGCCACATTCTGACTAATTCTGATTCCGACCATATTCACTCAAATAATACTTTTTTTTTTTAAATCGTGACTCATGTAGTCATCTTTGTTTTAGGAAACAATAGTGTTATTTGTAACTGAACAAGTGAACATTGATCAGTTCAGAATCAACTATCAATGACTTGTAACCTTTTAATTTTTTAAATTTCAGAAAACACAATAAAAAAAGCTTTGCTAAATTTGGGAAAAGTTTGAAAAAGGTCCACAAATAAATATCCTTATAAAAAAACTAAATTTTTAAGAAAATTAATAAAATAATCTTTAAGAAATCTAAAAAAAATAGAAATTAGAGAAAATTTAGGAAATGCTCAGAAAATTTAGAACAATGCACTAAAAATGTCCAAAAAAAACTCCTGAATGCCTGAAAATGTATGGTAAATGTCTGGAAATTAAGAAAGTTTTCGTAAAATTGCTCGAAATAATCCTAAAATTTTCTTAAATGTGTTAAAGAATACAAGAAATTGTAGAAACTGCCTTAATATAACAGAAAAGTATAATATACATTTTAGAACGATTACAAAACTATTTGGACGGACTTAATATGATTTTAGTACTCATGTAAAATAACTACTAATTAAAATGCATATGTAACACTTCTGAATGTAAGTAAAAACTAATAAGTATTAATTGTTCTAAAACACGATAATGGATCTTACCTGCGGATATTTTATTTATTTTGCAGTCCACTCGTCATGTCAAAATGTCATATCCGACTGATAGCCATAAAATTGGAGACCAACTAATGTCTGCCCAGATCTGTAAGCTTACCTTACCCTTCCATGCCAGTACATATACCCATAACTTGTAATATTTCATTATACAACAAAAAAAATATCATGCAATAAAATCAAATAACTTCACAACAAAATATGCATTAATATATTAACTTAGGAACAAATTTACATCAATAAATTCATTAAGACTAGTGTGCCACTCGCGGATATAATCGTATGATTCTTTTTTTTTATTAAAGCAAACCCCAAGCTAGAATGCTGGCTTTCAAAAGAAAGCAACAAAACAAAATATTACAAAGAATTAACTACAGAAGGTCTGTACTTTAGAAAAAATAAATGCAAAATAAAAAACATCTAAAGAAACCGCTAATGTAATCTGAACTTAAATCCCCTTTTATACTGTGGTATCAGCATCATTGATCGATACCAGCATGTGGTATTATTACCCTGTATTTCCCCTGATTGACCTATGTGTAAACAACAATACTAAAACAAAACTTTTATTACACTGTGTGAAATCAACTTTTCTAAAATTGTGTGCTTCTTAATCCCGTCAACACATATTATGTAGCCTATTAGCCATCCAACAGATCTTCATCCGAAGAGATTTGCTGTTCCTCTTCTGAAATCATCACCACTTGATTTTCTCGAGCTTGAGATGATAAATTCCTGAAAAAATTTCCTATATAGCTTGTGCCTCTTGTCATGTATATTTGTAAGTGAATAATTGAACTGTATAAAGTGATTGCATCTTTGGGTGTTTGGTTTTGAAAGATTATAGCATTTATTTCCATCCATACAGTCAAAATGAAAGCTATAAATAAAATGCCCCAATTTTGTCTATCCTAATTGTCCATATTAGTTATTGACTGCCATATATGTTCTATAGTTGTTGTATCTAAATAATTGCCACTTATATGTGAGTGTTTGATCATTATCCAATTTTTTTTGCATATTTTACAATTAAGAAAAAGATGTTCCACAGTTTCTTTATTTTGTTTACAAATAATGCGTTTCTTATCCACAATAACACCCCTTTTTGTAAGATTATCCTTTGTAAGTATTTTATTTTGTAGTAACATCCATGTGAATAGTTTAAATTTCAATGGTATTCTAAAATCCCAAACAGTTTTTTTCAGATTTATTTTAACTCCTCCATTATTTAAAAAATTGTACATTGACTTAACAGTGTATCTACCAAGCAAGAGATCTAGAGGATACATAAATAGAACAATATCTAGGGGTAAAAGAGAACTTATTTCAAATTAATAAGAAAGAAGCTATTTATTGGAATCAAAGGGCAAAAACAAAGTGGTTAAAAGAGGGTGATGCAAATACACAATACTTTCACAAAATTGCTTCATTTCAAAAACACAAAAATACTATAATTTCTTTAGATATAGAAGGAACTACCATTACAAATGAAAAGATAATGGCTAAATTTATATTTAATCATTTCAAATCTCAATTAGGTATTGAGGAAAATACATGGGCAACTCTAAACTCTAATGTATGGGAAATACATGAAAAAGTAACATCTGAAGAAAATGAAATACTAACTGCACCTTTTAACATAGATGAAATACATCAAGCAGTTATGCAAATGGATGCAAATAAAGCACCAGGACCTGATGGATTTTCAATGTCTTTCTATCAAAATTGTTGGAAAATAATTAAAGAAGATCTATTGGAATTGTTTCAAGATTTACACAATAATAAACTGGATTTATCAAAGTTAAATAAAGCAGTCATATGTCTAATTCCAAAAAATAAACAAGATGATTCAAACACAATCTATGATTACAGACCAATAAGCCTTCTAAATTGTTGTTTGAAAATAATCACCAAAGTATTGGCCAACATAATGTCTTTAGTGTTACAAAGGATCATTAGTCCAAATCAGAGTGCTGGATTAAAAAATAGAAATATCATGGAAAGCATGATCACAGCACATGAAATCTTGGATACAGTTCATAAAAACAAAGAGCAAGAAATATTACTAAAGTTAGATTATCAGAAAGCCTTTGACAACATCAATTGGCAATATCTTTTTAAAATTCTCAAAGATAGAGGATTCAGTGATTAATGGATAACATGGATTAAGAAATCTTTAATCAAAGGTCAAAGTACAGTAATATTAAACAACCAAATTGAAAACTATTTTGAATGCAAAAAAGGTTTGAGACAAGGTGATCATTTATCACCATATCTTTTCATATTAGCAGTTGACAGTCTAACAAAACTAATCAATACTAGGATTAACAAAAATCATTTCCAAGGTTTAGGATCAAAATTGGAAAATGAACAAAAAATTATGCATCTTTAGTATATAGATGACACCCTAATTTTCATTCAAGCACAACACGAAATGGTAGACAATTTAAAATGGCTACTTAAAACTTTTGAAGGTCTGACAGGATTAAAAATAAACTATAACAAATATGAACTAGTCCCTCTCAATATTGATTACCAAATTACTCAAATTTATGCTGACAAATTAGAATGTAAATTAGGATCACTTCCCATTAAATACTTAGGCCAATCACTTCATTGGAAAAAACCAAACAAGGAATTTTGGTTAAAACTAATTGAAAAAATTAAAAAGAAACTTCCCATATGGAAAGGAAAAATGTTATCCATTGGAGGTAGATTAATTTTGCTTAATTCAGTATTGTCATCATTACCATTATATTATATATCTATACATAAAATACCAAAATGGGTCTGGAAGGAATTAGATAAAATACGAAAAAAATTCTTATGGTCAAGAGCTGAAAACAAAAGAAAAATAATCTAGTTAAGTGGGAAAAACTAACTAGAAAAAAGGAACATGGGGGTTGGAGAATCCTGGATTTATCACAGATGAATATTGCATTTATTTGTAAATGGACTTGGCTATTTTTACACGAAGAATGTCAAGGACTATGGAAACAAATAATCATAGCAAAATATAACAAATTTAGCACTAATGCATCACCATTTTGGGTAGGAGTGAGTCAACATTACAACTTAGTTCAAATTAACAATAAAAGAATTTTAGGTAATGACAATTCAATTGACTTTTGAAATGATATTTGACATGATAACTGTGCATTAAAATTGCAATTTCCACTAGTGTTTAGCAAATCAAAATATAATAACATATCCTTAGGGAAAATATGGAACAAAGGTAAAATTAATTTACAATTAACTAGAGGATATAGTAGTGAAATGAGAAGGCAAAAAGAAAGTTTGAAAAATATTATAGAAAATCTAACATTTTTTGAAAGTCAAGATTCATCTATAATTGTATGATTCTAAATCGTCATAATTCAACAAATTCATTGGCTACTCGTGAATATACTCACGACCCTTGACTGACCCGACCCACAAATATATATATAGACCTGTCATAGTCATATATATCCGGCCTTCTTCCTTGACGGGCAAATGAATTCTATATTAGCATCGATCCCTAAATATTCTAAGACCATTTAGACAAATTAAATGAAGTCTAATATCCAACAGAATCATGTTTAATTAGGCTCAGCTTAGTTAATTTGACTTCCACAACTGATTAAGCAATTAATGCAGGTTATATATATACATCTACATGGTTCACTGAACCTGGACATATTTCGAATGGCACGCATGTAGACGAATGAAGCAATCTCATGTACATCCTTCTCTTATATATAAACGGCTGTATATATCCTCTCCAAATTTAAGCTTCTCTCTCTGAACCTCACACAGTCATATCCTATAGCTAGCCAGTCTCATGCAATCATATCTCCAATTATCAAGAAGTGCTCGGAGGCATAGCGGACCTGATGATCAGTTTTCAATTTTAACATTTCAGCGAACGGAAAATATATAATGCTCCTTGTTTTGCTTCTAACAGTGCCTTCACCTTCACTGTCTGTGCTGGTGGGTCCCACTCACGTGGTGGACCCCACTGTCATAGGTGGAGGGGCACTGTGAGGAACAAAATCTGGAACTTTATAACAAGGTCCTTCAGCGAATTTAAGAACTAACTCTTGGTCATGCTCTCTCTCAAAATTTTGAAGGTCGCAGGTTCGAAATTTAATCATGAGAGATTTTAGATCAAAAAAATAAATAAAACTTTGAAACAAAGAGTACTTCTTTCTCAAAAGAAAAAATCAGCGAATTTCAATTATAATTAATCCCACAAACGTCAGAGGCATCGGACATATTTTACTGGCTGAGTAAATGCAAGTATGTTACACCTTTGTTTCATTTTCTTTGAACATTATATTTCTGAATTCTGATGGTATAATTAATGTGCCACGACTTTTTTTTTCTCATGTGGTTATTTTTTCATATCTTTTATTTATTTCTTAAATTAATTTATACACGTGTACATTTCAGAAGTAATGCATAATTTAAATAAGGTACACAAGCAACGAAATCAGGATTTGATGTAAACGATCCGATCGAGAACGTATATATATTATTCAGAATAATCATTAGGAATATTAATTACTCAAAATCGTCTATCATGAAAAGAAAAGTATGACAAAAAAGCTTTACACAGTATTTAATCAAATGAAGTAAGCTGTAGTAATGTAGTTCCATCATCATCATTAATTAGTATATATTGTTATCGGCTTATCGCTACTTTTATACTAGTATTATTCTCCATATTAACATATAGCTTGATAGCTTGTGGAACATTTTACCTAAAAATGAGAAGCATTAATCATCTTGTAAGCAAATACATACATGCAGTTAAAACTGTACTATAATCGTTTATTTACACAAACTAGGCATTCGAAGAGCCATGCCATCTACTATACTTTTACTTTTAATTACATATGCAGGTGCGGATTCATTTCTAAGGAGCAAGTTCCGACGACTTGATTTTTAATTTTTTTTAATTTCAGTCATTTTATCATTTTTGTAACTTTTTATTTTTATTCTTATTGAGTTACGCATAGATTTAAGGAGAATTTGACTCCATGCCACTTCAAAATATAAGAATTAGAAATTTGTCATTTCATAATGCATTCTTTGAAATTTGCCACCTCAAATTGCGTCTCTTCTCATTTTTGCCACAAAACATTACTTTCTGATTAAAATTAATAGAAATTAAAATATATGACTATTTTACCCTCATCCCCTTCAATTCGATTCCAATCAGTATCCCACTTAGGGTTGTACTGGTACGTACCGCAAGGATTGTGATGGTACCACAACTTACTGACTGGTACCACAACGTACTGGTACCGCATCTCAATATCATATTAGGGCCTTCAGTTTGGAGGGTGTAGCATGACATATTCAGATGAGTAGGAATTCGAAGCAGTAGGTCGACGAATCAGTAAGGGGTGACGAGTACCGATGACGAGGTGTAGAAGGGCGACGGGGGCGACAGAGGGTGGCAGGTCAGTGGCGAGTAGCAACGGAGGAATTAGGTCTGGGTGTGAACTGAAATCGAAGGAGGAGTTTGGATCTGGAATAGAATAGAAGGGGGCAAGGGCAAAATACATATATTTTAATTCCTATTAATTTTAGTCAGAAAAATAATGTTTTGTGGCAAAAGTCAAAATAGGTGCAATTTGGGATGACAAATTTCAAAGGATGCATTATTAGATGGCAAATTTCTAATTTTTGTATTTGGGAGTGGAAAATCTCCCTATATTTAATCTTGATACTATTTTTTTGCGCTGGAACTTTAGTTTTTTTTTCTGAATCCACCACTTTGACTTGTCTAACAATGAAACGATCACGAAAAAAGATAGTTCTGTTAACTATTTTGTTTAATGAACGATTAAAAAAAATCATTATTTTGTTAAAGAAAACGATCAAAACAATAGAAACGAATCAAAACGATCAAATTCATCATCTTCGCTCTTCATTCATTTCCTCTCTCATAACACTAAAGCAAATTAGAAATCGGTGATGAACAATTTTAACCATACACAGAAATCAGATCATTCATCTCCTCTTTCGAGCAATCTTTCATCTTCTCTCTCATCACCACTCTTAGCATAGTCATTTTTTCTGAAATCAAAATAATTCTAATAATACACAATCACAAACGATCACGAAACAATATATTTTCGTTAACCATTTCGTTATTTAAACGAAAAAAATCTTTGACATAATTATTTATTTATCAAGAAACGAAACAAAAAACGTTTAAAAGACAGGTCATTGACCGTCCTACCACCTCTTTATATGTTGAAAAACCAAACCTTTATTTCAGAAAGAAAATGGATCGGATCTATATATAATTAGAGCTCCAGGCTCCATCCAATAATTAGTGGTAGCATAATGAACTCAGCATGTCGACATGTAATCAAAATAAAATTAATTAAATGAGGTTTATTCCCTTATAAATCTTTCAAACCCTAACTAATATATATCTTCGCCTTCTATCTCACTTCTCTGCAGTTCAAACCTACAAATTATCATATGACTGTTGAATAACATACAAAACCCGCAATGAAGCCCCTCAACATCGATGCGCGGGCCCGCATCACCTACCCGACCGAGCCTCATGCTCGTAGCTACTCGACCAGCGGCAGTGAGCATAACTCCCTTTCCTATCTTGTACATACATTTTTTGAAAATGAGTATGAAGTCGGCAAACCTACCTTGAAACTGGCCTCGGGAGATGATTCTGAATCCGATACGGAATCTAGCTCGTCTGATCGTGCAAACCAATCAGCAGAGGAGATAAGGAAGCTTCTGAAGCCAAGAAAAAAGCGCAACCCATTTCGCCTACAACTTTATCTTGATGTAGAGGATGCAATGGAAGCACTTGCACCACACAAGGAGAACAAATCTGGCGTCAATCGAGCAGTTATGACTCGATTGAGAGAGAAAGGTTATGATTCTGGTCTTTGCAAGGCAAGGTGGGAGGGATCAAAAGGTCTTGCTCCGGGCAATTACGAGTATATAGATGTCATACAAATGGCAATGGATGGGAAAAAGGAGAGATATATTGTTGATGTATATTTTACAGCTGAGTGTGAGGTAGCAGGGCCGACGGATGAGTATAAGACCGTGTTGTCTGCACTGCCAGAAGTGGCATTGGTACAACAGGATGAGGTAATGCAAAGAAAATAATTGACATTCGACTTGCCTTTCTTAATTCATTGTTATTTTCCTTTTCAAATTTGTATTAGTTTCAATTTTTAGTTAGATTCAAATCCAAATAGAGAGTTTCTACTTCACAAATTAAAAGGGGACAAGAACAAGGAAACTCAAAGAACTTCTCTGCTCTTTTGTTCTGTAATTTAAAGTTTTTTGATAAAAAGAAAAGAGTAATTTAAAGTTAAAAACCAAATTAAAGCTTTTTTTCCTGCTTCGCAGATGAAGCGAGTGCTACGCATTTTGGCAGATGAGGCGAAAAGATCGTTGAGGAATCGGGAATTGAGTGTGCCACCATGGAGGAAGAAACCATTTCTTATGGCCAAGTGGCTCGGTCCGTACATACGGACAACAAATCCCGTCCCAGCTTCAATGGTAAAAGCAACTGTATCTGATGTCAAATGCCGTGCAGTCGGCTTTGCAGTGCCTAAATTGCACCGATAAGTTGACAACAGTATGCATAATTAGCGACGAATCAACAAAATGTGAACTTTGGTTCGACGATTATATATAATTAGAAGGCTTGCCGGATTATAGAAGGGAATATGCGGCGAATTGTAGGAGGGGGTTGATAGTGTGTTAGTCAATTATGTCATTGTTGATGGTAACTACTTATTTGATAGATATATAATCATACATGTAAATTATGATGAAGATATGTAAATACAGCTAGCGACATGCTTTTTGGCACTTTCTGAATAGCAAATTATAGCAATCTATATAGCTTGTACAGTTCTGCAGATAAGGTATCAAACTATCAATCATTTTGATATATATATATTGTTTGACTATCAAGTATTGGCACTTTAACTACGATCTCCTAGCTTCAACAAGAAATCTCTTTATTATAGAAGTCATGAAGCAGGTCTTCTTTAAGGTTGATCGATCCATGGCAGATTTAGTTTACAAATAAGAGTCAACAATCTAATCTTCAGTGTACAAGTGATTAATACACACAGAACCTAACAACTGATACAGATTGATTTTATAATTCAAATTACAGATTAGTCAATCTATATCCTTAAATCATAATGTAATTATTCTGCAGATGGTTGGAGAAATAACTGCTGATACAGGCATACATCAGGACTGACAAACACTCAGAGTTCCAATTTCTCGAATATATGTCTTATTGGGGGCACTGTAGCAAGGTATAACTAGCTGGATCTCACAGTAGTTATGAACTATATAAATGATAATCACCTTCAAAATATATTTGCTCATAGTATGTGATTAAACTCATGCTCCTTGTGGTAATCACATAGGAAAGTGTTAATTTTGATTCCCATTTTATCCTCGTTATTTACCCTATAAAAAAAAGTCCGACTGCGCGTGACAAATACATCATAGTTGTAGTGTTGAACTAGGTTCATTGCATGGAAGGTGCACATGTAGTTAGATGCATGCTTGAATGAATGGCATCAGAGCCTGTGCCTTAGGATATCCGGACTCATGGTGAGCATATCCTCTCACGGTCTTGTTCGTTTAAAATCACCGTCCGAAGACACTTTTCGAGGGTGGATGTTTTCGAATTGAGGAAAGTTCTAAGGCGCTCACAGATTGTTCACTCAGGTACTCACACAGACTCACTTAGAACAGGTGGCGCTCAACTCACTTCACCTGAAGATTGATTTATGGAGAATTAAAATAGAATTATTTAGATCGGAGATGAAAGAGAGTATATGCTTGAAAGCGTTTTTCTATTAACCTCTAATTCTTTACAGATGGTTTATCTCTCTCTTTTTTTGTTTCTACTTCTACACTACCCTCCTATTTATACTAAAAAGGAATAATCATTACATGTACAAAAAGTCTACAGTTACTATACTAGCCTACTGTAGCTTATCATGGCCACGGTACAAAAATTCTTGCACCCACGTGCTGTCTTTGACTTTGGTGGCCTCCTGTCAGAGTTCTGCTTTCGGCGTCTATCAACTCAAGCTGTCAACTCGAGCTGTGAGTGATTCGGGTTGATCTTCCCGAATCCTCATCTTCGGCATCTAGAGTGACTTTGGGTTGTTTGTCCCGAGTCCTCTTTGTCTTCGGCGTCCCGAGATCTTCTATCTCGGTATGCTCCCAAACTCCTCGGGTTTCACTTCCCGAGTTCTTCATACTACCCAAGTTCAATTTATTACCTGGACAATGTTCACTACCCGAACAATGTCCCAGGTTCATGCTGCTGTCCTTCAGGTTTGGGGTCGGTTTGAGACATGGAGATTACAACTTCCAACATCCTCCCTTAAGCTCAAGTCTCGAATGTTCACCATCCCAAGCATCTGCTTGTAGTTCTCGAACAATGGCTTTGGTAGAGCCTTGGTAAAGATATCTGCAGCTTGGTCATTGCTTTGCACATGAACCACCCGAACTTCACCGTCCTTGATGTGTTCCTGAATTGAATGGAATCTCACATCAATGTGTTTGCTCCTCTCGTGTTGACCCTGGTTCTTTGCCAATTCGATTACCGACTTGTTGTCTACCCGAATCTCAGTTGCTTCGTGCTGCGGGAGCTTCAGATCATGCAGCAAGTTCCTTAGCCAGATAGCGTGACACACAGTGTGATGCTGCCACGTACTCGGCTTCACAGGTTGAGAGTGTGACAATGGGCTGCTTCTTTGATAACCATGTGAAGGTTGTGCCTCCCATGAAGAATGCAAAGCCCGTGGTGCTTTTTCGATTATCGATGTCCTTACACCAATCGCTGTCCACAAAACCTGAAAGTTTGAACTCGTTAGTTTTTGTATAAAATAACCCAAGATCTTCTATCCCATTGACATATCTCAGAATCCTCTTCACTGCTTTCAAATGAGAGGACCTCAGGTTCTCCATAAACCGACTTGCCACGCCGACTGCAAATGCAATATCCGGTCGTGTGCAAGTTAGGTATCTCAAGCTACCGATCCGGTAGTTGTTGGTTTCAACAGCTTCTCCTCCCTCATACATGGAGAGCTTTGCATCGAGTTCCATCGGTGTCGCTACCGGGTTGCAACTTTCCATCCCGAACTTCTTCAAGATATCTCTCGCATTTGCACCTTACGAGACGAAAGTACCCGAATTAGCTTGTGTGATTTCGAGACCGAGAAAGTACCTCATCTTCCCGAGCTCTGTCATCTCAAACTTGTTTTTCATCGCCATTTTGAACTCTTCGTCTAGTCTTTGACTATTTCCCATGAAGATCACATCGTCCACGCATAGTGCTACGATCAAGAGTTCACCCTTCCGATGCTTCACATAGATAGCATGTTCGAAAGGACACTGTCGGAAACCATTTTCCTTGAAGTACGAGGCAATCCTCATATTCCAGGCTCTTTGTGCCTGCTTCAATCCATACAGTGCTTTCCTTAGCCTAAGCACTTCATGCTCACTTCTTGGCTTCATGTACCCGAGGGGTTGTTCAACGTACACCTCTTCAAGTACTCTGTTCAAGAATGCCGACTTCACGTCCATCTGATATATCGACCATTCGAACTGTGCTGCCTGCGAGATGAGTAGCCGAATTATTTCCATCCGAGCTACAGGTTCGAATACTTCATCGTAATCGATTCCGACCTTCTGCCGATAACCTTTTACCACCAGCCTCGCTTTGTATCTTTCGACTTCTCCTTGTGGATTCATCTTCTTCTTGAATACCCACTTCACTCCAATGGCTTTGTTCCCTTTGGGCAACTTCACCAAATCCCAAGTTTTGTTCTTCTCGATTGCCTTGATCTCCTCGTCCATTGTTGCCTTCCATTTCTGGTTACGAACAGCTTCTTCGAATGAGATTGTCTCGGCATCGGCTAACAAGCACACTAAGTGCACCTCCCCTGTAGTCTCATATAGATCTTGCACGTTCCAGTATCTTGGATTTGTTCGTTCGGGTTCTTCTGAACTACCCGAATTGGAGTCTTCATCTGAACTACCCGAATTAGATGTTTCATCTACCCGAGTTGGGATTTCTACCCGTTCAACGTTCAGTTCTTCTTCTCGCATTTCTGTCAGTCCTAGCTGGCTTCTTTGTTCACTTCTACATCCCAACTTATCACGAGCTTGTTCTCGATCGGGTTGTAGAGTTTATAAGCCTTCGACTTCTCGTCATAGCCTATGAACACAAGTTTCTGACTTTTGTCCTCGAGCTTTGTTCTCTTCTGGTCGGGTATGTGCACGTATCCCACGCTCCTGAATACTCTCAAATGGGTCACATT
Organism: Eleocharis quinqueflora; assembly: GCA_964058865.1. Taxonomy (NCBI): domain Eukaryota; kingdom Viridiplantae; phylum Streptophyta; class Magnoliopsida; order Poales; family Cyperaceae; genus Eleocharis; species Eleocharis quinqueflora. The sequence goes on along the minus strand of CAXKVX010000821.1, from coordinate 177,573 downwards.
CGGCTTCTGCCCGCTCCATAGCTCCTGTGGGGTCTTATTCTCGAGGATTGCATGTGGACATCGGTTCTGGATGTACACGGCACACTGCACATCTTCTGCCCAAAACTCCTTCGGTATGTTTTTCGTCTTGAGCATAGAACGAACCATATCGAGGATAGTTCTATTCTTTCTCTCTGCAACTCTACTTTGCTATAGAGTGTATGGTGCTGTCAGGTGTCTCCTTATCCCGTGTTCTTCGCAGTAACCTTTGAACTGGTTCGACAGGTACTCACCGCCCCTGTCTGATCTGAGTGCCCGAACATACTGCCTGGTTGACTTCTCGATCATGACCTTAAACTTTTGAAAGGTCTCGAATGCCTCGGCTTTCTCCTTCAGAAAGTACACCCAACACTTTATTGAGAAATCATCAATGAAAGTGATGAAGTACCTTTTCTTGCTGAATGAACCTGGTGTGATCGGTCCACAGATGTCGGTGTGGATCAAATCAAGAGGTTTCTTCGCTCAGTATTGTGACTTCCCGAACGAGTTCCTCGCGTGCTTTGCGACCACGCACCCGTCGCAGAACTTCTTCTCGAAGACGAGATTCTGCAGTCCTTTCACCGACTGTTTTTTCACCAAGTCCTTGAGGCCGCTATACCCCAAGTGCTCGAATCTCATGTGCCACAACCAAGCTTTGTCTTCTTTGTTCACCTTGAGACATTTCTCCTCAATCCTCCATAAGTTCAATTTGAATATCCAATTCTGCCCCATATCTACTCGAGTTATTGCTCTCTGATTCTTGTCCTTCAGGTGGAGGGTTCTATCCTTCATGAGGATTGTGTACCCTTTTCTCCATCAACTGCCCGACACTTAGTATATTACTTCTCATCTCGTGGATGTAATACACGTCTTCAACTGTTCCAAACCTCTCGTTCTTTTGGAGGAACTACACCTTATCTCGGCCTTTAACCTCTACCTTAGAGGCATCCCCGAATGATACTATGCCCTAGGTCTCAGTCAAATATGTGAACAAGTGTCGGTAACCCGTCATGTGGTTACTTGCTCCTATATCGAGGTACCATATGGTATCACCTCTAGGGTTAGATGTCCTTGCCATCATCTGCTTTCACCTCTGCGTAGTTGGCATTGCCTTCTACTTTCTTTTCAGCCCAGCAATCACTCGCGTAGTGCCCATGCTTTCCACAATTGTAGCAATCTACGTTCGGTTTGTTTCTGCCACCTTGGCCTCGGCCTCGTCCTCCCGAGCTTTGGCTCGACTGGCCTTTTTCACCATCTCCTCTCGCTTGCTTCTGACGTCGGCCATGACCTCCTCTACTGCATGCCTGATGTTGTCCTCTCTATTGGACATACATCGCCTTCTCTTCCAGAATCACCTTGGCTTGCAAGGCCTCTTCGAGTGATTCTTTCTTTAGCGTTCTTCGTTGCTCGTGTGCCAAGAGGAAACCGGCGAGCTCATCAACGGATAACTCGCTCAAGTCCTTAGACTCCTCGATTGCACACATGATGTTCTCGAAGGCATCGGTCAGTGACCTCAGGATCTTTTCGAATACCCGAGATTCTGTTAACTTCTCTCCATTCCTCTTTAGTTGGTTTACTACTGCCTGTACCCTTGTGATGAAATTCGATACACTTTCGAATTCCTTCATTCTCATCGACTCAATTTCTCCTTGGAGAGTTTGAAGTCTCGCTTGCTTAACCCGTTCGGCAACTTTGTAAGCTGTCAGCAGCGTTTCCATATGCTGAGATGTGGCTGTGAAGATGCTCCACGAGCTTGATGTCAGTATCAGATGCGAAGATAACTGGTCTAATGATTTGATCATATAGTTATGTTGAGTGTTGTGTGCTGAACTGATCTGATCTGATCTGATCTGATCAAAAGGGGATAATGGGTGTAAAGAGTTGATCAAATGCTGAACTTAGATCATGGAGTAGTGAAATCAGAGCAAATGCTAAGCAGTGTTGTGTGCTGATTTCAGGTAGCAGACCGAGGTGTTGGTACAGGTATATGCTGGTACAGGTGTGGGATTTGAGTTAGCTAAAACCAGAGATGTTGTTGAGACATTAGCAGATGAGATAGCAGGGTTGTAATTTTCCAGTCTCTGATTTTAGATGGCAGACTTAGTGATGGAAGCAAACATTAGCAGATGGGATGTTTGCTGATTTCTGGAAAAGCAAGGGATGCTGAGAATGGGATAGGTTCTGGGTAAGGTGCTATACAGCCTCAGATTTGATTTGATGGTGACTTGAGAAGTATAATAGAGGTGTTCAGGGTTGATTGTGACTGCTAGTAGGGATGAGTGCTTTTGATAACTTGTTCGTGAGCGTGTGCGAAGAGCGGTTGAGCTCCAGCGAAGCGTGATCCGGGGTTTAGCAGCGAAGATATAAACTGTATAAGCTTGGTACAGATCTCGATTGAGTTTGTGTGCGACGTTTGGCTAAGCAATGATGACGACACTTGTTGGAGGTACAAGAAGTCTTACTTGCAAATGCAAGATATGTCGATACTTAGTTGTCTCTCAATTAGCTCAAAAAATAGGATATTAAAGGAATATACTTCTATGGAACCAGGGGATACTAGCAATTGTGATTATATTGCTATGGGTTATTGGGTTTTCTTGGTATTTTATTTTGCAAATTTTGGTGAATTTTAGATTTAATGAAAGACTATAAGAGGGTATAGATTAGTATAGGATTATAGATAGTGAGTATATGATATTTTTGTTGTTTGAATTTTGTACTTTTTTCTATGAAAATGAAAGTGACAGGCGCTCCCTACTTATTTCAAATATATATATATATATATATATATAGAGAGAGAGAGAGAGAGAGAAATACTATGGTGCACTACGAAGCCAAGATTAGTTTTGACATCAAGCTTAAATTTTAATTTTTAAAATTTAAAAGGTCGATCCAAACCGTTCAATGTGATCTCCATATTGGAATCATTCTATAAACAATTTTTTTCATTTTTTCATTTTTTACTAATTTTAGAGGGATGCAAAATCAATCATACAAGATGGTCTAGAAATCATTATATCAACAAGTTTTATATCACTCTAAAAAATAGTAAAAAAATGAAAAATTTGGTCTCTAGTGAGATTTCAATATGGAAATCGCATTGGACGGTTTGGATCAATTGTTTCAAATTTTCTTATTTGAAATTTGAGTGTGATGCCAAATCTAATCATGGCTTCGTAATGCATCATAGCATTTCTCTCTCTCTCTCTCTCTATATATATATATATATATGAAAAATGCTATGGTGCATGGTGCACTACGAAGCCATGATTACTTTTGGTATCACACTCAAATTTCAAATAAGAAAATTTAAAATAATCGATTCAAGACGTCTAATGTGATTTCCATATTGAAATCTCACTAGAGACCAAAATTTTCATTTTTTAGAACTTTTTTACTATTTTTTAGAGTGATATGAAATGTGTTGATATAATAATTTTTGGACCATCCAATATAACTAATTTTGCACCCCTCTAAAAATTAGTAAAAAAGTTCAAAAATCGAAAATTTTGGTTTATAGTAAGATTACAATATGGACATCACATTGAACGGTTTGGATCGGCCGTTTGAATTTTAAAATTAAAATTAAAATTTGAGCGTGATGCCAAAACTAATCTTGGCTTCGTTATGCACCATAGCATTTCTCATATATATATATATATATATATATATATATATATATATATATATATATATATATATATATATACACACATATGTATGCGACTATGCATGTTTAATTTGCTCAATAAATTGAGATTAAGTTTCTCAATAAATTCTTCATATCAAAATCTTGTAAGAAATAAAATTTCATAATTTTTAGAGCTTTCTTGTTATTTTTTAAATATTTTTTAAAAACAACTTAGAAATTGCACTTTTGTAGTATTAAATCTAAGTTGTTTTTAAAAAATATTTAAAAATAGCAAGAAAGCTTTAAAAATCACGAAATTTGATTTCCTACAATACTTTGATATGAAGAATTTATTGAGAAACATAAATCTCTATTTATTGAGCTATATATATATATACATAGTACGGAAGGTGGTGTACTATTCATATTATTTTAGCCTTGCTCTGTATATATATATATAGAGAGAGAGAGAGAGTGTGTGTGTGTGAGGCTATGGTGTTCTATAAAGCACCAAACGCGTCGTACTTCGCATCAATATCTGCGATTTCAAAGTTCAAACGATTGATCCAAACCGTTAAACTTGATCTTCATATTAAATTCTTCTTGGAAACCGAATTTTACATTTTTTAATTTTTTTTTTACAACTTTTTTAAAGGGTTGAAAAATTAGTTAACCTAACAATCTCTGGATCATCCAATATGAATGATTTCGACCTCTCTAAAAAATAGTAAATATAAAATTCGGTCTCTAAGAAGGTTTTAATATGAAGATCAAGTTCAACGGTTTGGATCGGTCGTTTCGACTTTGAATAGAAGATATAGAGGCGAATTACAGTGTGTTTGGTGCTTTGCGGAACACCATAGCCTCACTCTATATATATATAGAGAGAGAGAGATAGGCTAGGGTGCTCATAGGAGCACCAAACCGCTAATGCTCCACATCGTATCTTCAATTTGAAAATTCTAATTATCGATCCAAACCATTCAACATGATCTACATATTGAAATCTACTTCGGGATTGAATTTTATACTTTTTTGAAATTTTTTGCTATTTTTAGAGATGTAGGAAAATCATAATTTTTATTGGTCTAGAAATCGTTTGATTAGCAACTTTTCTACTTCTTTAAAAAAAGCAAAAAAATTCAAAAAAATGTAAAATTTAATCTCCAAGTAGTTTTCAATATATAGAGAGATAGGCTAGGGTGCTCCATGGAGCACCAAATTGCTCGTGCTCCACATCCGTTATCTCCAATTTGAAAATTTCAACGACCGATCCAAACTGTTCGACATGATCCATATATTGAAAACTACTTGGAGATTGAATTTTACATTATTTTCAAACTTTTTTCTATTTTCTAACTAAAATTACTTCAAAAAATTTACGAGCTGAATTTCTCGTGAATACAAAGAATTGCAAAATTATTTGATTCATATCTTTGCTAATAAAAATAATAAAATATTAATCACACCTAACATTTATTTATTTTTATAATTTAGTTATTATTATTAGTTTATTACAACAATGACGACAACAACAACGACAAAAATTGTCACAAACAAGTTGGAGTAGATTAGAAACTAAATCCAATAATAATAGTAATAACTCTAATAATAACATGTGTTATGTGGTCAACTATTTCTAATAATAACAATAGTAATAACTCTTATAAATTATAAGAATCTAAACTTGTGCTCTGCCTCTACGTCTCTCGCTTTGAGCTAGAAATTTATAAACTATTTCTAATTCATAATTCTTATATTCTGGTTTTGGTATGCTGCTCTAAAATAATAACATGTCCGAAGTGTTCAACTATTGCCCTTGGAAGTTGGAAGGTAATTTTAGTAATTTGTTTTTGAATAATTAAAATCCTACAAGAATATGCATTTTTTTTATTTCCATATGACTCGATTGTTTCCTATTGCACTGAACTAATCAGTTGATATAGAATGCTCCATGTTAATCAATTGAAGGAATCATTAATTCTAGATTGTTACTAATTAAATACAAATTAAGTTTAAAATAATTATAAATAATGCTATATACAGGCTGCTTAGCCTTTTTTATCATGTCCAATTTTCATCTTGGTAACAAGACGAAACCTCAATTAGTGCACATTAGCCTTTTATTTATTTTTGCTTATCATTTTTCATCTATGTCATAGATGAGAGGAAGATATTAGTATTAGTGTTGCTTACGCGAGTTAAACTACGAGGTGAAGAGGTCAAAACCTCATATCTTCAATTAGCATTTTCTCTTGAGTATTGATATTTGGCGAAAGTTATGATAATGGAACTAACACAATAAATAACGAATTAAGAGGTGCTTTTTCTGAAGGGAGCTGATACGTAGATACCATATTTGATACCAACTAATGATACCGATTTTATTATGCACGTTTAGTTGTGTTATCCTGCACATTATTTGAGTTATTATGCATGTTATTTTTTGTACCGAAATAGTTATACATGTTATCGATTTTATTATGTACCTTTAGTGGAGTTAACATGCACATTATTAGAGTTATTATGCACGTTATTTTTTGTATTGAATAGTTATAAATATTATTTTTTGCATTGAAATAGTTATGATATAACATGCATAATAACTCAAATAATATACAGGATAACTCAACTAAATATACATAATAAAATCGATATCAATAGTTGATATCAAATGTGATATCTACAAAACATTATCCTTTTCTGAATCTTCTTTTTTTTTTGTGATTTTTGTTTATCTTGCTGAATCTTACGAGTTGTGCATGTTTGCAGACTCATCAGTGGTAACAGAAAACTAATCCGATCATGTTTCAATACTTCTTGGGTTTACTGAACAGAATTATGGGCAAATATTTACTAACCTCTGAGGAAGTTCAAATATTCAATATCAACAATATACGCCTACATTCACATTCGTTTTAAGTGAGACCAAAATGATATAATTAACCAGTAATTGATTGAAGAATATAAAGTTACCAGACGAATAAATAGATTAACCTTCAGCACCAAATGCCAAAAGATCACAAGAATAAAAAGAAAAAATGTCAAAACTATTTCAAATAATGAATTTCACAAGTAATACTTGATTCACTAATAGCAAATAATTAAAACTTGAGGATTCGAGAAAAAAACGTTAACAGGGAATGTCTTTAGAACGTGCAAAATTGGAATAAGAGAACAAAAAGATCCCGGAAATATCACAAAAACAAGCATCCAATGAAATAACTTTCGAAGTTATAATTGGTAAGATTCCACTTCTCTCTTGAATTTTGAGAGGAGCTCTTCTATAGACAACTCTTCAAGCTTTGCATCTTTAGCAGCATCCCGAACTCTGACACTCACCTAAACAAAGGCACATTTCCCATATACTTAGATGTACACTAACATATAATTGCACAAAGAGAAGTTCAAAAGGATAAAACATGCTCCAGGTATTAATGTGATATCATTTACAAAGAACAGACCTTTCCAGTATCAGCTTCCTTTGCGCCAACCACCAGTATGTAATTATATTGTGCAATTTGTGCTTCCCGTACCTGAAATGAGGATCCATATGTTGAGAATTCAAATCCATAACCTCAACAAAATGGCGGGAATTTCAGGCCATAGTGAGAAACAGAGACAAACCTTCTTTTGAATCGTACGGTCTGACGAATCAATATCGACATAATACCCAGCTTTATGTATCTGCTCATGAACCTGAATAAAGATAAAAACCAAAATGAGCAACTCAGGCAGGTAGTATTAGGTCATCCATCAACTTGAGTATTAATTTCCTTCCCGAAGACAAGAAATTTTCAGTAACCAAACTGTCAGACTCAGTAAAGATGAAACAATAACTGTACCTAACCTGTAGACATCTAATTTCATCAGGCTCCTTAAAATAAATTCTAAACTCAAATCAAAGTTGAAAATGTTCCAAGTACCTGTTTTCCATAATCCAGAGTGTTGGAAGAAACTGAACAGACAATGGCCTGGCGAGGGCTGAGCCAAAGAGGCCACTTTCCCTTGTAATGTTCTAGAAGAATGGCAAACATTCTCTCAACAGAGCCCAGTATGGCTCTGTGTATCATAACTGGCCTCTCCAGTTTAGCCTCGTCTTCTGCTGAATAGGACAACTTGAACCGTGATGGCAGCTGAAAATCCAACTGCAAATGAAAATCAAAATTGAAGTCATATTTTAGACATACCCCAGCAATTGTCTCATATCTTGGAAAAAATAGAAATACCATGGAGACACTAGAAACACGAGTGTATTTTCTGAAACCCTCCCATCCCCGGTATTCAAACTACAATCCCAACTAACTTGCCATTCTATATAGACGAGAAAGATAACCGGTCAAAAGTGCATCAACGGCAATCTGAAAGCATCAGGAGTGACATGGTATTTAACATAACAAAAATGATTTGCAAGCATGCATTTGATACCAAAAAACTACATCTCATTTTCCATCTGTTTCTGTAGTTTATTTTTAATAGTTTTCTGGGTTCTCAAATGCAAAACCAGCAAAATGACATGCTAATAAATACCAATCATGGGAAACGTGGAGTTGGATGGTCCTGTGACACAGCGTGTATCACTAAGGTTGGGGGTTCAAGCCCACGCAAACACTGGGGATGGGACTTTGACACCTTACAAGAATTGGGTATCAGGCTTGCCTCTAATATAAAGAGAGCCTTCAATCAAAAAATAAATAAACCAATCATGGTTTTCAAAAGCAAAACCTGCAAAGTGGCACATTGGAATTTTCTTTTCAATGCATCAAATACACCTATGTCAATCTTTGGTCCATAAAATGCACCATCTCCTTCATTTATCTGCAACATAAGAGATGTTTTTTTTCTGTCAAGTTTAAGACATGAAACTATAGCAAAAACGATGCCAAGCAAAAGATATTCTTTCAAGTTATGACACGAGTTGGAACTACAACACTGAGAAAGCTTCCTTGGTTCAGAAATTCTTTTGGTAATACAACCTTGTACTGATGCATACCTAACACACCTGACAATGATGGTGCTTAGCTCAATGAAAACCAAAGAATTTGAACAAAAGCAACAATTATCTGAGGGAAAGAACCAGCTACTGATGACGCAACTGAGTGGAGGGATAAATTAGGGGTTTTATAGCTTTCTTTCTCTTTAGCTTTATTATTATTATTATTTAAAAAGTGAGGGAGTGTCTCACCACTTCATTTTCTTAAAAAAACACTAAGTAACAAAACAGTTGTAACAATCCGGTACCAAAAAGGACACTATACTATATCCCCCCTATACTATTATGCATCAGTACCATTATCTTAGGTACCAATGCACCATCCCTATCTGCCTTTCCATTTAGTATAAAAGTGGTTCACCCATCTGTAGCTAATACTCCCCTTAAGCACCAACAGAACATCTTATAGCAATTTAGCTTGATTTTTGAGCTAGTGCCATAATTTTAAACCCATCTTATATCGTTTCAATGTTATGGAACAAGATCCTAAGAAATCACTTTTTTAAACTGAAAATCTGAGCCTAATTACACACCATACCAACCTGAAATCACACAGGAATCAAGCACCAAGACTGTACTATTACACAACACAACTTTAAGATATTGGGACTAGACATGTTAGTTATTGTTAAATATTGGAGAATAATAACCTGCCATGGCTTCCCAAATTCATTTAAAGCATCTGACAGGGCAGCCTCAGCTTTGTTCCATGTCTCAATTTCACCCAAATATTTCTCCGGCCGCTAAAATAACAAAGAAAATTGCACAAATCAGAGACATAATCAGTTGACACGTATCAATAAACAAACCATAAAAAAGCCTTCATTAATACCGTAGATAACTCCAATTCATAAGTGAACCCGAATATCTTGTACACATAATCAATGAACTCCAGAACAGACTTGACTTCATCCTTTATCTGTAGAATAAAAATGTGCTTGATTGTCCTTAAAATAACAGGGAGTAAATGGTACAACTTTCTTTTCTTTTTTAGAATGATTTATTAACCTGGTTCTCCCTACAAAATATATGAGCATCATCCTGCAAAAAACAGGAAGTTCATGTCAGTGTTCTCAATAAAATGAAAAAAAAATTAAGTGGTGTGCAAGAACATTCATCTAACAGAAAGCACAAATGCACAAATGTAATAATTAGTGTACATGCATCCAACAGAAAAGTTACACAACTGTACATATTTTGTCTAATAGGACTCAGGACAAAATCAGCAATTCTGAGGGACAACATTACAAAATTTACCTGCTGAAACCTCCTCACACGCGTTAAACCAGTAAGTGCACCACTTAGCTCATTTCGGTGCAACACTCCAAAATCAGCAAATCTGAGGGGCAATTCTGTAAAAAAAGGACAATTATTAGTTTTATCAATCTGAAAACCACATAAGCCATCTATTCATATAAGCATGCTCGCTGCCCACCAAAGAAGACTAAGATAGTGTACTAATTATAATGAACAAGATGCAACGTGTCCTCTTGACAGCTTCTACAATTAATTTAAAGACTTCAATTAATTATGTCACCTCTGTAAGAGCGAACCCTGTGCTCAAACATTAAACAGTGGCCTGGACAATTCATTGGTTTAAGACCAAACTCCTGCTTCTCTATCTGGAAAAACAAAATTAAAACACGACAATATATCCATCATAATAGGAACAGTTATGCATAATCCCATGAGCAGCATAATTGGAAAACAAAATGATAACAAATTAAACAGTTAGCCAACAATAATTTAATAACTAAATCATGAGATTATCTTTTTTTACTCAGAAGGATCCAATTAGCACTGTGGATATATACTTCCAATTGTGGAGATACATCAACTTAATATGAAAGGTACAAATCTGAATGCCCAAATTAATACTGTAAACTTAACCATGAATTACCAGAATTGATTTTTTTTCTCCCATTCATCTATCATCACGTTAATCATAATTATAAGGAGGTTAACAGTAGTCAAACTTGCACTGAACTAGTTTTGGGAAAACAAATTCCCTAAACTGATACAATTCTTTCAGACACTTTGAAAAAAAATACCTCAAAAACAAACATATTTTCTTTGTAGTTCGCAGCATGACCAGATGTCTCCCAGAGTTGCATGTTGTAAATATTGGGCGTCAAGACCTAAATGTCGTTCATAAACATAAGAAGTTAATCAAAAGAAGGTAATCAATTCAAAAGGAAAGAAAAAAAGCCATATACTTGCTAACTATTTTCCTGTCTCTTCAGACCTTTTGATCATTGCTATCTCCATGAGACAAAGGACATATTTTTGTTTGTTTTCCATTCAAAGCTTGTGTCTATAGACTGTATTACGAGATATAAATAAATAGTTTAAAATCTAAAAGAATCTAAACATGGCTCTTTAATTTCCAATGTCTATAAAAAATTTCAATGCCATATTCAACTCTTCATTAAAAAGCATTAATTTATTACATTTTACACAAGTCACTTAATTTTTGTTTTGAATATTTAATGAACTCTTTTTGACATACTATTTTTCATATGAATATTTTGGAATCTACACTAATTACTTTAAGCATGATTTCCTATGTCGTACATGAATTTTCTATGTGTTTTCGCTAATATTTATCTTTAATTGCATTTGTACTTCTCCATTTTGAAGTGTGCATGTAGAATACATAGAAATTTCCATACTTTCCATGCGACATATTATACTTTACACATCCAAACCATATTAGATTTTATTTTTTTGTGATCATAGTGTGTAGCTGGGTTGCTTGCTCTTCTCATAAATTTTGGAAGACAGAAAATTACCTCATGGTAGCCTCTTTCTTTATATTGAGCTTTAATAAAATCCATCAACTTGTTATATATTCTAGCACCATTGGGCAAGAAGAAACAGCTCCCCGGACTGATTTTTTCCAAAAACAAATGTCATATTAAACGAAAAGGTCCAGAAAAAAAATCAAGAACAAACTCAATGAAATAAAAGAAAATGGTGCAATGTACCTAAGAGGATGGAAAAAGAAAAGTTCTTGAGCCTGCCCAAGAATCCTGTGGTCACGCTTCTTGGCTTCCTCCAAGAAGTTCAGGTATTCCTATGAACACAAGAAGAGAATATATTAAATAATAAAATCACAGGTTTGAATCAAATACTTGCTAATCTATAAATTCAGCATGCAGACAGCACGGACGCTCAAACAGTACATAACTATAATATCTTCAACAGTATCTAGCAAGAAAAATGTTTGGGTACAGCCAAATTTGCTAACATTGTAGCTACTGCAGCATGATCTACCCCAACAGCATCGCTATCATACTACACAGCATGTATATTTACCTCTAATAGACATATTATCTATGATATTTACTGCTGGTAGCTACCCTCGGTTCAGTTCTACTTTGGTTCCACAGATTTACCCTGAACCAGTGTAATTTTAACTATTTACATGTAATTAGCTGATCAGAAAAAAATTTCACAGACTAAATCCTGAATGTAGCTAGAACTACCACAGTACCGCATCCGATTTACTCTATATATCCTCTCTTCTTGTGTGACAAATGTATACAACTGGAAGTTACACTAGTAGCTATGCTGGTTGAGGAAAGTCTGCATCCAGTCAGCAAAAAAAAAAGACCAGACTTCTGGTGGTTTCAAATAACACTAGTTCTTAAACAGATGAGGATAACATATAAAGTATGCAAAGAAACTCCAGATGCATGATACAACTTACTCCTACCGTAACCTTTTGATAACCACTTCCAAAATTAAAGTTTTCAATAATTTGCTAAGAAGCTGATAGTGAATTACAGAAAATCGGAAGAAAACAGATAATCAGAAAGAAAAATTTCATTTTGAGAGTAGGATCAGAACTATTCTTCTTACTGACGAGACTGCAGTTATGTGGCACTACTCCTACCATAACCTTTTGATAACCGTTTCAAAATTAAAGTTTTCAATGATTTGCTAAGAAGCTAATAAAGAATTGCAGAAAATCAGAAGAAAACAAATAATCAGAGGGAAATTTTTCATTTTCAGAGTAGGATCAGAACTATCCTTCTTACTGAAATTTTGGATCAAAATAGGCATGTAAACCTGGTGGATTTACTGAGTGGAAGTCTCCAACAATAATTTGTTGTCTCCTTGCCATCGTGGATGTTTTGAAAATGAAACAACTATAGTGCTTTTACAGGTCTAGTACAAAAGATGGCAACATTCTATTTTACAAAATCTGACAGAAAGTTTACCTTGAGACGCTTTTGATCGGGGTAAGAAATACCATAGACCCTTTGTAAGCTTTCACGGTCTGCTTTTCCCCTCCAATAGGATGAAGATGCCTAAGCATTTTACACATCACATTGCAATACAAAAAGAGGGGAAAAAAAGAATTTAACTGTGTCAAATGATTGAAAATATTAAATCACCTTCAAGCATGCAAAAGCTTTAACAAATGATGTACTCGGGATGTGTGGCCCACGGCATAGATCAACTAAAGGACCACATCTATAAACAGTAATTGTCTTGTCTTCTGGCAAGTCATTGATTATTTCCACCTGCATATGTACAAGAATTTTAGAAAAAACAAATTAAGAAAGTAAATTTACTCGGCATATTTGTCATGTTCAAAAAGAAATCATGATATTGTGTTGTTCAATTCAGCCCATTTTAAGATTTTTAAATCATGCCAAAAGGGACGAGGTCGGAAAAATTACAACAAGTGTTCATTCCTTTTACTGAAAAAAGGAGACGTGTAATTCAAAAAGGCACAGAAGCATTGAAAACAAAATTCAAAGCATAAATTTAAATTTTATTGCAACTTTGCAAGGCATGTATAACAGAACTCCAAAGAAAAAAAGAACCTTGAACTGATTTTCCGCAAACATGTCAAGTGCCTGATCTCTTGAAACTTCAATTCGCTCGAAAGGTTGTTTCTCCTGCAATGGGAATGAAGCTGTATAAATTAATAATCAATCAAAACACAATATTTCAATGTAAGCAGAGTTCTTTTAGGGTTTATGTTGAACTGTTTTTTAGTTGGTACATCCAAGGGTTATCAAACCGCCCAACTCTTTGCTCCTCCTAAGTAATTCCTACCAGAACTGTTTGGTAACAAGATCTGAAAGTTCTATTATTATCTTTATTATTGGATAAGTTCAGTAAACACTCCTGTTTAAACATACATAGAACATCTCTTGTTGTACTAAATTAATAATTCAAGAAGAAAACATCTTTTGGCTTTACTTTATACCACTTTCCTGAAGAAAAAATTACAACTAGGGTATAGCTAAATGTATAATGCTCATAACAGGACATACCGCAACAGCTTTCTCTGCCTGAGATTTTATATTCTTGAAATGCTCTTCATTCAACGTCAAATTATTGTAAAAAGCATCATAGTAGAAACCCTAGAACAAGCATGGCATACAAACAACTAAGCACAAAAAATATAATTTCTAACAACTGATGTTAAGAATGGAATGATAGATAAATCTTCCATTGTAACCTCTCCTCTTGTCGTGCATGGCCCAATGCACAGCTTGCATCCATACTCTCTTTCCAAAGCCTGCATTAGATTCGCAAATTGAAAATGACAATCAACTAATAAGATGAATTTAAAAAAGTCACTCAAAAAAAAAATCATATACTATTACTTCTTTTGGGTACTGAAAATTAGAAAAAACTAAAGCTTTTGCAACTTTGATAAGATGAAGGTCCAGAGCTGCACATGATATTGCCCATGTGTCGAGTGAACAGTGGTAAAAATGGTAAGTTGCAGGATATTTGGCATTCTAAGTTTTGCAGTTTTATATATGAAAACACTCTTACAAAATTTATCTAAAATAAAAGATGCCTTCTAAATACATGTGTTTGAAGAGGGATTTTTGGGGTACCTCGCCAAGGATGTGAGCACTGGAGTGCCAAAAGGTGTCTCGACCTTCGTGATCTTCAAATTTGAATAGTTTTAGTTCACAATCCTCTTCAAGTGGCCTTGTCATGTCCCACAAGGATCCATTTACCTTAGAACACAGGAAATAATAAGAAAAATGTAGTACAGCGAGGAAGTTACAATGGCTAATTTGATAAATTTTTTAGTATTAAAATATATAAGCTAGTCACTTGAGCAATAAGTGCACTTGCAGCCAAGCCAGTGGAAATCCCCTTGGCAATGTCCATTGGCAAGGTAATCCACTTTTTACCCTCCTTTACAGAACCATCAGGCAATGTAATCCTTCAAAATACCAATTAAATAATATTAGTCAAAATATAGTGTAACTGTAGGATTACTGTGCATATTTGATATATTGAAGAGGAAAAAGGAAGTACAGGGAAATGGCTAACATTCAGTTTAAAATTCAAGCTAATTACGGCTACTAATTCTTACAGCTTATGCTACATTCTCACCAAGGTTTTCTCTACCAGATTCCTCTTGAGTACATGATTGTTGATAATGGTACAGACTTGGTTAGTTAGCAAATGTTTGGCCATATTTCATATTTGAGCCTAAACAACAACAAAGCCTTTAGTCCCAAACAAGTTGGGGTAGGCTAGAGATGAAACCCAATCGAAGTAGACTAAATTCTAAAATAAGACTAAACTGTAAAATAGACCAGATAACAGATTAGTTACCAAGTGAAAGATGGTAACTTCTGGTTAACAAGCTCTGCATTTAGTATACTACCAAATTCATCTTAGCAAAAGAAACTAGATAATTGTATAGACTTGGTTGCAAAGCAAGTATCATATTCATACCAAATTACATATGAAGCCTAGAATAAGGCCAAATTAAATTAATCTGCCCAGTTAAAGATGGTAAATTCTGACTGAGAAGCTTTACATGCAGGTTTTGCAGGTAAGACTTTTACCAGTAATCATTTACCCAGATTCCAGAGTAAAAAGCTACTCAAAATCAAGGTTGAAAACATTTAGGAATAAACAAAACAAAACTTACTTGATTGGTTCACCGCCAATTTTCTCTCTTTCGTCTCTCTGCTCCGCCTGAATCGCCTGGAACATCTTGACCCTTTTTTCAGTGACAGCATCGAGGTAGGCCTGATCCTTCAACGGCTTGGCATCGACCACAGCGCCTGGATTTGAGTTCGAGGTCTCCCCCATTGACGAATCTGGAGAGAAAGCAAAAGTGGAGAGGAAAGAGAATGGAAGAAGAGATGAGCTACGGCTGGAAGAGGAAGAGGATACAGATGCAATAGGTCGGATAACAGATAGATTTCGTCGGAGGAAACTCAGCATAAAGAGAAAACTGGGTTGAGAAGCAAAAGAAATGTTGCGGCGCGCGGCAGTGTTGTATGGTTTTTCTTTTTAGGGGTTTTTCTTTTCAACTACTGTAATAACAAAATTAATCTAAGATTAATTCAGAGAAGATTATGGTCTAAATAATTATGAAATGCAACTAAGATTAATCTGTAATTAATTAACCTCTTTTCAAATAGGAGAGTTAATTTGAACTGTTGATTAAAGATCGCGATCATCAGTTATATGATTCAAATAAAAACTTCTTCTCTCGAGAAAAAAAATATCTCCGAAGAATTTGGTTCGTTGAGCTTGGAGATGCATCGATTGGACATTTGGACTGTCGATGGGTGAAAATTTTGCTGGTTCTGAAATTTCTGATGAGAGAAAGAGAGAATTAAGATTTTAGTATTTTAGAACAGATTTGTTTGGGCTGAGTATCGCTGGTAAGTGTGGTAAATGAATAAAACAAGGCCCAAATACGAGCCGAGTTTACAAGGACCCCTGTACACAATCGTATTATCTAGAAACTAGAGGTGACAATTGGGCAGGTCGGACGGATTTGGGTCGGACCGAGTTGGATCGGATTGTTTGACTTTTGGCGAAAGTCGGGTCACGGGTCGGTCTCGGATCTCAAGTCATCGAGTGTCGATAATTTTCAGATCACGGAGCGGGTCACGACTCGTCCAGTGCCGACAACTTTCGGTCACGGGTCGGGTCGGGCCTCGAATTGGGTCTCGGGTGGATGAGTGCCGACAACTTTCGGGTCAAGGGTCGGGTCGGGCGAGATCGAGTCGGGCCGAGTGCCGACAACTTTCAGGTCTCGGGTCGAGCCTCGGGTCAACGACTGCCGACAACTTTCAGGTCTCAGGTCGGGCCTCGGGTCGACGACTGCTGACAACTTTCAGGTCTCGAGTCGAGCCTCGGGTCGACGAGTGTCGACAATTTTCGAGTCACGGGTCAGGTCGGACGACATCGGTTCGGGCCTCAGGTCGACGAGTGCCAACACCCTTGGGGTCACGGGTCGAATCGGGCGACATCAGGTCGACAACTTTTAATACAAGAATTTTAGCCAAAGTGACATCATATATTAATTCAAATTGGATTACGGGTCATCTCAGGTCGAGTCGAGTCGCGTTTCGGGTCCACATGTGTCGCTTCGAATTGGGTCACGGGTCGAAGCAGGTCGGGTCTCGAGTGCATAGGTGTCGTTTCAGATCGAATTGCAGGTCGTGTCAGGTTAGGTCGGGTGGAGTCTTGGGTCTCTATGTGTCGATTCAGACCGAGTTACGGGTCATCTCAGGTCGGGTCGGGTCGGGTTATGGGTCAACCTTTGTCGCGTAAGATCGGGTTACGGGTCGTGTCGGGTCAGGTCGGGTTACGGGTCAACCGTTGTCGCGTAATATCAGGTTACGGGTTGGGTCGGGTCGGGTTAGTTTGATTTTCTAACAAATCGGGTCAGGTCGAGCTTGGGTCAAGTCGGGTCGGGTCGAGTTCTGCCACCTCTAGTATTATCTGCACTGTTTTTTTTATCGGTGCTCTTTATATCTATTTAATTTGGACCATCCGATTAAATTTATACGGTTGATCGTCAATTATATGATTCAAGCGAGCTTTTGTATTATAAAATCAGATCCGTTTAAATTTAATCTAACGATTCAGATTAAACGAGTGGAGAGAATATTGTTTTCCCTCTGATTTTTGTGTTGTAATTTTTTCAACAATTGATCTTTAATCCGACCGTTCAAATAAAAAAGAAGCATTATTTTGCAGCAGAAGATTTCGTTTCGAGTTCACAAGGCAGACGAAGTAAAATCTGTTGTTTCAACGATGCAAATCAAACGACCTTATTGAAAAAGGGAAAATATATAATGCCCCTTGTTTTGCCTCCCACAGTGCCCCCACCATCTGTGCTGGTGGGTCCCATCCACGTGGTGGGCCCCACTGTCATAGGTGGAGGGGCACTGTGGAAGGCAAAACAAGAGGCACTATAGCAAGGTCCATTGAAAAAATGTATACCTATCATGCTCGAAAAAAAAGAAATATTACACTGTTGATGAACAGAAAACCCGATGTTCAAACTTTACTGTATCCACCGTTAACGCATAAAAAAGATGCAAGTTTTCTAAAATATCTAACCAGCTCATGTTAATAATTATGTCCTTTTTGCATCTCACGTTAATTATGATATAATTTCAAGCAAATTATTTTCAAGGCTAATCCTATCAAAATGTCAGAAACGAAGTATATAAAGGTTTGCAACTGGAAATTAGAAACCCCAAATATTTTAAACATAACTACTATTAGAGTTAGGCTAGAAATATTTGTATTTCAACCCGAAGTGCAAACGATCCAAATTAATTTAATTAATCCGAAACATCAATTTAAGTTGCTCCATAAGCTCTTCATATTGAAATCTTGTAGAAATTAAACTTTCGCATTTTTTAAACTGTCTACCTATTTTTAATTACTTTTTAAAAATAATTCTGAAGAGGTAATTTCTTAAATATTAAATTATTTTTAAAATATTTAAAAAATTGTTAGAAAGCTTTGAAAATCACGAAATTTAATTTCCTACAAGTTTCAATATGAAAATTTGTTGAATAACTTGAATATAAATTCCAAGTTAAAAAATATAATTTAAATAACTTGCATTTTAATTCGAAGTACAAACATTTTCACAATCACCTCACTCTTACCACTATTAAAAACTTTCTAATATTTATTCCAAGCAGGGGCGGGTTCATTCACAGGCAAGTTTGGACAAATGTCGGGCTTGATTTTCCAAAAACACAAAATTTAATGTATTTTTAATAATTTTTGTAGTGAAAAATACTTTTAATGATATTCTAGTGAGCTTTAATAAATTTGTGTTCGAACTTAATCTCGACCTTAATGTGCTGACTTTGTTATGCTCGATCTTAACTGGAGCCCTGATTTCAACATGCGGTAGAGAGTATCTTTTTTCTTAAAAAATACATTGCAAAATCATACCTTGGAAATCTGAATAAAGAGAAAGGGAAAAAAATTTATATGCCACTCTAAAACAGCTAAATTGTCAAAATGCCATCAGAAAACCACTAATTATCAAAATGTCATTAAATCTCAACTTCAATTTTATATTAAAAAAGAAAATGGGTTTTCCCCTCATTCACACTCATCATCACTAACTGAACAGGATCATACTCTAACCATGTAGGAATAGTAATAATTAGCTACGGTGTCATGTATGGGGCCCATGCTGGATTAAAGGGGTCCGTTTGGCAAATCAAAGAATAGCGTCAGAATAGAGGAATTAGAATAGTAAAAATAGAATAGTGTGATTTTGGAAGAGTGGTAGAAGAGTGGTATTCTTGACTATTCTGAAGAGAAAAATTGTCGTTTGGCAAGTGTCAATTGGAATAGTAAAAATATTGATAGTTATGATAATAAAATATTAATAATGATGAATTATTATAATTCTAATAAAAATAATAATATAACAAATAATGATAAATAATAATAATAAAATATAATAATACTAATAAAATAATAATAATATTATTAAATAATATTAAATAATAATAAATAATAATAATACTAATAAAATAATAATACTACTAATAATAAATAAGAATAATAATAATAATATAATAATTATTATCGTAAATAATAATAAAATAATAATAATGATGATGAAATATTATAATACTAATAATAAATAATAATTAATAACAATAATAATAAATAATAATAAATAATAATGAATAAAATAATAATATTGATGAAATATTATAATACTAATAAAATAATAATAATAATAAATAATAATAATAATATAATAATAATTATCATAAATAATAATAGAATAATAATAATGATGAAATATTATATACTAATAATAAATAATAATAAATAATAAAAAATAAAATAATAATAATAATGATGAAATATTATAATACTAATAAAATAAAAATAATAATAATAAATAATAATAATAAAATATTATAATACTAATAATAAATAATAATAACAATAATAATAAATAACAATAATAATAAATAATAATAAGTAATAAATAATAATGAATAAAATAATAATAAATAATATAAATAATAAATAATAATGAATAAAATAATAATAATAATAATAATAATAATGAAATATTATAATACTAATAAAATAATAATAATAATAAATAATAATAATAATAAAAATATATATAATAATATTATAATAATAATTATCATAAATAATAATAAAATAATAATAATGATAACAATATTAATATTAATAATAATAATAATAATAGTAATGATGAAATATTAAAATACAATAAATTTGATTAGTTAGTCGTACGGAACAGTGTATTCCGCTATTCCATCTATATGGTGGTATACCGGAATAGCCTAATTTACCACTATTCTTGTATTTTGAAAACATGTTTGGCACTCCCTATTCCGGAATAGAGCTCTATTCCGGAATAGTGGTGGTTGCCAAACACACCCCTTGTCTATAGAGGTACTATTCCAGAATCATACATATAATATGGCTAGTGTTAATTTTATATTTTTGTTAAGAAAAATCATATTTCAACCCCATAAAAGGATAAAAGTATTCTATTGTTGACATCCATAATTAGAATTTAACAAATTTGATATGATTATTGTATTGATATTAACATTATGATGGTGTTCGAACCTCATTTAAAGCATCTTCATTCCTAAAACTTTTGGAATTTCTAAATTATTGCCACGTCAGTTTTAGAAACTTAATCATTCTTTAGTTTCCAAAGAATGGTTAATTGACTTCATAAACATTCACAATTATTTGATCATTTATTTTAAGGCCTTTTCTTCTGTATCTCCCAAAACAATGCAGCAATAAGTGTTAACAATACATGGATTGGTTTGCCGTCCCCTTTCTAAGTATACATTGTTATCCATTTTAGAAGCTAAGCATTGATTGACATGCTACAAAATTTGGGAATATGAACTTTGCAAAGGTTATGTATTTCTATTTTTTTATTTCTGCTACACTGTTATGACATTACCTAACTAGGCCATACTATTACTGAGTAGTGTATATGATGCCAAGCATCTAGAATACAGGCATGATTGAGTTTTATTCATGGAAGGTAAAAGTAAAACCCCGTTTATAGCCTTTTTTTTTTAAGAAGAAGAAGAAAAGATGAGGGTTAAGCTTCTAAATTAACCCCGTTTATAGCCTAAAATGTTTGATAGACAAGTTCGTCTAAAGAGTTGGCATATCAATGCAAATTCGAAGAAAAAAAATCAAAATCAAAATATGAACGACGGGAAATTTAAATATAATAAAAAAAATAAATGGTTCAATTTTTATGCAATTTTACATTTGAGATCCAGCTTTTTTTGGGTAATTATGAAAATAGTAGTGATAAAAGTAGCCAAGGAGTACGAGATTTTCGATCGAATGGTTAGAACGGTAGATTTTCTACCATGTGGTCAGTTTTTTTTTCCGTCGCACGGTAGATTTTCTATTGTGTGGCTTTTGTTTGTTTTTTTGTTTTGAACATTTATTTACGATGTTGGCTATGCATAAAAAAATAATTACAATTTCACCATATATAGCAAAAAAAAATCTGACTATTTAATTATAATTTTGTCCGTTTGTTTTCAGTATGCACCAGCTACAGTATATATTCATTTTTATTTTTGTATTATCAATATGAGTAGGTCTAATTTAAAGAATTTTTGGTCAAAATCATAATTAAATGTTCAGAAATTTTTGTTACTCATGGTCACTATTTTTGTAAATAATTTTTTCAGAACGGAATTTTTCTCCCACGCGGTAGAAAACTTTACGTGTTTGAATTTTAAAAAAAATGTTATACTATAGAAAATCTACCGTGCAGCAAAAAAAAGCTGACGCACAGTAAAAAATCTAATGTTATGATCATTAGATCGAAAACTTGTACCTCTTGCCTACTTTTGTCTCTACTATTTTTATAATTACCAAAAAAAGAAATTCTGTTTCAGATCACACATAGGATATTAGGAGGGCACTTGGAATTCTGATGTCTGGCCTTTGATATGGAAAAAAAAAGTAGATACATATTCTAGCATTGATTTGCAAAAATGTCTTTCCTGAATATGGTTAAATCATGGTTTTACTTTGACAAATTAATTAGAATGTAACATATTTCATTATTTGGTCCACAACTTATATTATTAATGCAATCTTAAACTGATATTTATATTTAATCCAGTACTGGGTCTCTATTTAAAACTTTTTGTAGCTCTAGATTAATATGAATTTGTTTTAATAAAATATTAGGTAGATATAAAAGCAAAAAAAAATATGCACACTCTACTACTCTATTTTCACTTCTGTGTCATATTTTGAATCACTGTCATTTTCAGCTAATGACAATAAATTGTCTGCAATTATTTTATTAGCAATATTTTTCTTTCGTTTTTTTTATTTTCTATTACCTTTTGATTTCATTTTGCTCAATAAAATATGATTTCATATTTGGCGTGGTTGGTAGACTAAAGAACGATTTCACGTGGCCTCTGTTTTGGGACCCGGATCTGCTGTAGCGCTACAGTAGATGGATGGTCCGAATCGATCGTCAATTTCGCGATCGACCGTCAAATATGAATCTTGATGCATTCAGTTTGCGATCGGACGATTCTGATGCTGCGCTACACCAGATCCCATTCCCTGTTTTGGAACTATCCCCTTTTTTAAATAACAATTCAAGAGTACTTTATCTTCTTTTTTTCAAGGAAAAACAATGCAATAGTACAAATACAATGCTTATTGGTGGTCATAATACCAACGGTACCGGTACGAGATAGAGTGGTGACACGAGTACCCATTTGTAAGTTAAATTATTGTTTTTTTATTGATTAGTTCATAATTAACAATGTATCAGTTAACCAATCATGGAATAAAACTATAAATGGTATAAAATTTAGATCAAGCAAAGATCACATGTTGGGTTGAGAAAAACTAAAAAGTAAAAACGATTATGAGATATTGAGATGTAAAAAAACTTGCAAAAATATTTTTTTTTTCAAGAAAAATGGCACTTAATTGACATTAAGACGGCCATCACTCTGCCAGTGCATATTGATGAATCTGAAAAAAAAATTTGCACCGCCAAAATTATAATTCCTTTCTATTTTTGGAAAACATAATTCTTTTGAAATATTATTGAACAAGTAAATTTGGTTTGTTGTTACCATATTTCTCTGCAGATGCTCAGTAGATAAGTAATTTGGATTCAACTGAAAAATACGGAATACCAGTCAGGAGCGAATTCAGAGTTTAATTAAGTTCGAACACAATTAAATTCGGACACCGATGTTGAGATCAAGTTCGGACAAAAATTCACTAAAACTCACTAAAATATCATTAAAAACTAATTTTCACTAAAAAAATAACTAAAAATACACTAAATTTTGTGTGTTTTTTTTAAATCAAGTCCGAACACTTGCCCGAGCTTGCCTCTAAATAAGTCTGCCCCTGATACCAGTAGTACGTGAACCTTACAAATAATTGCAAAAGCTTAAGGTGTTTTAATCTTTTTTGTGTATATATGATATGATACTAATAATGTAATGTACCGTAGCTGGATTTGATATACATTTTCAATAGTACTAGATCAAGATATAACAAATATTCTCAAATTATTCCGCGTCATTTTATTAAACAATAATGTTCTAAAATATTTGAAAACATAATCCATAACTTAATAACTCACTGGAAACATTTCTTCAAACGGTCATTAATACTCGATTGAAGGCATACTTGATACTTGTGAATTAAATTTGAGAGATTTTGACCCCCACATATTTATTTGAAAAACAATAAACTTTCAAGATACATAATTATTCCATTATTTTGAAACTGATATGTAAGTTTGAGGAGAATTTGCTTATAATAATTCAAATGACACATCATGACACTATTGTTATTATATTAGTAATTAAAATTTACAATTTTAAATATTAATTTGAAATCATCGACCATGTTCAATATTACAGACGAAATACATGCCCCTAAAATATGTTGAATTTGTTTAATAAAAGACCGAGACATCGAAAACTTAACTACCGGTTGAATCCAAAATGTCCATTGATATTTTAGGAGGGATGGAAAGGGAATTTGAAAAGAGAAAAGAAGAAAAGGTTTACACTCAGATTTGAAGGATAACAAAATAGAAAATGCATAAGTTTGAAAAATAAAAATTAACCTCAGAGACTCTTTCTTCCTTCCATTAAACATTCTGAAGCAAATAACTTCGATTTTATAATCTAAACTTCCATCTCCTCTCCTCCCCTCCCCTCTCAGATTTTTGTCTTCTAAAATTTGTTGTAAAGAAAAAGCATCATGTGATATTATATAAGAACAATGGTTTAAAATTTATTTCTAAGATATAAATTCAAATTATTAATGTAATATAAACTTATTCCACACAAATTTATTTTTTTGTACTTCATCAAATAGTCAGCATAAATATCTCAAGTTTGAACCAAGACCTTGTTCTTCTTTAACCACCATTATATATATACGTATATATATGATCCATATGACCATATACCATATTAGTTGGAAGTCATAAATTGAAGACATTACTGTAATATTTTATTTTTATATCAATACGGAGTGATTGAGGAACACTGAAAGCCAACTCACCACTTCTCCAATGATTACCATAGAGATTGATTAATAGTTTTTCTATTTGACAACACAAAATAAGAACTTGCTTCTCTGTTGCTTTTCGTGCTTATCAGTGAAACGCGCTGTATTTTCAGATCTCAGAACCATCAATGCCAGAAAAGACATACTTTGTCAATTGTACAATAATAAAGAATTTCACCTAGCTAGTCAAATCGGTTATTTATAAATGGAAGAATTGAAATACCCTGCAAATTGTCTGACATTCAACAAAAGGTACCATCGAAAACGGAGCTAAAGAAAAATAAATCTATCATTCATTCCGTATCAGTTGGATCGCATAATATTTTGGGGTCCAAATCTGGTGCTCGTAAATTACTGCTTGCTTCTCTGCTTATTTTCGATCCGACCGCTCGATCGTTACGGACGGCTGTGATTTGATTCAGGGGGCAGATGCTTTGGTCATTAGATGAGTTTTGAACGGTCCAGATCGAAACAAGCAGGGATTTACGAGCAGGAGATCCGGTTCGAATATTTTGAGACAATCAAGCGAAATCGAATTGGCTTCTGCGCAACACGACGGAGCCGTCTGATTTGCATCGAGTTTCGTGTTCAAAAATCTGACTTTCTTTAGTTTTCATCGCTGACGGTTCGTTACAGATGACGATCGATTCGAACCGTTCAACTTTTACGCTGTATGTGTTGCGCTACAACAAATTCGGACCCCAATCAAGCAGATGGTCGCGCATAAGACAAACTGATTATGAATTTGAAGCGAATTGGATTAAGAGTACTAAAAACTAATCATCAAAATATGGCCAAAAAATATATATTGGTAGCAATGATATCTTTTTTATCCCATAAAATATAACACAATGCAGTGTTTCTTTATCCATGAATTAATGAATAGTGAAGACTAGCCAGTGATTATCAACTTATCATTAATTTTGTTTCTGGCAATGCCTTTATTTCTATTAAATAAAACGCCTTCATGGCAATAATAATTAGGTGCCATGATTTCTGGTGAAATCTGTTTGTGGTTTGGATTTCAGCAGGGGCTGATTTAGTATTTTTGTCATAATGATTCAAGATTTACGATTTTTTCAGAATAATTCAAAATAATTCATATTTTTAAAAATTCTAAATTCTAAACATATTTTTTTTAAAAAAGTTCGTACACGTAATTAATTTTGAAACTTTTATTCAAAATAGATCTTACCTTATTGATTCTGCTTTCACGTCGCTCCACCCCTGAATTTCAGGACATGGACTCAGGAATTAAACAAACAAAAAAAGAAAAAAAAAAGGAGAGAAAGGAAAAAGATATGTGAGTTACACTTTTATAATTGAGTGGTTGATCTAGCTAGTAGATATCTAACTTTTTTTTGCATTTGTTCACTTGTTGATAAATGTGAATTGTTGACTAGCTAGTGAAAACCAGACTCAGTTGTTTTCATGATCTAGCAATGTAGTTGTGGAGATATTTGATACCGATTATTAAAGCTTAAATTACACATATGATTATGAATTATTAAATTACACATATTGATATCTGAATCAACAAAAGTTGTAATTTTTCTACCTCTCTAAAAAATAATACAAAAATTAAAAAAAAATGTAAAATTCAATCTCCAAGTAGATTTCAATATGTAGATCATGTTTAATGATTCGAATCAGTCGTTGAAATTTTAAAATTAGAGATACAATGTGAAGTATTAGCGATTTGATGCTTCATGAAGCACCCTAGCCTATCTCATATATATATATATATATATATATAAGCTAGAGTGTTACATGTTTTCTAAAGATTAATGCATTTGACTTTAAAAGAAAATGTGAACTAGGTTTCTCAGCTGAACAGCATTAATTAAATTTTCTGATATTTGACCTTGCTTGAGTCATGATAACAGCTAGCTTAAGTTCAATTTTTAAGAAAGTTCCATTCATATTTTTTTAATTGCTCCCCTGTTTTCAGTCTAAATTGTCTTAATTATTGTTCTCAGTTCTCACTAGCTATTGCATAACTATAGCTTTTTATTTTTATTTTTTTTTGATAAAAAACTATAGCTTTTTTACCTTAGCCACTGAGCTTTTCAGCTTTGTGCATTTCTTTATATACAAAACTGAAAAAAAAAACAATTGTTGCTTTTTATTATTGCTTCCACAACAACTAATGTTAGTATGTTACATACCAACAAAATTACAAAAGAAAAAAATTGTTAAAATGCCACTACTGACCACTTTTTTGTACTGAGATCAGGGATCCGAAATGACATTTTGACCAAAAAAAAATTCTGAGTAGCATTTTGACAATTTTCATGTTTTGTATTGGCATAAAACTACAAATTCCTAAAAAAAAAAAATCAGATCTCGTCGTCGTTACGGGACAATAATCAATTAATCATGGATATTAAATCCTTGGTGTCAACACTTAATTAAACCGGAAGAAACTTATTATTGTGAATTTATGTTTAATTTACACTTGACTTGGCAATAATGCTCCAGCTCTTCTCCGCAAAAAAATGACATCAATAAATTAAATATGCAAGTAAAAACAATCCTATGGGGCCCATAATATATATAATTTCAATCATTAAAATCCATGTAAGTCCGACAAATTAATATGAAATTAAGAAAGGAAAAAAGTTATTGGTTATTCCTCCAACGCACATTTACGAATATATAAAAGAACCATCTTTGAGCCTCTCAAAGTAATTATTTAATATGTCAATGATTCATAAAGTTATTATTTTAAATAATTTAATAAGTCGTTACAATAATAACTTTAGATATTTTACATGTCATGTATGTTTTAGAAATCGGCCATTAAGACCCATTAATTATTTAATTAGTCGTTGACGGTGGATAAATCGTCACGTAAAATGTATATTCGTATTTTACAGGTTAAAAATATTAGTAGGACACAAAATATGATTAGTCAACTAACAATCGGTTCACCGCCAAATTTGATAAATTAACCAACTAATTTTTTAAATTGATTAAAATATAATAGTTGTGTCAATACTACATTTTAAAAATGACTAGAATATTATGAATTCATGCTTTGAAATGTATTATTATTTCTTAAATTAAATTAAATATTATATTCTTAAATATGCAAGTAATGACAAAAGAGCAACGAGCTTCAAGTGGAGGTTCCGGATTCGAAATCCAATGAAAGTAAAAAACCGCTGGAAAACTTTAGGCCACTTTGTTAATATTTGAGGGCAAAAACTACTCAACCTATTCTTCAAAAAAAAAATCCAAGTAATATTTTTTTATTAAATTATTTTTTATATATATTAAAATATGAACGACAAACCGTCCGTAAAAATCTATATTATTGACCGTAAGATAATTAATCGCTTGACAATACTCCTTCCGCATGTCGAGTGCATTCCGTTTTTTTTTAAACAGTGATATAAATAATAATAATATAAGCCGGCCATCTAATCCAAGTTATCTCTTTACAAATGGCACATATATTTTGATATTTAATTAGGATTGATGCGGAGATGTGAAGGAATGGGGTTGCATTTGCATAACACAACATAAAATATGTTGTGTCGTAGTACATGTGACAAAGGATGAAAGGAAGTGGTGCATTTCTAGCTAAGTTAATATATAAACAACACTTTAATTCACGAAATTAAAGGGTTGTTAGATCTTGACTCTGCCTAATTGGTCGGCGCGTTATAATGTTTACAAGTTGTAACGCTGCTAAGCATCTCCATAATTTGAAGAATTTTGTGGCTTGTAAAGTTTACAGTGGCTGCTGAAAATTAATATAAATAGATGCTCACAGGGGCGGATCTAGAAAAATTTTCAGGTGGTTCAACATTTTAATTTTTTTTCAAGGTGGTTCAAAATCATGAATATTTTAAAAAAGATTCAAATTATAAGCTTATTTTTCATAATTTTTTTCTAATTACATGGTTAATTTTGAAATTTTTTTTCAGGATATATGGGTCAGCTGACCCACCCTGGACCTATGTAGCTCCGCCCCTGGATGCTCACGACAGAGGCAAAATCAGGATCATCCATCGTAGGGTTAGACAATTTTTTTGAATAGGACATATATATACAAATATTTTGAAACTTAGATATTTTTGTAATTTTTCCTAAATATATATATATATATATATATATATATATTATTACAAACATATTTTTGAGAAAAAATTTGAGCCGAGATGTCAATTGACATTCTCTGAAATCATGTAGTTTTGGCTGTTTTGCCCCTAGCTGATCACTATCAATCATGTAAAGTAAGAATGTGATTCTACAATAAGTTATTTAAAACGGTATTTTTTTACAATTGATTAATATTGGCATGCATCTCGAAATTATTTTTTTTCCAAATAAATATCTCTGTTTTTTTTTCTACGTGACAAGTAATTATGACAACAAAGAAACTAAAACAATGGTTTCTTTTTGCAAAGTATAATAAATTTGCATATGCGCCTCATAGAAAGAAAACTTTGTTAAAAATCTATAAAATTCTATGTATGAAAATTTACTGTTCAATATATATTTAGAACTTAAAAATACATAAACAAAAAAATCCAAGTAAAATTGATACTTTTAAGATTAGGATTCATGTATCTATATCTCGTTCCAGCACTGAAGACATTAATATGTTAAACATAATTAATTATCATATCATATATCATTTTATATAATCTACCTTGATGAGTTCATGTGATACATAATTTAATTAATAAAACAACCTAGATCACCAGACAACAAGAATAAATCCGAAATAAAGAAATTATATGCCATTGTTTGGCCAAAGTTATTAGTTTGTTACTTTTGTATTTTCCATGGACAAATCTTGTTATCAGAATAATACACAGATTAATTATATATTTATATAGCTTTGAAAGTGTTTATGATCAGCATGCATTAAACAAATACACTCTTTAACTATGTACTTTTGAAGTTAGCTTTATCTTTATCGATAGGTTGGCAATTTAATTAATTTGCTTAATCAATGCTGGAAATTTTTTATCTTATATGAGAACTTTAATTAATGGAGAGATCCAATGTTTTCATTTGCGATATATGTTGCTATTCGCACGCCTATACCTGAGTTTGTAGTTTAGGCAAATTCTGATGTGGATCAAAATGTTTTATTATAAGAAATTGATAATATACATTGTATCATTGCAAAAGTCATACTTGGTAGGAATCCGATCGTTTACAGCGCGGTATGTGCAGCACAATAATTGGACACTTATTTACATCAAGATTCGTATAAATCAAGTTTTATAAAACTCATCCCACGCAATTTATCATAGACGTCAAGCGATACAGCGCAAGAGATCGGAATGTTAAATTAATGTTGTGCGATATTGATGTAAAAATAATAATAATCAGTCTTACTTAAAAATTCATCTCATTATGCCTCAGAATGTTTTGGAATTGCCAACACTTACACAAGATCAAATAGGAAGCTCGACAGAGATGGAGCAGGTGGAGGAAGTGCAGGGGAGGCAGGATGTGCGAGAACGTTTGTTTGGAAGAGGCCAAAGCCGTTGTTTCGATTTTTGGTCTTTTCATAGGTGATTCTGAGTGATGTTGTGAAGATGAAGTTGAAGTGTTGTTTTGTGTTTGATTTTGTGTTTTGTATCGATACATGTCTGTCTTTTGGTTTGATGATTTCGGTGACAGTATTCTTGGTTTTTGGTTTAGTTGACTTTTGAATTTATAGTATGAGATACAAAATGATATTAGATAACTTTAGGTATTTTTAAGAACTAGTTATGTACTAAGAATTTTGTTTCAATGAAACAGGTGAGATTTCCTCCACTCTTTAGAAAAAAAAATGTTGTGCGATAAATAGTCAACTACACTAAAAACAGTTGAAAAGGACTAATTACTGGAATTAGTGCTACATAATTCGCAATTTACAGATTAAATCTAATGTTATTCTACATATATAACCCCAATGTAAATTTTCTTGAGATTCTCTTACATATTTTTAGTGTTCTATTTCTTATCACTGAAAACTATCTAAATCACTTGCTCATATTTTTGAACAAAAGAATGCAATTATGACAAATTCACATCAAAATCCAATACTCACTAAAGAAAATGAGGCTAAACCAAGGTTAAGAATTGTGAATCATTAAAATACAAAAGCTGCTGAAATTTTTTATCCTAGCAAAATTAGACAAACTATGAAACAAAGTTTATATAAATTCTAATTAAGAGTAAAGCTATGATATTTCTAGAAGCACTAAGACCTCTAGTTTTCTTAACTAAAAACATTCTTAATTAGACATTTTTAAATTTTAATTTATAATGCTCAATAATTTATCTATATCAAAATTTTGTAGGGAAAATTCTCTATTTTTAGGAGTTTTAAGTATTTTTTTTTGAACTTTTGAAATTGACTAAAAAAATAATAAAATAATCAATGTTTATACATAAAATTAAGTCATATTAAAAAATTCAAAACAAGTACTTAAAAAACTGTAAAAATAGAATTTTTTTATTTCCTATAAAATTTTGAAATAAAAAATTATTGAACATGATAAATTAAAATTTAAAGGTGTATAAATTTTTTTATTTCCTGCAACGTAGAAAATGTGAGCCGTTCCTTGTTGCTGCGCAGTAAAGGATGGGCTTCCTAACGAGGAATGCGGACCCGTATCCTCTGCACCCATTTTTTATGGGTGCTCTCTGCACCTACTAATTTTGATCGTCCGATTAGATTTGAACGCTTGACCGTCAATTATATGATTCAGAGGGGCTTTTGTATTATAAAATCACATCCATTCAAATCTAATCGAACGATCTATATTAGTGAGTGCAGAGAGCATTCATTTTTTTTGAGTGCAGATGATATCGTTTCCGAGGAATGCAGAATGCTGGAGGAGTATTTTGGTTTCAAAATTTCGCTGGGGGGAGTTGCCGCATGAACGTGGGCCGGATCATCAATGTGAGGAAAGTGTAAATTGTTATTTAACTTAAGACTTTATTCTATAAACAATTAATTAGATTATTAATTACCTAAATAATTAATTAAATTATTAAGTAATATATAAAATATTTAATCTGTTTGTGTAAATGTACAGATGAAAATTAATTTTATTATTTGTTGAATATTTTAATGTTTTGAAAATTAAAAAGAATAGTCATTTGTTATTTTTTATATTAAGTTTGGTTGCGTTCGTCGGTACTATAATTAGTGTTTTTTCCATCGTCACAAGTTATCAAATTGTAATTTAGCTTGAGCAATATAAAATTAAAAGGAGACATGACTATTTAATTAGTCTAACTAAAATACAGCTAGAGGAGTTGGAAAGCATCTTCTGTGGTCTTTACATGTACAACTAATTGACACTTTTGATGAAGACATGAATATTTAATTTAGTAATACAAAATCGACAAAAACAGGCCCAAAAATTCCAAATTAAAATTCATTGCAGGACATGATATATGAAATATTGGTCTAAATTATGAAGCTTTTTTCTTGGAAGATATCATCAAAGTTTCAAAAGAAAATTGAGATTGGTGTCTATAGAGTATTAATTATTTTAAGAATATCAATTATCAATACCTTTATGTCACACTAATCTAACGTAAAATGCAAATTATCACATATATATGGCACCTATACGCAACTTAAATATTTGGCAACAACATTAATTCTTTGCCTTTGAAATATGATACATGACATATTAACATGTAATGCTACAAATTAAAGAACCACATTCTACAGAGACGTTTGTGGAGTTCACATCAAATCAAATTAGGGGCGGATTTAAGTGAGGCTAGAGAGGGGCAACCGTTTTCTGGAAAAATAAATTGTAAAATAATTTTGTATATTTTTAAAATTTGATTTTTTTTATAAATAATCATGTATATTTAAAAATATATTTTATTTTGCATATCTGAAAAAAAAATATAAATATTGCCTCATCAAATGAACTTTTGTTTGCCTCTCAAATTTCATGTGACTGTCAACAACAGTACAGCCACACTAACATTTGATTAGTCACCATTAAACAGAAAAGAGGCTTAATAATACATTGTTCGGTGACAATACACCTCAATCTTCCACACACTGCATAAAATAAATTTTAATTATAAATTTGTTGTAGAGACTTTGCTTTTCATCTTTTTCAACAGCATTTATCTCGACCGTATGCGCTGTAAGTGCCCACATGTATTTTTTAATCTAAAATATATGCAATAATTAAGGTTTGACTGTTAATCAATTGAAGAATAATTTCAAGAAGTTGTATATAATATAATACAACCATTTGCAGCAGACTATATAAAAATTTAATACAGGAACTACCGTATAATATCTTTGCATGGATTTGTGAACATTATTTAACTAGCGTACGACTCGCGCTCCGCGCGAAAAAGTTAAATTTTAAAATTTTCTATTCTAATAATAAAATTATAATAAATATTTTAAATAAAAAAAGCAATAAGAGAAAACAATTTGCAAAAAAAATATAACCTATAGTAATTTTACTGTAACGTGAATAGTAAAAATACTGTTAATTTCACTGTGAAAATAAACAGTCGTACATATCGCGAGAAACGAGGATAAAATGTATATATATACATACTTGATACATGCAACACAGCAAAATAATGAGCCCATTACCAAATTGCAAGACAAAAAAAATATGATGAAAATTGAAGAAGTGCAATATTATATTTGTTCAAAATAGTAGACTTTTGTCTTGAAGTAGTACATTCTTCTATTAATATTATCAACGAACCAAAATTTTATAGAAGGAATGTACGCCAAAAAAATAATGAAAAAATGATGCAAAAGTAATAAATAGAGTTTATAATTTAAATCAATTTAGTCCGTACAGATTAAGAAATAGATCAAGTTGATAACAGAAATGAATAATTAATAGCTAGAATGTTGTCGGACTAGCCACCAAGCTAACAAATCGAGTTTTAATTTCAAAAGTACATTTGATATTTTGAATTATTTTGAGAGGTAATGTAATGTTGTACACGAAACTTGGAATGGTATTTAATTAGATAAGCTTTTAATGTGTATTTTGTTCATAATTTTAAGAGAAGAGATCAAATGTCTATGATTTTGTTGTCTCATCGGTGCCCGTGAAATTAAATTTTAATTAAATATTTTTTAAATCATAAAATATTAAAACTAATTGATTGAATATTTCATATATATTATATTGTACATGTAAAAAAAATATTGCATCATTTCAATTTGTCTCAATAGTTATCAAGACCTTACAAAATCAACAATTCAAATTAAAAGATTTAATCGTCTCTCTTGATGGCCATTGAAATGAAGTTGAAACTTTATCGTTTTTTATAGACATGTATTTAAGATAATCTAAATTACATCTAACGATTTACATTTTAAAATATAAGTTTGAAACAAAAAAATAGACACAACGGACACCGATGAGCATGAACATTGAATCCCTCTATTTTTTTTTAGAAAAAAAATAAGGAGAATTGCCATGAGACATCAACATTTAACATGATAATGTTGCAAAAATTAATTAAACCACACATTTAGACCTCAACGAGTTAAAGAAAGGAAAAAAAGAGTCAATTGCATTGAGAGATTTGAGGGAATATGCTCCATGCATGTATCCCCGTAATTCTATATTTTCATGGCTCAAAGACGTGTGCTACAAAATGCCACGATCGGTTAAAAAATTTAAAAGAATAATCAAATTGTCTTGTAATTTGTTGTTAATTATCAATGTTTCTACAATTAATGCCTTTACTTTACCTATGTACGTGCTCGCAAATCTTTTCCTATTCAAGGACATGCTATTTGTTTATTAGTATATTTAGGTTGCGTTTGGATCATGTCATGGTTAGTGCACAAATAGTGTTATCTAGATTAGTGGTTGAAATAGTGCTAATTTTGTGCTATCTAGGTTAGTGAAAATGTTGTTTGGATTGCACATTTAGAGTAGTGATGGTGAGAATTAGTAAAATAATAAATTATTTTAGTTTTCTAACGAATAATAATAATAAAATAATAAACTATTGATATCAATTTATAATATAATAATACTAAAAATATAATAATATAATAATAATAATAACACAAATGACAATAATACAAAATAAAATAGTTATAATAAAATAATGACAATAATAATATAAAAGAAAATGATAATGATGATAATAATAATAATAATAATAATAATATTGTAATAATTACAATTACAATGCAATAATAATGATTGTAATGACAATAATGATAATATAATAACAAATAATATAATAATACTAACAAATAATATAATAATTATAATGATAATGATAAATAATAATAATAAATTTAACAATAAATAATATAATATAATAATATATAATGCAATAAATAATAATAATAATAACAATAATATTAATAAATAACAAATAAAAATATAATAAAATAATAATAATGATAAGAAAAAGTAATAATAAAATAATGAAAATAATAATAATATAAAATAATAATAATATAATAATTACAATTACAATGTAATAATAATAATTATAATGACAATAATAATAATATAATAATAAATAATATAATAATATAATAATTATAATGATAAATAATAATAATTAATAATAATAATAAATTTAATAATAAATAATATAATAAATAATATAATAAATAATATAATAAATAATAATAATAATAAATTAATAATAAATAATATAATATAATAATAAATAATGACAATAAATAATAATAATAACAATAATATTAATAAATAATATAATGATAATGATAATGATAAATAATAATAATAATAATAAATGATAATATAATAATTATAATGATGATGATAATAATATTAATAATAATTATTATTATAATTATATTGGTAATAATTAGAAATAAATAAATAAATAATTTGACTATGGTAATGATAATAATACTTATAATAATAATAATAATAATAATAATAATAATAATAATAATAATAATAATAATAATAAATGATTTTTTTATCCTTACAACCACTAACCTTGCTAACCCAACCAATTGACGGGTTAGCGGATTAGAAACTATTTGGCACTAACCCAAAATAGCTAAAACATGTTTGGATCGTTTTGAAGTTCAGAATAGCAGCTACTCTTACGGATCAATATTAGATGGGTATGTTAGAAGTTGAAATAACAAAATGTTTCACGTAATTTTGAAATTTTTATGTATAAATTTCGAAGTTTATGATCTATTTAATTGTTATTTCATCATGAGAAGGGATCGGATGACCATAACTCTAAATAACCACAAAATTATTATAATCATTTTTTTATTTTCAAATTCCAAATTGTTGATCCAAACCGTTAAACATGATCTCCACAATAAAATACGCTTTCAGATTAAATTTTAAATTTTTTTTGTACTTTTTACTATTTATTAAGATGGATGCAAAAATATGTCAAAGTTAAAATAACATGAACCATCGAATTTTGTACCCATCTTAATAAATAGTAAAAATTTCAAAAAAATGTGAAATTTTATCTGAAAGCGTATTTTATTGTGGAGATCATGTTCAACGGTTTGGATCAATAATTTGAACTTTGAAAAAAAAATGATTATGATAACTTTGTAGTTATTTAGAGTTGTGATCATCTGATCCCTCCTCTTTCATCATACAAAGTTTTTCATCGAATGTGAAAGAGTACTCTTTCGAGTATATTAAATGTTTTGAGAATTTTTTTGATTTCCCCATATTTCTTCCCTCACCTTCGTCCCCGCTCCCTTTCATTTTTGTCTTATTTTTATTTTGTGTTATTTCTTTTTTAAATACTTCTTTTTTTCCTCACAAAAAAATACTTATTTCTTTCTCTCCTAACTGCATATTTTTTCTTTATTTTTTGTTTCATTTCTCATTCTTTATCTTTTTTATCTTCTCTTCAAAGAGATTGTTAGAAATGACGAGAAAATGTCAAAAATGATGATCAATTATCACACATAGCAAATGATACGAACCAATGTGCAATATATAATATGAACACTTGTTTTAGTAGTATGAACATATGTTTTAACTAATATGAACATATTTTCAATTAATATGAACACCTTGTTTATTTAGTTTGTGTCTTATTCTGTGATGAACGTTATTAGTTGCAGTTTCAAGTGCACACTATATTTAAAACAACTAGTATGAATACATGTTTAAACTAATAGAAACACTTTTTCAACTAATATGAATATCTTGTTTATTTTTAGTATGCGTCTCATTTTGTGATGAACATTATTAGTTGCATTCAAATACTTGTAAGTTATATCATAAATAAACAATCATATATATATAAATATATAATAAATAAATAAATAAATAAATAAAAAACCTTCCCCGCTGCCGCTGCAACGGGGAGTATACGTATACCACCTTTATGTTTGTTTATTTACCGTTCACGGCCCGTCACCTCTCCTTCAAACTTTCTTTGTTATAAAATATATACGATGCATAAAAAATATAAATATGTATATAAGATATATATAAACTTCATCAGAGGGTGTTTCTTTTGCGTCACAGATGTGTACCTTTTATCTGAATCGTCTGATTAAAAATCAACGTTAGATATTAGATAAGTATGATTCAGAAAATTCTTCTGTTATTCAATCAAAAGCGTTAAAATTAAATCGAACGGTCTAAAAAATGAATAAGATAAGATTCCAGTGAACAACACTTCTTCCTCCCCTCTCTTTTCTTCGCTTTTTTCTCCAAGTCACAACCCCACTTAAATTTTCTTCTTTGTTGCACCTAGCTAGCTCTCCTTCTCATATATTCATATATTCCTATACCATCACTACATCCCTACTTTCTTCTCATAATTATCCATTATAGTCTATACCTCCAACCACCGCTAGCTCTTTCTCTTCCTATCCTCTTCTTCCCAAATGGAAAGAGATCTTTTCTCCCAAATTGACACCGACCTCAGCTCCATCTCCTCCTACCTCTCTCTCAACTACGATCATCACTTCGACTCTGCTCTCAGCTCCATTGTCTCCTCTCCCTACTCTGCCGCTCCTCAACCTCACGGCCCCGGTGATAGTCTCGTCATTCGCGAACTCATTGGCCGACTCGGCACCATTTGCAACAACAACGACGACGACAACAACAACAATAACGGTGCAGCCGGGGACCACAGCACAAACACCTCCTGCTATAGCACACCTCTTAGCTCTCCTCCCAAGAACTCGCTCCATTTGTTACCGACCATGAACCCGAACCCGATGCTCTTCCCACCTGAGCAGGGCTTTATTGCAGAACGAGCCGCTAGGATCTCCTGCCTCGGCAGTGGGCCCCACATCGCTTTGCCTGGACAGCTTTCGCGTGTGTCAAGCAGTCAGTCTCTCATGGATGCAGAGATAAATTGTTGTACCCAGCCGGAAGGGGAATTGCCGGTGCGAGAGAATGTCGGTGGTTGTACGAACAATGGGAGGAAGAGAAAGGCTGGAGGTAAAGGGAAAGGAAGGGAAGCGTCTCTAGCCTCCTCTGGCACCGCTAATTCTAAGGTATTTTTTCAATTTCAATTCTCTAAGAGATAATGTCGAACAAGTTCCTGGCCAGGCCATGGGACCCGTATATGTCATTACTACACGCCACGTGTCGAGTTATGCATGCTCTCTCTGTTTTTTTTTTTTTCCTTTTTTTAGGGGTTAGATGTGCTCTCTCTTTTTATCGATGAAATTGGTTGGAAAAAATAATGTCATACATAAAGAAATAAGAATTGGGAAATAATTCTGTGATGCCTCTGTTTTTCTTCTTTCAAGATATTATTGGTAAACATAACTACTTTGAAGGGGACGTTGAAATGATCCTAACTAAACTATTTTGAAAAAGAAAATTAAATTAATAGTTGGTTCTGGGAGAAGCCAATTTTAAAATTGTTTCTTCCAGTCTAGTGAAATTTTGAAAATGTAAAACTAACAAATATGTTACTAGTTGAGGCTTGAGTCTTGTGGTATACTCTAATGTCTACCATGGTCTGCAATTGGAATTTCTGAACTTTATAGAGAGATTCACAAAAATATTTCTTGCTGTCATTACTTAATTGATAATTGGCTTTATGAACTTGTTTCATTACTTTAATTTTGTAAAGTCATGATCTAATTCTAGAATTATTTCCTTTTTCTCCTAAAAATATTTAGATATCAGAGGAGGACCCAGGTGCAAAACGGTGCAAAGCAGATTGTAAAGTAGAAGAGAAAAAAGGAGGTACAGAAGAGAAGAATTGTTACAGCTCCGAAAATAATAATGCAGATAGTGAAAATAAGAAAGAATCAGATAGTGATAATGCAAATGCAAAACCAGCAGAGCCGCCTAAAGACTACATTCATGTACGCGCGCGGAGAGGTCAAGCCACTGATAGTCATAGTCTTGCTGAAAGGGTATTTTCATCTTTTCAGAACTTTTTTTTTTTTGTAGTGGTGTCATTTTTCGTGCAATATGTGCTGTACATTTTCCAACAGATACTGATATGCACTATACTTGATCACTAGCATGTCAATACTCAATAGTGCATACTCTGCTTATTTCTGTCGGGTCTTTTGTTTGATACTTGGTGATTTGATTGAATTTGTATAGTTCTGACGGGCATGGAGACAAATTTCCCTTGTTTTTAATTTAAATTTTGTATAGTTCTTGTCCTGCAATTTTATTCTCTAAATTAATCGATTTATTATTTATTGATGGTTGATATGTTGTTATTAGGTAAGAAGAGAAAAAATTAGTGAAAGGATGAAGCTTTTGCAGGACCTTGTACCTGGCTGTAATAAAGTAAGCATGTTCAATTCTTATTTATGTGGTACTTCGAGCAAATATCATTCTTATTTTGACATAACAGGAGTAGTTTGAATTTATGAATGACAAGAGTTTGTACACATGAGTAACATCCAAAAAAATGCAGGGTTGAAAAATGAGGGCAAGTGTGGCTTTTGATATAAGAAACATGTTGGGTCTGGATTGTAATTTGCTCACATTTGCCTTCTTTAAAATGAATGGTAGGTGACAGGAAAAGCTGTCATGCTTGACGAGATAATCAACTATGTACAATCGTTGCAGCGGCAAGTCGAGGTACCTAGATAATTTTAAAGAATCCTGAGGTTGGATTGTAAATGTGTTCATCACCAAAATTCTCACATCACATTAATTTCATTTTTTTAGTTCTTGTCAATGAAGCTTGCGACAGTTGATGCGCCGGTTGATCTTAACATGGATAGCCTTCTTCGCAAAGATGTAAGCATCTTCTTTATCTTCATTTAAGCATGCACCCCAATCCTACTTGCACAGATCACCAAAAATTTAGAACTATTTACTCTTTGAAATATTTAAGTACAGCATAAGCATCCAGAATCTTCCAGGAAGAACTGTGTTTTTTTGTGTATTGACAAGTATCTGATATTTTAGTGTGACAGATATGGAATTTTCAACTTGCCTAGGACTAATCTTACTGTCACAATTCATTTTAATTTTGCAAATTATTGTTTATTTATTTCTTATAATTTGGGTTATGCACACTTCCACAGATGTCTCAAGCCTGCGATAGGTCGATGCAACAGCCAGTCTACCCTTCTGTCTTTCCATACCCTAATCAGCCTCAAGCAGGCCCACTTAATAGTTTACTAACCACCAATAGCCTCCCTAATTTGGGTATGCAACCAGCTTTTAATCAGCCTTTTGATGGATTTGAGAATACCAGTTCTCAGGTAAATACAAAGTTTGTTTGGTTAGTTGTCCAAGTGATAATAGTTCAAGTTGGTTTTACAGCAAATTAATTGTTAAGAACTTTTTGGTACCGGAGACATTTCTTTATTCAGATTATCTGGTTTTTTCTGTACTGGTTATGCCAATTGCCAAACATCTTCTGACATAATTTACTCAAGTATTCTTTGGTTTGGTTTATGAGTTCATAACACTTGCAAGATTTTTTGCAAACACAATGAAGTAACGCTGGTAATCATTCATATTTTACATTTAAGGAAAAAATTACCTCACAACGAAGAATGTTAATCGAAAATACATCGTGTTTCTTGAATCAAATCATTGTGTGCCCATTACCTCTAATGTGAATTTACTTTTCATCAGATACCAATACATGTAGACTAGTAAACTAACTGTGTTTTAGGTCTGTACATAGTCTGTATTTAAGAGATCTAAATTTTTTGTAACTAATTATTTATTTATCCACAGATTGGAGGGTTTTGGGAGGATGATCTCCAGAGTGTAGTTCAGATGGGTTTTGGTCAGAACCAGGAGGCTGCTTTATCTTCTCAAAGCTTCAAAGGTACACATTCTGGGACCTTTTCTTATATGCCCTTGAAAATTTATCATTTTGTTTTTCACTCAGCATGCTTGATTTTAGAATTGAAATACCTTCAGAGTTCAGACTGTAGTTCAGATGGGATTTGCATGAAATAGGCTGTCTTAGCAGTTAGTAGCATAGAAGCTCCCATTTTATGCATTTACCGTTGTTATGTGTTAATCATAAATTCACTTGATGCTTCAGGAAAACACAAAAGGGGTTGGTGTATATAAAGTGGGGAAGTTCATCTTGTATATATATTTGTAATCTTTTTGTTTTGTTTAATAAAATGCAAGTTGGCTATTCACCTACCTTTACAAAAGAAGAAGAGGCTACTTTTTTTAAATAGAAGTGATATTAATAAATTGAGCCTTTGCTGCTTTCAGGTTCTGGACCATCATCATCAGACATGAAGATTGAACTTTAGATGAAATTTCATGAAAACAGGTGCAAGTAGCCTCTGTATATAAAGAAACCAAACACTGCCTTCTGGAAGAAAAAAAACTAAAAAGAATTGAATTCAAAAAAATAAAACTAACATGGACTGGTTAAGATCAGAGCACAGTATTGGTGTGCAAAGATTTCCTGCAGTACCTTGCGTAATTCTGTAATATTGTAAGGTCTGCAAGAGAAAAGAACAGCAAAATTATGTTAATTTTTGTATTGTTGCTGACAATTATTCTTGATCATTAATTTTAAGCAGAGTATTAATTTTCAACATTTTATTTGTATATTTAGTTGTTTATCTATTTCTTTTATCCTTTTCTTTGTCTGTATGATGGTGAAGAAGCTCATTTTACTGTGCAAAATTTGTTGATAAACTCTGTCATCAATAGAAGCAAATATAAGAAAAAAAATATCTATCTACAAATAAAAGTACCACTGTGTGACAATTATTAATTTAGTATGCATCGCTCTCAATGAAGACAATATTTCTTGTGAGAATAAGAAAGACTGTGACATTTTTGGGTAACCAGCTGGCTTTTGAATTAAATTGTGCATATGTACTGTTACAACGTAATTTTTGGGTTCTATGAGCTGTACATCAATACAAAATATTAATAGTATCTTCAGCCCTTTATTCTATTAAGTACAATGCCAAACCTATACCAACCACCCTTTGGAAAATATGCCCCAAAGGGAACCAAACAACCAACTATTTGAATTAAGAACTTTCCTCCATTGTTCCACACTGGAGAAATCCTTTACTTTCATTGCCTAAACACTGTTACAGGAATTGAAATGCTCATGATATAGGCACCATATACTTAATGTTAATTTGCTCGGCATCATCAACTTGAAATCAAATATTGAATTTGTAAATTGTACATTTTCTTTAGTGGAGACGGCGGTGTATACAAATGAGAGTGTAACTTGAGGTACTATTAATTATAAGCTGGAACCCATAATAGCCGGCGCAGGACAGATCAGTTTATTTGAGGAGAATAACATATCAAAACATATCAATCAGTCAATCTGACAATTGGTTTGACAAAATTATGTTTTGTATTTATACTTTTATAGGAACGATCAACCAACCGCAATAAAGATTCCATTAGAGTGTTGGACCCTTGCATATATAATAATAGAGGTGAAAATTCGGGTCAGTCCGGCGGGTTCGGGTTGGGTTAGTTTGACTGTTTATTAGTCAGGTTGAGATCGGGTCGGGTGAGATCGGGTTGGATTTCGAGTCGTCATGTGTCGACAACTTTCGGGTTATGGGTCGAGTTTCTGGTTGGGTCACGTCGTTCTTTTTCGGGTGACGGGACGGGTCGGGCGAGACCGGGTAGGGTTTCAGGTCGGGCTACATCGACAACTTTCGGGTCTTGGGTCGGGTCGGGCGAGATCGGGTCGAGTTCGGGTCGGGTTGCACTGACAACTTTCAAGTACTATTTTGAGTTTTAAGTTCAATCGGACAAGATCAGATCACGTTATTGAATTGTATTAGTAAATCTTGACTTTCGCTGATGTTAATTTGTTAGTAAAATTAGATTATGATGTGGACAAGATAAGATTAGGTTAATTTACAGGTTGTATCAGATCAAGTCGGGTCGGATCGGGTCGGGCTAGAGTCATTATGTATCACGTCATCTCGAGTTACGGATCGTCTCGAGTTCTGCCACCTCTAATTAATAAGGCAACGTTTGGTGAAATAAAGAGAAACATACCAAATACGATAAGGACGAACGCTATACGTACAAAAGTACTTCTAGAAGTACAATTATTTGATGAAAAAAATTCGAAACACAAGGGATTTTATAGCCGAGTTTTTTTTATTTAAGAAAAATAAATTTTGAATTAAATATTTTGAAAAAATGAGATAACGTTCGAAATTTAGGCAAGTCAATTAGACAAAACTGAATCCAAAATACTTTCTAAATCTCAACCATTATTTTCTTTTAACAAATATAATATTTACTAAAGGCTGTGAATGCCTTCTAAGTTTGTTCTTGATGTCTTTGAGTATGTCTTGACTTGTGTTAAGTATATTTGAGCCT
The DNA here is from genome assembly GCA_964058865.1 of Eleocharis quinqueflora. Classification (NCBI taxonomy): domain Eukaryota; kingdom Viridiplantae; phylum Streptophyta; class Magnoliopsida; order Poales; family Cyperaceae; genus Eleocharis; species Eleocharis quinqueflora. Next base: position 134,270 of record CAXKVX010000821.1, on the reverse strand, counting down.
TTGCAGCACAATAGTGTACATTGGATGTAAGTTAACACAAGTACAATATTGTGCTGCAAATGCTCAAATATGCTTAACACAAGTCAAGACATATTCAAAGACATCAAGAGCAAACTTAGAAGGCATTCACAAAGTCATGCGTTATAATAACGCTTTTCAAACCCGTCACAACGGGTGTACAACCCGTCACAATGGATTAAGAGGAGAAGAGCTGAGCAGAGAAGGGATTTTCATATTCATGCGTTGCTGTAACGCATCCCAGAGGCGTCACAACGCCTTTCTCACCCGTTATAACGGGTTCACAACCCGTTGTAATGGGTCCTTGCTCAAGGTGGCTCAGAAGTCAGTGGAAGAAGCACGAAAGGGCATTTCTAGAAAAGTGCCAACCCATTATAACAAATTGTATAACACGTCACATAATTCTGTAACGCATGAGACCATTTTTAAGACTCCAAGACTTCAAGATGGGAAGACATCTGAAATCCCCCACAAACTTTCAAGCATTCAATTGAGCACCAGAAAGAGCATTAGAGTCTTCTCCTACAACTGCATAATCTGAGAGATTTAGGATAGCTACAATTGTCTAATTGTCAATCCGAGAACACTTCTTTTCTTGTTAGTTTCTAACATGTGGTGCACTACAAGGAGCTAATCAAGCGTGATGTCCGTGATGGGAGAGCTCAACTTCTTCCTTGGATTGCAAATTAAGCAAAATGGTGAAGGGATTTTTATAAATCAATCAAAGTGTGCCAAGGAGCTAATCAAGCATTTTGGAGTTGAAGATAGCAAATGAAGACACATATGACAACCAACACACGTCTTGGTGTTGATGAGTGTGGCAAACCGATGGAAATTTCACTCTATAGAGCCATAATTGGAAGTCTCATTTACCTCAACACAAGTCGACCAGATATTATGTTTGTCGTATGTCTATGTGTGAGATTCCAAGCTTGCCTAAATGAATCACACATAATGGTCGTTTAAGAGAATCTTCCGCGATGTAAAAGGTACAGTTAATCTTGGTATTTGATATGGTAGAACCACCAAGTTAGATTTAATTGGGTATATCGTATACTGATGCGGACTTTGTCGGTAACCAAATGGATAGAAAAAGCACTAATGGGACATGTCAATTCCTAGGTGAGTTCCTAGTGTCTTGGTCAAGCAAAAAAGCAAACTTCGATAGCTATCTATACGACCGAAGCAGAGTATATAGTTGCGAGTAGTTGTTGTACCCTAATTTTATGGATAGTTCAAACTCTTAAGGACTATGACTTGCATATTACCAAGATACCAATAAAGTGTGACAACACTAATATCATAATGATGTCCAAAAATCCAATAACCCATCCTAAAATCAAACACATAGACATTAGACACCAATTTCTCAAAAAGATCATGTAGAAAAAAGAAATATAAACTTGTGTATATTGACACTAAGAATCAAATTGCGAATATATTTACAAAGCTTCTTGATACTAATCAACATATTAAATTGAGATTTAAGTTATGAATGATTGAAATTGTCAATTAACTTAATATGTCTCTTGATTAATTGCTCCTTTGTTCTTGAATTGGAAAATTCTAATTGAAAATGATTACACTAAGAATCAAATTGCGGATATATTTACAAATCTTCTTGATACTAATCAACATATTGAATTGAGATTCAAGTTATGAATGATTGGAATTGTCAATTAACTTAATATGTCTATTGATTAATTGCTAATTTGTTCTTGAATTGGAAAATTCTAATTGAATGTGCATTTTATAAATCCTATATAATTAAGGGGAAGTAAAATTAGAACTCGACTTGCTTATAAACATGTGTTAAATTCAGGGGGAACTTTTGTAATTGAGCTTTTTGTCATACTTTGCAAAAATGAGGAGAAGTGTTATGATGTGCATCATATGTTATGCACATCACATATGGTTTTACAAATTGTCAAAATGAGGAGTTTGTTGGATTAAACTCATCTCTTGTTTGACAATTTGCAAAACAAATCAGCACTAATCTTGTACAATTGAGTTTTGTTGAGATGCATGTTAACACAAAACTCAATTGTACAATGTTAGTACTGATTTGTTTTGCAAATTATCAAATAAGAGATGAGTTTAATCCAACAAAGATGTCTCTCTCTCGCACGATGAGGATGTGCCTGATGAGGCTGACTTTTTCGTCGTAAACTCTAGGCTTTGTGCTTGTGCCAGATGAGGATGGTTGTCTGGTTTCACGATCTATAGTCAAGTTTTTAGTACGATCTAGGTTGAGAGACTGTCAAAAGATCGTAAATCTATATATTTGAACAAATTAAAGGTAATTTATTTTTAATATCGTAGTTCATTTTGATTTTTTTGTTCTTATTGATTGTTTTTCCCTTTCTCGCTGTGAATTTGGTGTGAATAATGCACTATCCTTTTTGATAAATGTAGTATGTTAAACACACTGTTTCCATTTTATGGACTTTTTCCCTTTGCTATTTGCTTTCTTGGCACCTTCAACAAGGCATAGGATGAAGAAATTATTGATCCTCTGCTAAATATTTATTAACTCTTATATATTGTTTTACTGGTACATGGATCAAAAAATTATTTAATTCTTTGTTGAACTTTTATTGGACTTGCATTGTAAATTCATGTATAATGAACATAATACCAATATTTGTTTCTCCATATTTTCATGTATACTGTTGTACTGGTGGTATACCAGCATATGTACTCATGTGTTGGTTGCTATACTGGTATTGTACCAGTACTATTACTGCTTTGGTTTAACCTCGACTAGCTTCTAGCTATATTTTAGAAAAGGATCTTATATATACTGGCATGTTTTTAAATTTAGTTCTTCATTTTTGTGCCTATTTTTTTCTTGTGCTAATTAATTTTGTACCTTTGACTGTTACACATCAGCACAATGAGGTTCAACATTACATATTCATTTGTTACTCAGTTTGAGCCTGCTTTCGCTGAAATTCTAGACTTTATTCATTTTTGTAAAATCTGATTGTAATATGGATATGTGTTTTTTTATTTTCTAATTTTCTGATTTTACGTGGAAGTAATTTGTGGTTAGATTTTTATATTATCAATACGATAATATTTCGTAGATACTACATTTGATACCAACTATTGATACCGATTTTATTATGCACCTTTAGTTGAGTTATCCTACACATTATTTGAGTTATTATGCATGTTATACCATAACTATTTCAGTACAAAAAATAACATGTATAACTATTTCAATACAAAAAATAACGTGCATAATAACTCAAATAATGTACATGATAACTCCATTAAAGATACATAATAAAGTCAATAACATTTATAACTATTTCGGTACAAAAAATAACATGCATAATAACTCAAATAATATGCAGGATAACTCAACTAAATGTGCATAATAAAATCGATATCAATAGTTGATATCAAATATGGTATCTACGTATCAGTTCCCTTATCAATATTATAGTTTTGATGATAGTACTTGTAATTTTTAGATTTCTTGAACATTATAACGCAACTATTTTCGCAAAAGCATATCCTGACACAGAGGAAAAACGATTAAAAACTTTCAACGTTTAAATCGTTTTGATCATTTAAAATAAATAGAACGATCAATGTAATGAATTTCCCTTCTGTTAAAAACAAGAAACGGTTAATGAAAAAATTAACCGTCCCTCAAACGAAACAATTAATGAAAGATTGTGTTTTGTTGATCGTTTTGAACGTTAGACATGTCTAGATTGAATCAGATTTGAATGTCAAGTCGGATCAGCGTGAATAGATGAATTCGTGTGCTGCATGGGCTTGGAAATTCCAATGAGTTCAAAAGCTTGCACTGATTCAAAACACCCATAAACTTGGAAATAATATGGGGTCAAGAAAGCTCATGATCTCTAGAGAGCACATTGCAAATTCTCATATAAAGCTTACAAAATTGCATATAAAAGCTTCACGAAAACAACTATAAAATTCAAATTACATACTCCTATAATATTATGTTATTTTTAAGGGTAAAATCAATACGGGACGAGAGGATGTCACCCCCCTATGATTTGCGATTAGAGTTTCTGTTATGTACCGAGATCAGATTTACCGTTGGATTAGGAATTAAGATGTCTGAAATAACTGTAGCCGTTGGATGAGAAATCGAGATTCAATTTGAGGCTATAAAGGCTGGAATGGAGAGGTTCTATATGCCCGAACTGGAGACGAAGTAAAGCAGCCCAACGGAAGCCGTTGGGAACAATTCAGTTTGTTAGGCCATTTTGCTTATCTACCCAAATTTTATGTTTATTTGCATAACAGTCCTTTATTTCTCTATAAAAGGGCAGCAACTGTTCTTAGTGAGTGTGAAGAATTCTGTGAAACTTTCTGTTATCAAACTATTATCTTTCTTTCTTAGTTACCATTGTAATTTCCTTGATGAATCAATAAAGCTTCTTTTAACCCAATTTCTCCATTATTCTCATTTTATTCCAATTTATTCCATTTTATCCTCATTTTCAATTCTTTTGGTGTGAGAAACTTTGAATGATCATATCTGAATCATTACAGGTTCTAATCGCAGTTCTAATTTTTAAGCGAATTTAAAAAAAATAAATCAAAACTACACCATTATTGTTGATGGGCTTCAGTTTTGAAGTTTCTAACTTCTAAATTCAGGGCCAGCTCGTAAGATTTCATATTCATTGTTATTTCGAGGGAATAACAGAGTTCTGTTATTTTATATCTGATCATTTATTTTCGATCTAACAAATAACTTATATAATACAACAGATTCCATGCAGTCCATCTGTGTCGTCCGTATAGATCGAACGATCATCAGCGAAATAATAGAGTCCTGCTATTCCCTCAGAATAACAGCAGATACGGACTCCAGCTGGTAACATAGAATTTTAGTTAAATATTTTTAGCAAGGCCGGCTTGCAGCGTTGTTTCTACCTCATGATTATTCAGTTCTATAGTTGATAGTAATACTCCTTAATTGAGAGTCCGTTGAAATCATCTGCTGCACTTTTTTTTCAGCAGAAGACTGTATTTTGATCTGGATTGTCGGATCAATGATCAACGATCTTGATTTAATATCATAAAACTTCTCCGAATCATGTCGATGACGATCGATCGTCGATCTTTAATATAACGATCTAGATTAAAATGCAGTCCTCTTGTGCACAAAAAAGTGCAACAGAGAATACGATCTGCTTGAGAGTACCGACGAGGCCGCAATTCCAGTATCTCTGACTAGAATAATAACATTATGCAGCATTTTTCTTAAAATGGTAATCAGAACACTCCTTAGAGAAATGGACAAGAAACGATATCTTCTTCACTCATTTTTTATGGATGCTCTTTGCACTCATTAATCTGGATCGTCCGATTGAATTTGAACGGATCTGATTTTGTAATACAAAAACCTCTTGAATTATATAATTAACGGTCAGCCGTCCAGATCTTTTTTTGAGAAAAAGATGGAGATCTTGGTCTCCAAATTTTATTTTGCCTGGATCACAGAATGTAATCCTCTTGGTACAAGTACCTGCAAATAATGTTAAAAAAAAAAGGAAAAAGAAAGAAAGATAGGAAGAATATGCAGATGTTTCCTTACACCCTTGTCACCTGTTGTCAATTCTTCTCCCCCTTCTACCATACCAATACCGGTGTTCCTCAACAATCTCCCTAATTAATTGGATTTTTGTATTATATTTGTCTTCGAATACTCTTCTACATCTCTCTCACCAAATGCAGAAATTAGTGAATGTCTCTATTTGTTTCCAAAATGTGTATTGTGTCTCGAGCAGTATGGTATGTGGAGATGGCCCAAGAAAGGTCGTACTTCCTTCCAAATCAACATTTAGTGTGTTGCTGATCAAATCATACAAGTATTGCCTTATCTGGCTTGCCCACCTGCACTGAACAAAAATGTGTTGCACCGTCTCCTCATTATTTTTGCATAAAAAGCAAATGTTCGGAAGTGCCCAGCCTCGTTTTTGCAATACGTCTGTCGTGGCCAATCTGTTCTGCAGCATTCGCCATATGAATACCATGTTCAGCCGTTCAGATCTAATCGGACGATTCAAATTAACGGATGCATGCACCATAAAAATGAGTGTAGAGGATACGGTTTCAATGGACAAGCTGGTGCGTTTTTTACTTTGTACTGATATAGTTACCGGTCGCCATTTGTACTGACACATTTTTTCTGTTTTCTCAAAAAAAAAAAAGAATTCAAATTTTCTGTAAAAAAATTCACGCTAGTGCCGAACTGTAGAACTTAAATTGTCATAGATATTGATGTCAATTGTTTTTCATGATTGACCAGCTTTGGAAGAAATAAAATTTATTCGAATTACAAAAAAAAAGGCTGAACACTGCGTGCGCATATATTTTTCGCTGAATTATTTTCGAATTCACGAAGAAATTTTATTTTGGTTTAAATAGCTTTAGTACATTTTCCTTTCGTGCTAATAAAAGAAAAGTTGATCGTCTAAAATCAGTACTAAGTTGAAATCATGTATCAGTTTTGAACCTTTGTCTAACACAGAAAGAAGAAATAATAAGATTAAATTGGCCAATTGTAGATTTACACAAGTAATAAATATATCCCTTTATATAATGTCTTACTATACGTTAAGGCCATTGTAACACGCTAAGGACGTTACATATTACAATAGCCAGTGGCAAAACGGGTCCAAATCCTTTGCGCACGTTTTTTCTGAGTCCAGAGTGTGCATATTAATCTGGACCGTCGGATCAAAGATCAATGCTTAACCGTCACTAATATGATTCAGAGATGGACCATTGATCTTTAATCTGACGATTCAGACTAACCTGCGCATTCTAGATTCAGAAAAAATCAAGCTTTTAAAAAACGTTTCACAGTCTTTAACGGTGAGGTGGTCGCTAAACGGTTAACGTTAAAACGGAATTATACGGAAGTTAAATTAAAAAAATGACCAACAATTTTTATCTATTATTTATTTATTTTAGACCAAATTATGGTGCAAACATACACACTTTTTGTTATTTATATGACTCTATGTAACTATGTATTATATAATATATTTAACATTATTATTAGCATTGCTGTTTTATTTTTCATTATTTAAAAATATGCATGATGTGATCTGATATATTTAATAATTAAGATTTAGAATGTATTTTTATTTTGAAATGTGTTTCAATGTTTTTTTATAAGTTCCACATAAGGCCAATGTACCCAACCAATCAACACACCATCATAACACTGGTAACTATCTGAATAAGCCCTCAATAACTAATTCCAAGTTAGTAAAGTAGTAAACAAAATCGGAAAAACTAAATTAATCTAACAAGGTGACAAATCAGCAAGTACATTACAGTAAGCATCCAGCAAAAATACACAAAAAAAATAAAAAAAATAAAAAATTGCATTAAAACGACCTGTTTTTAACAGATTTACACGATTTAAACGGAGTTAAAACCGTTAAACTGCAAAAAACCAGTTAAAAACTTTTTTCCTAAAAACTTAACACCATGACAAATTTTTCCAGTTAAAACGGTTAAAACGAAGTTTAAACTTCGTTTTTTAAAAATTCGGAAAAAAATGCACGCAGAGGATGACAGTTTCAGAACGGAACCGCCGTAGGTGACAGGTTGGGCCTTGGCACCCCTTGGCCCAGTGAAAATCAACCGTTAGCCTAAAGAAATTAACAAACCTTAATGCCCGGCTCCTCCTACTTAAAGGGCTCCACGCATAGGGCACATGGCCCCTTTTGCTGTCTCCGCTGGAGTGAATGGGCTCCACGCTGTCAATCTGATTATGGTGTAGTTTTATTAGCGTTTTGATTGGTTGATCTCAATATACTACTTGAACATATTGAGATGTATCACATAGGAGACCCAAGTAGCGGAATATCAAACAAATTAAAAAATAATATCATGGGCATATTAATTTGAAGGGAATTTACAATGAAAAATATGGGTATTTTAATTTCTAATCATTATAATTGTGATATATAGATTCATTATAAGATTGTTTTTCCAATTTTTTCTGCGTAGGTTGTTTTGATGCTTTATTTTTTCAAATATTTTTTATTAAAAATTTCAATTTAATAGCAAAAGATCATGATAATTAATAATTGTTGAATTTTTTTTAATCACAAAAGTATAATTGATATCCTAAAAAGCTAATTCCTTACAGATTATTCCTAGTTCCGTCACTGACAATAGCCATGTTTTTGTTTTCTATATATAATTATACACGTATATATATTTCTAACTCATAGATATTTTCAACTCTCGCAGTCAGGGGCGAATTCAAAGAACATTTAAGCTTAGTCACAATTATTAATAATGATAATAATAATAATAATTATTATATTATTTTTAATCTATTATTATTTTTATTAGAATAATATTTTTATAATTTCATTTTTTGTTTTTGTAATCTAATTATAGATTACACTACATCTCCTAAACTAAATGACACATGTTGAAAATAAACTCTAAATTAAAATAAAAGAAGTTGAAAAAATTCAAAAGATGAGCATGACAAAATATTGTATTTTTTCAAAAATAATACAAATGTAAAACGACTTAAATATTTTTTTATTTCTCCTATTTATTTGCACTCAAACTCCTCGTTAAATTTGAATCACAAATTATGTTCTTCTTGTCTTCTCATTCACCTTTTTGTGAAAAGTCATTGTTTAGAAATAAGATTATTTCAAGAATAAACTTTTACAAAAAAAATCATTTAAAAGTCTTCTTCTTCCTTCACCTAGAATTTTGGACCTTCACTAAAAAAATAGAAAACGGTTTGATTTCAATTAGAAATTGCATCGCGGCGTACTGTCGCTTTTTTTAAGAAGAAATATTTTGTATTAAAAAAATAAATAGTAGAATTATACTAACTTCAATCTTTTTGTTACATAACATTGTTTCACTGAAATTAGAGATAATAATAAATATCATATATTTTTCTTATGTTTTTTTTAAAACATGATGATTTATATGAAATGAGAAAGGAGTGAACATTAATGACGTGAAATTAATGTTATCAATTATTTATATTGAACTTAATGACGTCAGACGTGAAATCAATGACGCGTCTCATTAATGACGTGTCGTGTGTCCAATTGGACACACGTACAATGCAAGTTAAATAACAAAATAAAATGTCGAAGTATCAAACAAATTGAATACGCCGACACTTAACAACCTTTGTATATATAGCATTGATACTCAAAAGCATGGAACCATCTCTTCCGTGAAATGGCCAGTATACACTAATGAAAACAAAAATAAATTAAAACTAATCGTCCTTTGCTCCTTGCTCTCAAACGATCAAATCCAACAACCTAGGCACCTACATATTGTTGCTCCTAGTGAAGCCTAGGCACAAGTCTTCTTAAACTACAACTTTTTACGGTGTAGAGAGAAAAATAATAACTGAACGTGTGCTTCAAAGTACTCTACTCAATTCATATGGTTTAATTGAAATCTACGATATCTCATTGCAATCAAGCGGTAAAAATTAATTGAAGTATTCATAGTGTTTGACAAAATTCGTACGAGTCAACTCGATTCGTGTTCGTCCGCCCTCATCGCCCGTACGAACTCGCTCGTGGACCCAACCCATGCTCGTCTGTAATCTTGCCAATGACGGATTTCATACGTGCTCGAGTCGTCCTTCGAAATTTCGACGGTGATAACTCATTCCTTTCCAACCCGTCCTTAACCCGTCCTCGCTCGTGCTAGTGATCCGTAACTCATCGTAATCTGTCCGTAATCCGTCCTATCCCACTCCAACCCGCCTGGATTAACGGACAATCCGCCCCAACCATGGGACTCACTCTGATTTTATGCAATTCTTTTTGGAATTTTTTGAAATTATTTTGCACTATTTGAGAACTTTTGGATTTAGGAAAATAGCAATAAATTTGTGACCCACTCCGTTCTAACCCAACGAGTAAGGTGGATTTGAGTCATCACTCCATGTTCAATTCGTCTCATCTCATCCAGTTTAACCGGTCCTAGCCGTGCAACCCGTGATTCAAATAATTTGTGCCCGTAATTACTCGTATGATCATCACCAAGCATCCAGGAGCACCGGATCTAGTGAACCTAATTTTTTACCTTTCCTAAATGATGCAAATTTCCGTAAATAAAATGAAACCTTGATACACCGGGTTTTCAAACGCCCCGAGTTTAAGTGGGACCCAATAGTCGGTAATAATAACCCAACAACCAGATGCATTTATTCAATTTCTACCCTCGTGGAAATCTGAAACCAATCGCCACTGTGGATCCTTCTCTGTCTCCCCCCTTCCCCTTGGCTCTGCGCTTTCGATCTATTGATACCTCCGCACGTACCGACTAGCTAGGGTTTCTAGCCGGATCGAGATGGGAAGTTCGTCGGAGGAATCTGCGACTGAGTTCGAGTATGACGAAGAACAAGAGTTGATCGACACGACTACGGAGAAGTTGATGGCGAAATTCCCACCGAAAAATCATGACCATCCCACTGACAAATATACCTTTCTTCAACACTGTAAGTCTCTCCTACTATAACTTCGAAATTTTGGAATATATTTTGTTGTTATATGGTTCATTAGAGTTGACTCGGACTAGAAACGTGGAATTTATGTCTGATTTTTTTTGTTTGATGTGTTAGATTGGGATTTATGTAGTTAAAGGAATGATGCGACTACCCCCGTGTACCAACCACCCAAAGGCCTTATACCATAACTGTACATTTTTGTAAATCATATAACTGTGCATTAATATAAATCAGGTTGGGTTAGGTTGAAGCCAGATTCATGGAATGTTGAAGTTCAGTTAAAAAAATCCATTTCTCTTTTACCAGAAATGTGATGCTTGAGTGTTTTCTGCAATTACATGTGTTATTGTCCTGTGTAACTACAGAAAGCTGGTTTCACCAGCAAATTATGTCTGCAGTTTGTTCAAACCAGCTAGAACTACAATTTTTGTTACAAAGAAGATGCACTTCATTTTCGACATAGTAGTTTTGTTAGTTTAGATAAAGATGTATTCAGGCTTTACTTGGATGACCAGTGTACCATATTGGTAGATAGGATGCCATATATTTATGTGCCCAGATAACAAGTATTGGTTTAGTTAGACTTTATGTCACTCCTTATGACAATATAACAAAGTCATCTTGTTTTTTACTCCCATAGGCCTCATTTTGCCATGATTCCTGAACTAAGCCTGGAGCTGACACAATTATGGTATTGTATTGGTAGGCACCATTCTGGTTGGTCCTGAGTTCTGGGGTGTATATTGAGTTCTTAACTGATGCTAAAGTTTTTCTATCCCTTTCTTCTAAAGTTCTGATATAATTCATTCTGCGAGAACTCTGCTTGCATTAACTTCTGGATTAGCAGTAAAATAGGTGGACACATGATCACTTATTTGTCAAATCATTAATTGGACAGCAGTTGACTCATGAGTTCCATTATTTTACTTATCAGATTACACTTCATCAGTTTTTTGGTTGAAACTTGTCCATTGAGCTACTTCTGTTGGAGACATTTAGTGGAGCTCTTAATGCATTACAAAGAAATAAAGATAGCATGATATATCCATTTGTATTAGACAACTAATTTACCTTCTGTGTTCTGACTTCTCTTCACCTTTAATATATTAAAGTCACCTCAGACTCAGATACGAAGCAAACTACCATGGATAGTGTCTTGTGCATTGACATCCATGAAGCTGATGACGCGGGGCGATCGTACACATCTGGCTTGGCAGAGGAAAACATAGCATATTCAGTACAGAGAACTCAATTAAATGGCATCATAGGAATTTCAGCATGTTATAATGAGCATGGCCATATTTCCTCAGTAGTAAGTACCAAAACTTGTGCAATTTGAAAACTTATATGATTAATTTAGCTTTCAGTCTCAGATTTGAGTACATTACTAGTATAACACAGCTCTAACAGAGTAGCTTTGTGTTTTATCCTTCTCTCATACATGAAGGTAAACCATAGAACTTTTGGAACGCTGTGTAAATTTGTATGAACAATAGTAAATTTATGTATTTTGATAGGGAATGGGAGCAAGCGCAGACTCGGATGGGGAAGAAGACAACTGGAATTCCCAATCGGAACCTTCATCAAGTCCTTGTTCTGATGTTCCAGATAAGGATGGCAAGTTATTCATTGTTGGTTGATTTGTTTTTCTTCTGTTATCTAGGCTGAATGAATGGAGCTGAATATAATTCTTGGTGATTCCATTTCATCTATTCTTGTTAATTATACATTCTAAACTAAATGTTGGCTCTTCTTTTGTTAATCCAGAGTTTATGGAGGATATGGTATCTGATGATTTTCATAGTGAACATAAAGAAATGGTACGAACAATTAAAATCTTTGTTTTACTCTTAAGCATAGCTTTCCTGTTTTAGGTAATGACAACTTCTAATCTTATATGTTAAGCCACTTGCTTCTACTTGTTATTTTTATATATCTAGGTCTTAACCATTAAATAACGGTGGCTACTGAGTTATGTTTGAGTACATCAGGCGGATTAACAAATGAACTATATATAGATAGCTCTAAATGATTAATTTGCTTTTTGCAGGACAGAGAACAGTCATCCCTATTCAGGGCAATGATCTGTATACTGTTTTTGGATTTTGGTTTTTTTTTTCCGCATATTTTTGAGATATGAAATTCGGAATGCTTCTTTTCATTTTTTCATTAGGCTTTACCAACGCACATTCAAAATTTTAAGAAAATTTTAAAGAATTTAGATTGAAACAAGATCAACTGTTTTGGTTTGGTCCTTATAGTTGCTTAAGTATTCTCCTTTTGTGATTAAAGGATGAAGAAAGAGGGGTTAGCTTTCGCCCTGATTTTATCACATGTGGCACGACATTATATGTGGAACCTCTTGTGACGTTCTCGCCAGTAGGCATCAAGTTGACGACTAGAGATTCAGACTATGATGAAGAGATGTCAATGGAATGGGAGATATCTGATATCATTTATATTAATTGCAAGTGGACTGGAAGTGTAAGTTCCATACAAACATTATACGACCTGCCAATATGAACCTGCCAATTGATTAGTCATACAAGTTCAAACTGGTATAAACTGGTACTAGGAGGGTCTTTTTGTCTTTAAAACCAGAACAAAAAACAAAAAATGTTAAACAGGGTTAATTAAGCCTTCTTTGGGTGAAATTTTGGGCTGTAAATCAGGGACCTAACCCTATCCTAGTCATCCTGGGTAATCTGATGTGTTAGTTTCCAGGTACAATGTTAACCTTTCCTGACCTGCTACAGTTAGGGTTAGGTAAGGAACAGATTAATTGGTAATGGCACCAGTGAACTTGTTTGTTCCTGAGGATCAATTACTGCCAGTGGACTAGATATATAGTCAACATATAACACAATCTTAAAACAGTAGGTAAACTTGGATATTCCTTGATAGCAAACAGGAAGATTAAAACTCACATCTCTCACAACAAAGCCAAAGGTCATGGCCTCTTTGCTGCTTAGTGTTTTGTGAAAAGTTCTTCGCCAGCCTGTTTTGAACGTTATTCAATATGATTGATCTGACCTGATCTTAGCCACCCCTCTTTAAGATGGTCGTAATTCTTTTGCATGAGTTTGTAACAAGCTTTTAAAAAACAGAGTTTAAACTTCAGTTAACCGTTTTAACGGGAAAAACTTGTCATGGCGTTAAGTTTTCAGGAAAAAACGTTTTTAACTGATTTTCTGCATTTTAACGGATTTAACTCTGTTTAAACCGTGTAAATCCGTTAAAAAAAGGCCGTTTTAACGCCTTTTTTTATTTTTTCTTTGTGTTTTTGCTCGATGATTACTGTAATGTATTTGGTAATTTATCAACTTGTTGGATTAATTTAGTTTTTTCATTTTTGTTTACTATTTTACTAACTTAGGGTTATTTATTGTGAGCTTAGTCGGGTAGTTACTAGTGTTATGATGGTGTGTTGATTGTTTGGGTACACTGATCTTGTGTGTTATATTGATGTTGGCATGATATATTGTTATATTGGTGCGACTTATGCAATTAGATGGTGAAACTTATAAAAAAACATTGAAGCACATTTCAAAATAAAATACATTCTAAATTATAATTATTAAACATATGACATATCATATCACATCATGCATATTTTTAAATAATGAAAAAAGCAGCAATGCTAATAATAATGTTAAATATATTATATAGTACATAGTTACATAGAGTCATACAGATGACAAAAAGTGTGTATGTTGCACCATAATTTGGTCTAAAATAAATAAATAATAGATAAAAAATGGTTGGCCGTTTTTTAATTTAACTTCTGTAAAATTTCGTTTTAATGTTAAATCGTTAAGCGACCACCTCACCGTTAAAGGCCGTTAAACGTTTTTTAAAAGCTTGGTTTGTAATGATTGTCTAATGTATTTTGTTCATTACATTTGGAACATACCTTCTAGTATGTTTATTTTGCCCCAGAATTATGACTTCTTTGTGTTACATGTAATGAGTTTGCTTTTGTTTTACAGGCTGAGGGTGTCTCAATGAAAATTCTCATCCAAGCTGATCATAATGACAACTCTGAAAAAGAACGTCAGTTCATGTTTTATCTATTTGTGTCTTTCTGGAGCTTCACTTTATACTTTCTTGTAAACTGGCTAGGCAGTGGATAATTGTTTTCATTTTTGTTATTTCAGGTTTTGTTAAGATTTCTTTTTTTGTTTCTGATATATACTGGCAAGAAAAAGAGCATAAGATCAGGAATCTTGCATCAAGATATGAAGAAATCTGGAATTCTGCTCCTCTGTGAGTTCTGAAGTTCCTGTTGTCATCTGTTTTCATCCTTAGTTTTTTTGTGATTAATTTTTCTCATACCTAGAAGGTTCTGTTAAGTATATGCGGAATGTTCTTGCAGCAAACACTGAACCAAATTGTGCGGTTATAAGCTCTTGGACCAATCTACTGTTTTTTCATAGTTATATATGTATATCAAGTTTCTGTTGCACATGTTTGGACTTTATTTCAGAAAGACATATAATCTCTTAAATCCCTCAGTTTTCTCTCGTCTTTGCAGGATTAATACTGAAGATGGTGGCAATGACATGGACTCTACTTTGTTTTTTCCGAAATACTATTTTTCCAAGTAAGTTTGTTTGATCATGAGGAACAGTACTGATTGTTATCCTGTTGGGTTTATTTCCTTAACCATAACACAATCTTTATTCTTAAACATGCATTTTCTTGACAGAATTTCACAGAACTTTGAGGAAGTCATATACCCTAAAGGAGATCCAGATGCTGTCTCTATAAGTAAAAGAGATGTGGATCTCTTGCTTCCAGAGACATTTGTCAATGACACCATAATAGACTTTTATATAAAGTGAGTTGGTTCTATGATCTTTTGTCACCAGTTGTCTCTGAGAATTGTGCATCCTGTTACAAGACTTGATAGTACCAAACTGGTATTTACTGACACTGTGTCTTGTGAAGCCCTTTGCCCCTTCTTTAATACTCAAGTAATCAATATGTAACCTAAGCTGAAAAGAAAATTTATTTGTGCTCATAAAGACATTGTTGCTGCATTTTCATATGGACTGTTTTTTTTTTTTCAAAATGGACCCCCACCTGATGACATTTTAATGTGGATGGTGGCAGATACTTGAGCAAAAAAATCCCAGATAACAGGAAGCGAAGGTTGCACTTCTTCAATAGCTTTTTCTTTCGTAAGTTGGCAGATCTTGACAAAGATCCTGGCAAGGCGGCTGAAGGGCGAGCTGCTTTTCTGCGTGTCAGAAAGTGGACACGCAAGTTTAACATCTTTGACAAAGATTTCATATTTATCCCTGTTAATTTCAAGTACAACAGATCTCTCTTTATCTGTGTAATAGTGCTGTCAATGTTCAATAGGATTTTTCGAGTAACTATTCTTTTCCTATTTACAAATTGTAGTTTGCACTGGAGCTTATTGGTTATCTGCCATCCAGGAGAAATTCTAGAGTTAAAAGGTAAATACTTCTAACAAATTTCTTATTGAAAATTTCAAATGCTTAACCAACTTTTCTTAGTTCTTATATGTAATGTTTATTTTTGGTGTTTTAGATGATGTATTGGAATCTCGAAAGGTACCTTGCATACTCCACATGGATTCTCTGAAAGGGAGTCATAGTGGATTAAAGAACATAATACAAAGGTGTAGTTCATCTCTTTATAATTAATCCAATATATGAAGATCTACTTGGTTTGTACTTTTCTCTTAAGTGGTCGTTTTTTATTGGTTGAGAGTGCAGTTATTTGTGGGAGGAGTGGAAGGAAAGACACCCTGAATCATCCAAAGATGATTCATCAAAGTTCTTGAACCTGCGATTTGTGTCCCTTGAGGTTTGTCTCTATTCTTAACTCCGCCTATGTTTTACATAGCCGGTCCCAAGCCCGGAAAAGGAGGGTTGTGATAGGCTTGGCGAGCCAACGTAAAAATTCAGCCAATCTTATGGAAATGAAATCCAATATGTGCTTAATTTGTGGCCTACCCCAACTTGTTTGGGCAATAGGCTGTGTTGTTGTTGTTGTTGTTGTTGAGGTTTGTCTCTATTCTTCAATAACATGATTCCAATAAAGTTCTCAAGATAACTAATGGTCACGTTTACTTGCGTTCTTTTCCCCAGTTGCCTCAACAGGACAATTGCTTCGATTGTGGGCTATTCTTACTGCACTATGTGGAACGTTTTCTGGATGATGCTCCTTCTGAACTCAACCCTTTTGTGATTACAAAGTTTTCAAGCTTTGTGAGTCTCTGCCTCATTTATGTTGTTCTAATTCCAGATAAGTGGTTATTTCTCAATTGTTGTACTTGTAAGTATACTTTCTTTTTTTCATCACGCAGTTAACTCCAGAGTGGTTCCCACCATCTGAAGCCTCTTTGAAGAGGTCTCTTATAAGGATGCTGATATACAGCCTTCTCCATGAGGCATGTCAGAAAGATGAAATTGTTTCCAATGCCACTACCAATGGACACTCTGAAAACAGTGATGTCAAGCTTGAAAAGGAAACTGATGTAGAGCTTCTTTCTCAGTCCTGTTGCCCCACTGAGACAGTCAGCAGTCTGGTATATCCAGTCGATAGTTCAGCCTGTCCAGTGATTGTAACTCGAAGTGGAAATGATGAACTTGATAATGTGCGAGAAGGAGAAAATTTGCAGAACAACATTTCTGAAGAGGTCTCACAGTGCCAAGAGGATACTTCAACTCAGACAATTGAACCAGAAACTTGCATCTTAGTGGTAAAATAGTCGATATTTTTTTCTCACAATCTTTACAATTTTTACTGAATTGTGAATCATTTGTGTTACCAATAGGTTGAAAGTGAATGATAGTTTTTACAGTGAGCAACTAGAAGTCGCTTGGGGAAAACTGTGTGGCTGTGTTGGATATCCTTGTACAATAATAGGGCTTTGGGTCTTGTTGTGGCTATGTTTGTTGTTGTCATCTTTTCTTTTGTGCTCTTTGCTTATAATTTGTTAGAACTACTTGAAGGTTCTTTCAATCTCTGAAAACATAAAAATAAGCATGCCTGGATTGAAATGTGGTAGAAAGTTCTACATATACTGTATAGCTATATATTTATGTAATACTGTGTCATGAAGCTTTGAGATCCAATATTTCTTTATTGAGCTCATGTTCCTCGGTATAATGACAGGGTAAAATGAAAACAGTTGTTTAGTTTCATCTCTACTAAAATCTGGTTTATACTTTTGTGATTTATAATTGGACACAGGATGAAGAAGAAGAGGAAGAAAAACCTTCAACTATACCTACTGAACAAGAGGAGCCTGGTGAGAACCATGACTGTGGAACTACTCGAAACGATGTCAGCTTGAAGTCACAAGTAGTCTGCAGTTCGGAAACAAGAAATTCTGTGCTTGATACCAATGGCTTTCTGGAAGATCCTGCTTCACCCTTACCCAATCCTTCTGAGTATGTGGCAGAAACCCCGGTTGTACCTCTCTTTGATATTACTGACCAGGATGATGGTGAAAAAGCCGAAAAGCCAATTGCAGAACAAATTATGGAAGCACGGAAGATGCCTATCATGCCATCTCTTGAAGTCAGAGAGCCAAATCAGTTGCAGAATGGGAATTGTGAGTATGGCTTTCTGGAAGATTCAAGCAAAAAGGATGAGATCATGGAAGATCCTGCTTCACCCTTACCCAATCCTTCTGAATACGTGCCAGAAACCCCGGTGGTATCTCTCTTTGAGATAACTGACAAGGATGATGGTGAAAAAGCCAAAAAGCCAATTGCAGAACAAATTATGTACACACCAAAGACACCTATCGTGCCATCTGTTGAAGTTAGAGAGCCAAATCAGTTGCAGAGTGAGAATTGTGAGCCATGCTTTCTGGAAGATTCAAGTAAAAAGGATGAGATCAAGAAAGATCATGCTTCACCCTTACCCAATCCTTCTGAGTATGTGGCAGAAACCCCGGTTGTATCTCTCTTTGATATTACTGACCAGGATGATGGTGAAAAAGCCGAAAAGCCAATTGCAGAACAAATTATGGAAGCACGGAAGATGCCTATCATGCCATCTCTTGAAGTCAGAGAGCCAAATCAGTTGCAGAATGGGAATTGCGAGTATGGCTTTCTGGAAGATTCAAGCAAAAAGGATGAGATCATGGAAGATCCTGCTTCACCCTTACCCAATCCTTCTGAATATGTGCCAGAAACCCCGGTGGTATCTCTCTTTGAGATAACTGACGAGGATGATGGTGAAAAAGCCAAAAAGCCAATTGCAGAACAAATTATGTACACACCGAAGACACCTATCGTGCCATCTGTTGAAGTTAGAGAGCCAAATCAGTTGCAGAGTGAGAATTGTGAGCCATGCTTTCTGGAAGATTCAAGTAAAAAGGATGAGATCAAGAAAGATCATGCTTCCAATCCTTCTGAGTATGTGCCAGAAACCCCGGTGGTTTCTCTCTTTAAGATAACTGATAAGGATGATGGTGAAAAAGTCAAAATGCCAATTGCAGAACAAAATATGGACACGCCGAAGACGCCTATCAGAGAGCCAAATGAGTTGCTGAACGGGAGTTGTGAGTTTGTGCCAGAGACTTCTAGCATTTCTTCTGCTCCAGAGGTACTACTCAATACGAATTGTGAGAACGTGGAAAAGTCAGTTCTGTCAGAGATTCCTATCATTTCTTCTGCCCCAAAGGTACTACACAATGCAAATTGTGAGGAGGTAGAAAAGTGTGTGCAGTCAGAGACCGATCATTGTTGGTATGTACCAGGGAGCCAAATATTACGTCCAGATCACTTACACGGTAAGGAGTATGTTCGTAATGAGACAGAGCAAGTTGATATGCAAATTGATGAGACAACAAAAGAGGTTCAGAATGGGGAGAAAAAAGGTTCCATTAGCACAGTTGTTGATCTTGGCACTGTGGATGGCGGTAGTGCTGGGGTTTCATCTGGAGATGTAGTAATTTCTCACAAGAATGATGTGGGATCTGTAGATAAGGATCAGGTTAAGGATGAAATGCCGCGCAAGAAGCGCCGCAGAGTTGCTATGGTTCCTGAAGGTCCTAGAAGGGTAACCAGGAGCTCTCTGAGAGGCTCTAATATATAATAATCATAATCATAGTACATAGTTACACTGTTGCTTGAACTTCTAGGACCAATGGTTGGTTTATTCTCATTAACATGCAATGTAAATGCTCTGTAGCTTTCTAGTTCTTTTTGTTGAATTTGGCAATAGTAGTTATATGGGTTATTGTTTTGGTACACTCCTAGTATGGTTTTGTTATTGCCTGTTGCTGTTTTGTTCTAGATTCATCAAATGATGGATATGTCGAATGTTGTAGGTTGGTAGTTATATCTTTGTTGCTATAGTAGCTCACTGAAAAGTGAAACTAGGTTATTAGTTGTATCTTTGTTGATATAGTAGCTCGCTGGAAAGTTTAGTTACACCAATGTTGCTTTCTTTTATTTGTTGTTGTGACATGCTGACAAGTTATCTGCATGTTATGTACCTCTCTTTCTCTAGGCTTCATTTGTGTAAAATGTGAGGTTGGGTTTGAGCCTTTAAAAGCTAATCAAAGAGCGATTTAGATTTTTTTCTTTAAATGTAATACTTTTGCTGCCGAATATGGATAGTCCTAGGGGGTCTGTACCCCGGAGGGTCAACCTTCCGGAGTGCGAAATGAGCAGAAACTCTGTAAACAGTAAAAAAAAGGTGGTATTAATTATTGTGCGGATAGAGAATTTGACTGAGGGAATAGTATTTTGCCGATCATTTCGGATCTGATTCCCACTGAATACAAATTTAGGACGTGTTCGACAGTTCACTGTGCACATGAGAAATTCAAAATTCACTCAGAGTGAGTTTTTATTTTACCATGTACAAAGTATCAATTCAGTTCAATTTTCTTTCCATTTTCCATTCCTATTCTACCTCCGAACAGGCCCTTAGTTTTAGGGCTGTGGTTGAAAAATATATTGCCTCCAGCATTTGTCCTATTGTGCTTTCATCATCTTGATCGATCAAACCTTACGAAATCTTTAATGTAGAGTCATATTTAATAGGATCATTGGGAATTGGGAAGGGCAAAAGCAATGGCACTCTACTTTTTTTTCATTGGTTGTTATATGTTTTTTGTGTGGAAGATCAACGTTGACAATTTTGGTGCTATTTTTTCAATTACACAGACGGAAATTTTTTAGTGGTGTTTGATATTACCTCTCTTTTGAAATTATTTAGGAAGAAAAATTGTCAAACATTAGCAAATTTGGTGGAAGAGCTCCTCTTATGTAAGAAGATTAAAAAATCTTACACATTACAATTAGCGCTGTCAATGCAAGGTTTTTTTTTTTGCTTTTAATCGTTTCCTTTCGTCCAAAACGAAACGATTAATGCAAGAGAATCTGGCTTCGTTTAGCAGACGAGATGTTCAATGTAAATATTGGTAATTTCGTCCATTAAACGAAACATAAACAAAACTGAATTATTTTGTTTCGTTTAGTTGCACTGTTTCATTATAATTGCATATGGCTACAACTATTTGGATTTCAGAGTAAGTTTTTTTGGTAGTTGTACCACATGCATATCTGCTCCCTTCCCTTCGGTGCTTTTCAAAAAATACTTCGTCGACACAAACGAGGAAAGGAGGAGAGAA
The DNA here is from genome assembly GCA_964058865.1 of Eleocharis quinqueflora. Lineage (NCBI taxonomy): Eukaryota > Viridiplantae > Streptophyta > Magnoliopsida > Poales > Cyperaceae > Eleocharis > Eleocharis quinqueflora. Next base: position 113,091 of record CAXKVX010000821.1, on the reverse strand, counting down.
AATAAAAGAAAAGGAGGAAAAAATCGATACAAACGAAAACCCAAATTTACGTCGTCGTTGGCGCCGATCTCTACTAGCCTCACCAACCATGATCTCCCCTAGAACTCTACTCGCCTTGAATCACAACCTCGTCCCCATTCTGCTCCCTTAGAACTCAACAAGGTGGGATGCGAGGGAAGAGAAAGAGGAAGAGGAGGTTGGAGAAAAGTTGCTTTGCTCTTGCCACGACTTGTCTTTGTAGAACCCTAAATCACTCTAACTCTATGTTTATGTTTGATTGAGGAGTAAAGTTAAGGAGACATAAATTGCTACATAAAGTTATGACATCAAAAATTATTCGTGTTTGGTTGAGTCAATTGAGAAATAAAAGAGAATAACACTTTTTAGCATTTATTATTATTATTATTAGTGTTATTATTAGTGTTATTAATAATAATATTATTATTATTATTATTATTACTATTATTATTATTATTAGTGTTATTATTAGTGTTATTGTTATTATTATTAATATTATTATTAGTGTTATTATTAGTATTATTATTATTATTATTATTATTATTATTAACATTATTATTATTATTAAAAACTAATATTGATCTTAATCACTTAATTATATTAAAAATTAAAATTAAAATATTTATATTTAAAATATATTTATATAAATTATATTAAATAATAATAATAAAATTAATGATAATTTAATAGACATAAGAATATAAATAATAATAATAATAATGATAATTTGATAGAAATAATAATAATAAATAAATAAATAGATAATTATAATATAAATAATAATAATTATAAATTAAAATATTAAAAAAATATCTTTATTATATTATTATATTATTATTATATTTAAAATATTATATAATAATTATTACATTACAATTATATTTATTATGATTATTATATTATTATTAAACAATGGCATAATAATATAATAATTCAAATTGTGGGTCCCACGGAGGCATAACTTGAGGGAATAACTTATACCACATATCTAGACTCCTTAAATTATGGAGGCATAACTTTCTCTTATGCCTTCTTATGACTCTCTTATTTATTCATGTTTGGCTCCTTAAATGAGGAATAGAGGGTTTATTCCTCACTTAAGCCACAACCAAACACGGGGTAAGGGATTTGCTTGATTTTAATTCTGATTTTGAGTTTAGTTGAGAATTTAGTTCTATTTGAGACTTTATTGATTTTATGATTGTTTTATGTTTCTGATAATATTGACAAGTTTGACATGTTAAATCTTAGAGAGATGAATAAGGTTTTCTTAAAGTTCTAGGATTCTTTTTGCAAGTTTGCGCAATTCAATTTGTAATGGTTATTTCACTACACATGTCAAGTAATCCAATTCAAGCAATTAAAAAAACTAAGTTAATTAAAAGTATTAAGTAAAGAGAAGACATAAGAAAATGCAAACAAAAGAAGAACTCGTGACAACGAAGTTCAGGTATTGACGAGCATACTCTCTGGGCCTCCGATCCCCCGATCTCCTTGACTTCGATAATGAGATCAGTCTGATTACATAATTTGAATAGAGACTAGACCCGTAGCACAAAGGCTTATATAAGATAATCGAGATCTAATTTGAATAATTAAATTTGAGATTTGAGCAAGTTTGTGCAAGAAGGTTGGAGCTCAGAGATTAATGGTGGCTACTGTAAAGGCTGTTGAAAGTTGATTTTTCGAGAGAGAGAGAAAGATTACACCCGCCACCCTTTTATAGATTCCAGATCTGACAAAAATTAAATCTGAAGAAAGATATCGTTATAATGATGTCTCTGTGTATTTTCTAGCATTATAACGCTATCTTAGACCCGACAAAATATTCGAACATTATTCTGAAAATTTCATAAACTATCTTTTGGTGTTATACCGCCAGTTGGCGTTAAATAATGCCATCCTTGAAAATTTTGATCTGGTAAGTTGAAATAAGCAGGAGTTGGCGTTATAACGTCAGTTGACGTTACATAACGCCATCCTCGAACTTTTTTGTTTTGTGGAAATTTGAAAAAAGAATGCAGTTGGTGTTATAACAACAGTTGGCGTTACATAACACCATCCTCGAACGTTTTGTTTTGTGGCAATTTGAAAACGGATTGGATGTAGCGTTATAATGCCAGTTAGTGTTATATAACGTCATCCACTATCAAAACAATACTTAGCCAGATATTTGGGATCAAAATTTGATAGTGTAGCGTTATGACGCCAGCTCGCATTAATAACGCTACACTGTGAATTTTGTATTTTTTCTCTTTTTAGATCTTAAAAATAAATATTCTTGTGTTTATAATTAACCTAAATATTTCTTTGAAGCTTGTACTTCTTGATTTAGCTTGTTCTTCAATCTCCCTTTTCTATTGTTTTCCTTTATTTTGCTTAAAAGTCCATATAAAAATCTCAAACAAAGAAACAGTTGTAAAATTTCAATTGTTTGCAAATCAACAAATATGAAGAAATTGTTTCATCCCCTTTTGTCGATTTGCAAAACAATAATATAATTTTGGCACATTTGTTTTCTTCCCTTTTTTGTAAATCAGTCAAAAGGTGAATAAAAAGAATTTGCACGTGCTCCTCATTATATGAACTATAAACCCCATGAAATAGAAATTTAACCACAGAAGCTCCCCTCAATCTGTTGTATCAAATGTAATATTTATATTCTTTTATATTACTATGTGGGTTGGGATTTACTTTTAAGTTGCAAAGGCTTGGGCTACTTGGAATAGATGGTAACTTCTCTTTGGCGATAAAAAAAATCCCAAGAAAAACATACAAACTCGCTATCTTGTGTGGATGAAGCATCAAGCGAAAAAGAGGCATGAGAGGGATGAGAGGAATGAAGAAAATTAACGAGGCATGGGAGAAATTGGAAATGGTACGGTAATGATCCACTCTCTCAATTTGGGATGTTACATTTGTTAGTTTGTAATAATTTAGAAGTCAATAATACGATAAATTATCATAAAACTTTTTCATGAATTGAGTGATTAATAAACTGTCATTTTGTTACCTTGAGTATTATTGAATTATGAATCATTCCTTTATCTAACTTGAGTCAATAACTGGAATTGTGAAACTTCATAATACAGATGATATATATATATTCTTAAAAGTCTCTAACCAAGGTAATTAGCAGGAACACTAGCTTACCGTTATAAGGTTAGAATGTGGATTAAAAGATGGTTTAGTTTTACAAACCATAGACATGAGATGTCATTTTAATCACATAAATACATGTTAGAAGAACATGGTATTTGAAAGACCTCGAATGAAACATTAAATGGAATTGTGTACGTGTCATTAATGTTTTCATTCAGTGTTAAGTTCTAAAGTATGAGGTATTCATCTTTCCTACTAAGAGTTGTGTATGTGTGATTGTTATCTAACGCTGTCGGTAAAACACAGTCATAACGGTAGCTTTTCGGTATACATAACTTAGTTGAGGTAGTGATGGTTTACTGAAAGTACTATTGTCACTTGTATCTTGATACAAGTTATAGTATCGCTGGGCTCCTTGATAGAGTAAGATTATCTGCATGCGGTATAATTACAATAGTAATTATATTTGATAAGTCTGCTCAAGTTCGAGAAAAGATTACGTTTGCAAGGATGACACACCTACCTTGAAACTAATTTGATACTGTGAGACGAAAGAATTAACACGACTAAAATGTTTAGTGGATCGTGATATTGCATAAGTACAACATTGTCTGTGTAATTGGATGGTCATAGCGCAGATGTCAGATGCCTCCTATGATTATAGAAATTAAAATAGTTTTAATTTTATTTACCAACATAACACAGATCCTATTAGATCACACCGTATAGGAGCTAAATCAGAGAATCTTAATAATTAATTATAAATAGGTTATAATTAATATTAAGATGATTATAATTAATTATATGCGATATAATTAAATTATACACGTCATATAAAATGACAAGAAAAAACAAACGGTTGAATTTATAAACTTATACGATACGTTGTATAAAATCATACCGCAACCAAACAAATACCAAACCCTGAGAAATATAATTGTTGGAACAATTATATGTTTATGTATATTTATATATATTTAATTTAGATTTTAATTATAGATTATGGTTTTGAATTTGGGATGAAAGTCATTATCATTAAAACCTTAATTAAGATCGTAATTAAAAATAAATAAGTTTTTTTTTGGCATGTTGGATAAAGGAATTTTTTAATAATAAAAAAAAATTCCATGTCATCATGTTTATCCTTAAGGGTATTTTTGGAAATTCACTTTTTCCAAGGGTTTATTTGTAAAAATGTAACCTCCTCATTTTCCTATAAATAAAGGGGTAGGGGGAGAGAGAAAGATGCACCAAAATCGACTCGGACTCGTTAACTCGGATTCGTATCGATAAATATACTTTCTCTCTTTCTCGTATACGATTGTTTACGAGATTCGAAAAATAGTATTTTGTGTTAGAGCGGTATTCCATATTTTGGATAACCGCGATTCACGAAGATATTTTATTTAGTCTGTATCTCGGTGAATAGTGTTTTTGAGGGATATCCCGGCTTTCGGTATTTCTGACAGAAGAAGTAAGCCGGTCTCTAGTCGTCCTGGTGAACATCTGGTAGAGGTATCAGACGTCTGATACTCCGGTCGTCCTTCCGAGTCTTCTGCAGTCCAATTCGAATTTGGATTAAGGTATTAATGTTATATTAATCTATTTAATTTGTAAGTAGATTAAAGTTTTAGAATTCAGTTAAGTAGTAGATCTGTTTAGGGATTAAGTAGGGTTTTGATGTTAGGGATAAACGGGAGGTCCACCCTCTGTGGTTTATCCGACATACCCCGCTTAATCCTCGGCTTAAGTCAGACGTAAAATTTTTGTTTTACGGTCTTTCCGCTGCTTAGGCCAATTGACAGATTTTGAACTGTTCGTAACCCAACAACATTGCCACTGATTTTGACTCCCAATCTCTTCAAAGATGTGGTACCTTAATCAGTAAGCTTTGAATGTTAAGGTATGGTTTTTAATCCACCACTACTTAATATCGAACTTGAAAAGGTGTTCTTTTGTGCTTGTGTTGTGATTGATTGAGATCCTTTGTATTGATGGAGGTATTGATGTGGAAGATTTAAAGAAGATCAAGAATGATGAGTTAGTCTTCCTTAGTTTTACCGTTTACTTATTTGCGAATTTCTTCCACCTTGGAGGTATTGATATACAAGAGGAAAAGAAAAAAATGGAGAAATAGTGGTGTCAAAATCATATTTCTTACTTCCACAAAGTGTCATTGACGAGGTTGTGAATGTGCTTGTGGATTTCATTCTTGAAATTGTGTAATTTTCTAATCTATTTCCGAAGTACTTATATGCTATAATGCATTTGGCTGTTTCAGTTACATTTAGCTAAGTACTGGCATGGAAGAATACTGTAATCCAACTAGAAATTTAAATATTTTGGTTTAATGCCATGGATTATTAATTATTTTACTGTTGAATGGTGATATGTTTTATGTATTGCATGATCTTGATGCATGTGTAACCACGTTTGTTTAATGTGGATAATTGTTGTAATAGGTTGTATATATATATATATAGAGCATGGCTAAAATAATATGCATAGTACACCCATAACGTACTATGCGCCCATTTGTATTTAATTTGGTCATTAAATTGATATTTAAGTTGCTCAATAAATTCTTCATATCAAAATCTTGTAGGAAATAAAATTTTGTGATTTTTAGAGCTTTCTTGCTATTTTTTAAATATTTTTTAAAAACATCCCAGAAATGACACTTTTGTAGTATTAAATCTGGACTGTTTTTAAAAAATATTAAAAAATAGCTAGAAAGCTCTAAAAATCACAAAATTATATATATATATATATATATATATATGAGCATGGCTAAAATAATATGCATAGTACACCCCATTTTGTACTATGCATATAGATATAGGTCATTAAATTGAGATTTAAGTTGCTCAATAAATTCTTCATATGAAAATATTGTAGGAAATAAAATTTTGTGATTTTTAGAGCTTTCTAGCTATTTTTTAAATATTTTTTTAAAAACAGTCCAGATTTAATACTACAAAAGTGCCATTTTTGGGATGTTTTTAAAAAATATTTAAAAAATAGCAAGAAAGCTCTAAAAATCACAAAATTTTATTTCCTACAAGATTTTGATATGAAGAATTTATTGAGCAACTTAAATATCAATTTAATGACCAAATTAAATACAAATGGGCGCATAGTACGTTATGTGGTGTACTATGCATATTATTTTAGCCATGCTCTATATATAAAATATTACTAGTGTTAATTTTGGGAAGCTAGCAAAAAAGGGCTAGCCACGTAAGCATAAAAAAATCTTTCTAAAAAAGAAGTTGTTCTATGACGGGTATTACGAAAGAAATGATGTAATTTAGAGTATATATTACACCAGATATCAAGTCATAAAGGCGTTGACGAGTAAAAATTATTAAATCTTCCATGCCAGGTATTAACTAATAAAAATAATGTAGATTGGCTGAATAAAAGAAGAGTGTGTCTCATATATCTACAATGGATTTTGACTTACCTTTTGCAACTCCAGCATTTATAAAGGAAGATAACCAGTGTATAAATCTCAACAGACCCGGTGTGGAAACCATTTTTCCTCGTAGTGGGTATTCCATACGAATGGTCGGTGACTTGCTGTTATATTCGAGTTAGTGAATGAATGTTGAAATGCGATATTAACGAATGCTTTCTTGTTCTTTCTTGAAGAGTCAACTTAATATATGTAGGCAGCATCTTGTTCCAGCGCAAAACAACAACCTTCTCTTATAACGAGTTCCAACATTATCAAAAATGCCCTTCAGCGCATCCTTCACTGACTTTCTGGACTCATCTTCTAGAGACTCGTTATGACAAGTTCCAACTCATTATAACGAATTGCTCTTATGTTACTATAACATTTCTCTCTGTCGTTTTGATACTTTAGTCAAATTTTCGAGACCTTCTAACTCGTTATAACGGACAAGACAATGCAATTTTCCACTGTTATGCTCAATTTTGCTTGCTCTTTCCACTTATGTTCTTCTCTTGACTCAAGAAATGTTATTTTGATCTTAATCAAGGTCAATTGTATCCTATGTTGCACGGGTGCGGGTGCAAGTATTGTATCTGATACGGTGCAAGTGCGACGATACAATAATTTAAAAAATCTTGGATACGGATGTAGCTATATATAATGAAATTTAAATATTAAAATTAATAATATGGTAAATAAATAAAAAATGCAACAATTGGGTACTATAATAATCAATAAGTCTTGTTATATATATGTCAAACACACTATAATCACAATAGTAGCATTGGTGCAGTGGTTTGTCCATAAGATGCAAAGCGCAGCAGAGAGTGGGGAGACTCGGGTTCGATTCTGAGAGCCATAAAACTTATACCCAGCGAATAAAACAATAGAACATTGAATTCATCACGAGACATATCGTTTCGTATATGATACGAATTTTGTATCCATACGTATCAGATACGGATACAGAATGGTAAACCACGTATCTGAGTAATGCATATTGTACCTGTTCAAACGTGCACAATCACGACTAAAATTTGTACCAAAATTAGTACATGATTTATTTTGAAAATTGTCAAACGAGTTGAGTTTAAGTCAACATTTTTATCCTACTTTAGTCTCCTTGGTCATGGTCATGTTCGACATTAGTTCCTTGAGAGTCTTAAGTACCTCTTTTAAATGATTAAGTACTCTTAATATCGTCGGACTAAAATTTCTTATGTTAGATTAAACCTCCTTCTTTGTGCAAGTTTTTTTTTATCACATTCCTTAGTTAATTCCTCTAAAAGCTCTTTACTTTTACCTACAATAATAGAACTTATATCCATTGTTATTAGTTTAATGATAAAGCCTATGACATGTGGATCTCATTAAATTAATATTGTAATATACATTTTTCTGCATCAAATCACATCCGCTTAAATTTGATTCGAACTTTCAGATTGTGTATGACACCTCCTTACTATCACAATAATGACAACAAACTTGAATCCTACTACAATATACTATTTTATTCAATTTAAGCTTTTATGCCCCACTTTTGTGTAACGAACAACTTTTCATTAAGATTGTGTTTCAAGAAGTAAGAAACGAAAGAAATAGAAGAGGAGGTAGGAAAATATTTATGCTCCAATTTTGAAAGGAAAAAAAATTATGTCTTTGATGGAAATATTTAATGTCGAAGACCTATTCCTTCCCTCCATTAATATTTTAAAAGCAATTAATTTCTATATTTTTCACCTAAACCTCCTCTTTCCAAACCTCCTAAATAAAGTTGTGAAGCACAACATAAGAGAGCTTAAATCTTAAGCTTCCATCTAGTATCGAATTAGGGTCATTTAGCTTACTTTAGTCTCCTTAGTTGCTTAATTCTCCCGAACACAGAGTTACTTAACGCTGATTAAGATTCATTTAGCCCCCTTTTGATTGAACTTTAATTTTTGCTCGAATTCTAAGACATCTCTTACTTGAATTAAGCTTCCTTAATCAACACCGCGTATTTAGCCAACTGACAAGAGCTCCTTAGCCCGGATTAAAATTCAGTCCCTCCTTATTGTCGAACGAAACCATTATCAGCAATAAATTACATAAACTTTAGAATTTTAAATCCACTCTTTCAATCTTCCTCAATTTTATTCTTATTCAACCCCCTATCCCGTCACATTTTCGTTCAATTTTACAATTCTAACGCCTCGGTTAAAACAAAAGTATGTTATGAATAAAAAATTTAAACACAAATCACTTGCGATCATTGGTTGTTAACTTATTACCAATAATAATATAATTAAGTTAATTTTGCATCAGTAATAATACAATTAATTAATTTTACATCAATAAAGCAATTAAATTAATTTTGATCAGGTCAGAATTAGCCTTCAAACAAAGGCTTCTCTTATATTTTTTTGTTTTTAAATTCGGCCCAACCAAATTGACGGCACTGCACGCGGATATAATATCTAGACCAGGTCTACGACCGTACTAAAAGAGTATTAGCCCTTGACGAATGGACCCCAGAAACTGATATAATATCTCGACCCACATGTAATGACACGGTGTATAAACTTTTCTGAATCGATTTTCCTATAAGGTGTGAGGTACGAGTATAGAAACCCTAATCCCCTTAATTTCGCGCTAGGGTTTGTCGACACTGCGGCGGTACGTCTCTCGCTCTCTCGCATTCCATTACGAATTGAAATCGAATCCTAATGAGAATGTCTTTGTTGTGATTATTTTGTTTAGGTAGAGTAGAGGGGAAAGATGGCGGTGCCATTGTTGACTAAGAAGATCGTGAAGAAGAGGGTTAAGAAGTTTAAGAGAACCCAAAGCGATAGAAAGATATGTGTTAAGGTACTTATATACTAGAATTACTTCTTCCGTTTACTTAAGGTTACTGGAATCACAAGTTTTCTCGAGTGTCAAACCTTTAGTTTTTTCTGTTAGTTGTTTTCTATGCAGCTCAAGTTTTTCTGGTTTAGAATCTATAATGTTTTGGTTAATTGGTTTGAACCAGTTAAGTGGTGTTGTTAAACTGATTCTTAGAATGAATTTGTAGTAATGTCCCTTATGTACATGGTTTGTGGTACGATTATCTATCTTAAGAAATTAATGTCAGCTCAGTTTCGTTATAAAGCTGTGTTACAGTGTTAGATGTGATCACTTCCAGTTATTTTAACATTTGTTTTTGCCTGAATTGAAATGACCCTGCTTATTTATTAAGCTTAATTTGTTGCTCAATCCGACATGAAGATCTTGTTTAGCAGTTCAGGTTTGGCAGATACAATTACATGTGTGTCTGATTTCATTATTTGAACTGGCAAACTCAACATCTTAGTATATTTCTTTCATTTTTTGTGACCTTTTTCAGGTCAGTAATCATTTCTCTGTTGAACAAATTAATATATATGGTTTGACTGCTAATTAGCTCTCTGATCGGCTTCTTATTCTGTGAACAGCCAAGCTGGCGTAGGCCCAAGGGTATTGACTCGCGTGTGAGACGCAAGTTCAAGGGATGCACTCTCATGCCCAATATTGGTTATGGATCTGACAAGAAGACCCGTCACTATCTCCCCAATGGTTTCAAGAAGTTTGTGGTGCATAATGTCTCTGAGCTCGAGGTGCTCATGATGCATAACAGGTAAAGTTCCTTTTGTAAGTATTTTTTTCGAAGTTTTTTGTTCTTTTGTGGATTATTGTATAGGAGTGTACTCTTGTTTAGTTCTGTTAAAACAAAGTATCTAAATTAGTACCCTCTGTTTGTTACTTCGTGAGTTTGATCTTGATCGTGTTATTTTGTAAATAGAGATGGTGTCATTTGCTGGTGGCTTCCATAATTTTACTAAGTTAAATATTTGGAAATTGGCAGGACTTACTGTGCTGAAATTGCACATAACGTCTCAACAAATAAGCGCAAGGAGATAGTTGAGCGTGCAGCACAACTTGACATTGTTGTCACAAACAAGCTCGCCAGGTTGCGCAGCCAGGAGGATGAGTGATTTTTATTTCCAGCATTTTTTCTTCTTTTTTTCAAGAGTAAGAAGTATTTTTGAATTGACAGATCAGGCAATGCATTTTTGTTACCAGGTTGTTTTTTTGACTATCAAACAGATTTGGTTATGTTTGCTGGTATATAATCAAGTTATTCAAGTGCTATTTATCCTTTATTCTATTTTCCCAGTACTCTAATTTTTGTTTGGGAAATCCCTGCTGTTTTCACCCATGTTTTGTATATTTGACGGGTTATCAGCAATTAATTGGGCATAATACTTTTCACTAGCTGGTTATTGTTTGGGTCATGGTGTATGAAGTTATGCTTGGGGCAAAAAATATTGATTCTAAAATAGTCGCAGATTTGTGTCATCAATATCTGGAAAGGGTCATGAAGACGTGCATTTGATGAACTATCGACGCTTTTTAGTTTGAGAATTGCGTGAAATTCAATTTTGTTGTCCCATTTTAAATTCGCGGGTCTTGTATTTTATACTCCGACGACTTTGTAGTTGAAATTAAGTCTCGATTTTGTGGATTGTCATTGACTACTAGCATAACGTGCTTCTCGAAAGTGCAAAAATATTTATACAGCTTATCTTCAATAGCAACAAAGAAGTTATACTGTTCGAATTTTATAAGTAATCTCCCCTCTTTGTGAAGCATTTGTAATGACTGCCTTAATTTGTTAGCAGACTTTATGTTTCCAGTATCAACTTGAGAAACGTTTAAATTGAGAAGTATTTTTTCCAGTATTCACACTTCCTAACAAACCGTCAAATGATAACGTGTGAGACAAACTGTAAGCACTGGTAGTGGGGACAGTTTATGGAATGGAAGCTTTAGTTGGACTTGAGCTTGACATTTCAAGCCATGAGTAGACATATGGCTTAAGAATTTGAGCAAGCTTACTTCATGTTCAATAGGGGGGCAACGGAGGAGATCAGGTCTCACAAAGAAGCTTCCTTAAAAAACAAAGGAAGCTTAATCTATAATTGCCAAATACGCATTACATGTGAGACATTATAAAGCTAAAGAGGAAGCTATAAGCCTATAATAGAACTTCTTTTCATACAAATGAACAATATCAAGAAGTAATATAGCTCGGAAGTTTGCTATCTAACTACAACGTATTGCCAGTTTACTGTATGTATCCAATTATACTTCGCCATCTAGAGCAACTTCGCGTTGTCTTCTCCCGTAGTTCCACAGATCATAGAACTCTTCTCTCAGCCATCCCAAAATGACAACAAGACCTAGGAATCAAAGAAGTCAAATAATTAGCTTGACAAAAGCTTTGTCGATTGATGAAAGAGAAGATGACATTCCCGTTTGCATTCCCTGCAGTACTTTTTTACAGTTTGAATATTGAACCCTGCTATTTTATACTCAAAATACACTGTGGACAAGAAGGGGAAATGTTAAAGTTGCACGGGTAATTTAAAGAAAAACAAGCTTTAGGGGAATAAATGCATAAAAAAACTATTGCAGGTATAAGTTCACTACCTAAGGTGCATGGGACAAGGTACAGTAAGGCCGGCTGACCCTGGCCGTCCATCAGAAACAAAGCAATATAAGTTAGCAAAAGACCTACAAAGCAGAACAGCAAAAGATGAATTAGAACTTGCAAATATATTGTAAGAATTCTAAGAACCAAGTTTGCCAATATTTTTGGAAGCCGGGAATTACAAATAAAGAAAATTCACAGCTCACCAAATGCATAGCCAATTGTAACCCAAAGGAAATACCCATTGCGGATGCTCTTTTTGTTTGTTCTATCGTATCTGCATTAGGAAAAAGTATATATAAAGTATAAACTATTAATTAAAAGCTGAATAAATCATTTACAAAACTTCTTTCCTATTATGTTTATGTCCTGCTTCCTTTTCTTTTTGGCGAGGTTATGATGAAATGAGATGAATTAACTCTGCCTATGCAATTTTTTTTTAACATAGCCTTGTCCCGAGGCAGGAAAAAGAGAAGGGTTGTGATAGTCTTGGCAAGCCAATGCAATATTATGAAAATGAAACCCAATCGAATTCATTACCCAGATTGGGTTTCATCTCTAACCTACCATGTATGCCATGATATTTATATTCAAGTATATATTAATGAGTAATATCTTCAGTAATGGCATACATGATATTTATATTAGTAATGGATTAGTAACTACTGCTACTGCTGCTACTGCTATAAAATCTTTTGGCCCAAACATGTAGGGGTAGGCTACAAATGAAATCCATATTGGATTTCATTTTCATAAGATTGACCGAATTTTTACATTGACTCGTCAAACCTATCACAACCCTCCTCATTTTCCGGCTTGGGACCAGCTATGTAAAAAACATAGGCAAAATTTCATAATGTGATTAGTAAGAACAAAATATTTCCCGAAGGGTCGAATATACCTGTAGCTGAAAGCAACAAGCAATCCAGGAAATATGATGTCACCAAAACCAATCATGTCATAGCCACCCCATGGATCAAAAAATCGTGGCATCTTCAATAGCATCGGAATTGCTTCTCCCCCTGCACTGTCACCTCTTGCAACCTACACAGCATACCCAAAAGACGGGTGATCATAAAGCTCAAGCAGACATGACTGTCTACAAATTGTTCTTTCAATTGATATTTGAGAACTTTTTTTTGGAGCACCAATTGTCTACTCATTCGATAAAATAGTAAAAAAATTTGTCGACAGTCATGTTTGCTTGAGATCTAAAATTGATATTTGAGAACTTTTTTTGGAGCGTTGAAACCAAAGAGGCTAAGATGCTCCATGGAGCACCAATTGTCTACCCATCCGATAAAATAGTAAAAAAATTAAAAAAAATGTAAAATTTGATCTCCAAGTCTATATTAGTATGAATAATGGTTTCAACGCTCTGGATAGGCCATTTACTTTGGTTTTGATGGAGGAGGTTGCAAGAAGCTACGGATCCCTCCTCTCTCTCTATATATATATAGAGAGAGAGGAGGGATCCGTAGCCACCAAACTTCCAACCTCCAACCGCTCGCAACCGCTCCATGGTAGTAAATGTAAATACCCGATCCGAACCGTTGAAAATATTCTCCATATTAATATAGACTTGGAAACCAAATTTTACATTTTTTTGAATTTTTTTACTATTTTATCGGATGGATTGAAAATTTATTTATCTAACGATTTCCAAACATCCAATTTTCAATCCTTCCGATAAAATAGTAAAAAAAAAAAAAAATTCAATCCTTCCGATAAAATAGTAAAAAATAAAAAATTTGGTCTCCAAATCTACATTAGTATGGAGAATGTTTTACGATTTACACTTGGTATGATGGAGCGGTTGCTAGCGGCTACGAAATGGATGACGGCTACGGATCCCTCCTCGTATATATATATATATATATATATATATATAAGGGATAGGCTATCGTGCACTATAGTGCCAAGGCTCTTTTGGCATTAGACTCTTCTTAACCGTTTGATTTAAAACTTTCTAGCCATTCATTTTGGGTGCCTTCTTAATATTACGAATGTAATGGTACTATTCCCCCTTCTGGGTACTTTTCCCTCTTTATCGCCTATACTAAGTACACATCTCCTAAACTTCAAGCTTTTCAGGTTTAATTTACCCCTTTCGTCATTCCTCTATGACCATTCCCTCCCTGTTTTCCTAGAAATTATGAAAGAATTTAGAAAGTCATTACTAACCAGAAGTCAACAGTAATAAACGTAGCTCTGATACCAAACGGAAATCGCACGGAAGTCTGATCGGCTTAAGCTCTCGGACAAATTATGTACTGGAAACTTGAGACTTAGGGAAATTTAGAAGCTGGAAACTTGATTTTATTAAACTGGAAGAAGTAAGCTCTCAGATGATTTCATGTGCTTGCAACTTCATAAGATGTTACAATATATAGACTTGAGATAGGATCTCTATTATTGCACCGGGTGCGCATTGGGCCCCATCGTCATGCAAATAAAGAGGTATCAACTAACTCTTGTCTTCCACTCAAAATAAAAAGATGCGTCGGCACACAAGACGACATCTTAAAATAAAGAAAAAGCAAAACCACTCAGAATAAAGTAGATGCTCCAGCACACTAAGGAGTCATCTCAAAAGAAAAAGAGGAACTTTAATAAAGCAGCTTTTAGAAGTGGGTTTCTCTGTAGCTTTCTATCAGTGTGTCATGGCATTGGATTAGTGCCTGTATGCTAGCATCCACCCTTCCTAACATGTCACTCGCCCAATTGTCTTTTGTTGCTATTGACTCAAGCCTTGTTTTCTGGAGATACTTCATGGCAATAAGTATTTCTACTTGTATGCAAGTTTTATAGGCTTGTTCTTTGTACAGATCGGATAATTTGCTAGTCATAGCGTTTTCTTCTTCAATGCTTCTTGGGTAACATACAAAGGTGTCTTCTGTTGTATGCGAGTATCGGGCTAATGGAGCATTTTGCCCACACAGTGCTTCCCAAGCTTCTGCTTTGTTAAATGCTTCCCTGACCCTTCGTGGTTCACTTATTATGATTCTCCTGAGTCCTTCCATTTTCCTGTAAAAACTAAAAAAATAAGATAACACACTTATTAGATAAATGTGATGGTTTGTTTCTGCGGTCCACCACTTCCGCAATCAAAACATTCAATTTCTTTCTAATAGAAAATAAATCTTTTCTATTAGTTGGCACAAGTTTATGAAAACTTCCTTGTTTGGTGCCTAGGTTACTTCTCCAATTACTTCTTCAAGATTTTTCAGACATGCGTCAGTTATTTCATTGCTTCTGGTATAAACCATATTAGCAGTTAATTTTGAAAGTGCATCAGCGAGTACGTTTAGTTTGCCATCAATGTGCTCAAAATTGACTTGTACCTCTGTAACAGTTATAAAATCAACAAAGTTAATCCATCTGACTCTGGACGGTTTGTTCTGCGCTGATTTGTTGTAGAAGCTGATGATAGCTTGACAGTCTGTTCTAAGGGTTATTTCTTGTTGATCAAGATAGTGAATCTTAAGAGCTTTCATCGTCTCCATACATGCATGGATTTCAGCGTCTATTGTTGATTTTATTACCGGGAATTTCCCACTGGCATAAGCACAAACCCGTTCTGTGTTCCTGGGATCATTCTTCTTCTTCTTCCACTTACAAACACCGCCCCATCCTTCCATACACCCATCTGTTTCAAGAACAATATAGGATCCATGAGGTGGTAATTCAAGATCGGGAAGATTTTGTACCAGCTCTTTTATCTTGCTGATTAGCTGATAATCAGAGGGTTTCAGCCTCTTGTCTCCATGAGGGCTTGTTTTGGAGTATAATGGCCCAAGGAAAGTTCCCAGATTAGAAATGTAGCTTCTCGCATAGTTCAGTATTCCCAGCCAGGATCTGAGCCCAGCTTTCTCCTTCATCTTTTCGTTGTCAAACTGAACTATTTTCTTGATTATATGGGGCTGAAGTTTGATCTTACTTTCATCGATTACTGCCCCAAGTAATTCAATCTCCTTTACCGCGATTTTCATCTTAGTAGGAGATAGCACCAGTCCCCATTTTTCACATATCTCCAACATTTTACTCAGATGTGTTGCGTGTTGTTCTTCTGTTTCTGAGAAAATGAGAATATCATCAATGTAAACTGTTATAAAATCCTCTGTACCTCTAAAGCAGTTGTCCATCTTCCTTTGAAATACCGTTGGTGCATTTTTCAGGCCAAATGGCATGACTAGCCATTCATAGAGTCCTCCAGGTACCACAAATGCCGTCCAGGGTATTGACTCTGGATCCATGGCAACTTGATGAAATCCGCTTTTTAGGTCGAATTTCGAGAATATCTTGCTGTTGCCAATCTTCTTCAGGATGGTGTTAATGCCTGGTAGACTGTACTGGTCTTTGTGTGTGTTGTCATTGAGGGTGCGGTAATTAAAGACCATCCGCTCCTTCCCTTTGACCTCTTTCTTTGTAACCGGGTCTATGGTTGTACCCGAATTTACCATTATGGCCATGGTTCTATGCCTGCTTGTGCTTGGTTGGATTACCCCAATTTTCAGTAACGCTTGCACATGCCTGTCAAATTGTTCCTTCATAGCCGGGGTAACATGCTTTAAGGGCTTGTCTTGTATTGTGATATCTGGGTTTATGATATCCAGTTTGCATGTTACTTGATTTTTCGCCCAGTGTTTAACCGGGTCATCACCAATATAGCCCTGCTCCCTCAGTCTTCTTAGCAGGTCTCTGAATTTATTCTTGAACCATGGTGACTCATCACCACAGTTATAGGCAACGGCTTCTTTGACCTCTATGTATTCAAGCTCAGATAGGTCAAGTTCTTCCACTGCTGCCTGAGAAATGATCTCAGCATCTGCCCTGGTGGTTATTGTTGTTACATTTTTGTAGAATGTAACCATCTGCCCTTCGATTCTCAATCCACCTTGCATTGCTCTGATGAAATTGCATCCAATTAGCATTTGGACACCTCCTTCCTTGCCCATCGGGAATGCATATGTAAATGAGATTCTGAATTTGTTGTCTTCAATAGACATCTGCCTATTCTTCAGTTTCGGGTTTGCGATTTGCTGAGAGTTTACCCCATTTATCTGTATAGGGTATAGACTTGGCTCTAAAGCCTCAGAGGGTATAAATTCTTGGTTTACACAGCACACCGTAGCACCTGTATCTAATATCGCCTGAATTTTAAAAGGATTTACCCCTGGTATTTCTATCTGCAGTTCAATGTTGTACAACTTATTGATTACTCTTCTTCCTTTTCTAGGATCTGGAACTGCAGTATTTATCTCGTCATCGGAGAGTTTATTGGCCATCTCTTTTATTATAAGGTTCTGATTTGGATTGGCCTTCTTGGGAAATGCAACATTTGGTGGGTCATCACTATCATCTGAATCGACTTCTACTTCTTCTCCCACCACCTTACGCTTGCCTTTGATATCTAGCTTGGCCATATCTGCTACTAGCTCATTTTCCCACAATTGATCCTTCAATCTTGCGTTTTCTGCTAGGAGATACTGGATATAGCTTAAAAGCTCATTGATAAGCTCATCCTTGCTATCATAAGGACTTAGGTTTTGTGTTTTTATCATGATTTTTCTTCCTAACACAAACCTTGAACACATGGGACACACAGTCATCTTGCATTTTGCACAGTGCGTCCTCATTTTGCTGTTTGTTGTCTCTAAACAGCAGTTACATCTCTCGCAACCTCGTGGTATTTCACCATTATCCTCCCATGAATGTTCACAATTCCTCATTTCAGTAGGCAGATTTGGTTGCTTTCGCCATGATGGCGTTTCTTCTTGGAGCATAAAGATTGATTCAAACAGTGTGTCTCCAAGTTCCATGATAACTGTTCTTGCGTTGCTAACCTCACCCTCCGAAAGTGAGCATATAGCGTCACTATCCGGTTCGTTTTGGTCAACAGACAAGATATCCCAGTCATCATCTAGGTCAAGGTTCTCAACAATTGCAGCTCTTGCAATTTTACCTTGTTTTCTTCTGCAGTCTCTGGCGAAGTGACATTCTTCACCACAAATAAAGCATTTGCATTTTCTCACCTTGTCCGCGTTCTTTCTCTTGAATACTCTTATGTGAGATTAATGTGGTTTTCCGCGATAGGTTTTTGCTTTTTTGATCTCATATTTCTTATTCTTCTGGTAGTAGCCTGGAATTGAGATTTTGCTACAAAAAGATAGATCTTTCAAACTTCTTTGTAGCGCTGCTCTCTTACATGATTCTGCCAGGTACTGGTATGAAAAGTTAATTCTTGGCAGTACTCCGACAGTGCTCCCCGGGTACTTCTCCATGTACGTTCTTTCTAATTCTTTTCCGATTAGAGGGGGCATCTTTCTGAAAAATTTCTCGAAGAGCTCAGGACTGATATACATACGTCCTGACTTGGCTGCTAGGACCTTATAATCATTCATGTAGTCAAATAGGTCCTTCATGTTATTGCATGCTAATCTCTCAAGATCATTGTAGGCTTGATCTTGCTCTACCGTCGAACCTTGGTAAGGGTCATCAAGTAGGATTATCCTTCTAACCTGGGAAATAACATTTTGTGGATCATCGGCAATATTCACCAATTCTTCATATTCTTGGGGATACGCCATTCGCCATTGTATCCACGTCTTTTTCTCTACCTCTCCCAGTAGATTCTCAATGTAAATGACCTTGCTTTTATTATCAGCCCAGTTTCTTTCGTTAACAAGGTTTAGGGTGATTGACTCCCACCTGGAGATCACATCACTGTACTGCCCTATATCCTCAGGCAATACGAGCATAGCGCCTTGGTTTACTTGCGCTGAAGGAAGGTTGAACCTTTCGTTGCTTTGTTGTGCAAACCCTCCTTTGAATCTATTAACTCTAGCTCTTATTTCTGGGACATCGAGTTGTTGATGGTTTTGTCTTAGACTCCCTGGTGGGTACATTGGGGGTCCCATCATTGGCTCTCGTGGTCTGCTAGGTCCAGTTGCTGTGGATTGGGTTGAAAGGATTGTTTCAATTTTTGAATCAAGGTTTTTGAGCAATGAATATTCCATCGCTGCTAGAATGGTTTCGGTTTTGACTTCCTCCCTTTCATCCTTCTGAGAGACTGGGTTTATCCATTCTTCTTCACTGGAATCGTTGTATTCATCCCAGATTGGTCCGGCATCTTCTTCAGCCGACTGCTTTTCTCTCGGTAATGCTGCCAATAATTGCAACATCTCGAGTTCATCATTATCTTCATCTTCATCCTGTGACTCGTGCCAGTCACAGAACATCATTAGGACTGATTCCTCACCTAGGACCTCTTCATCAGCTTGGCCCACTATCACTTCTTCTGGTGGCGCGGTTGATGAATATCCGCCAAATCTTACTGCCAAGGACCCATCAGTTCTGGTCCTTATCCTTGCTGTCTGAGGATTCTTTACGGCTGGTGTTGTTGCTGGCCGTATTATCCATTGCCTGCCTCTTAGCTCCTCAGTTGACCTCATCTGGCCTGGAATTGCTCGAATCCCTCTACTTGCCAGGTGTTCTGCCACTCTCTCCACATTGTATCTAAAGTTTGTGTGGCTTGTATTTGATAGCCTTCCTATCAACGACCTTGAGAGCAGTAAATTACTCTCTCCTCCTTACCAACCATCGTAGCCATGAGTCTGTATAACGACTTGGATGTGGTTGTTGAAATCATGAACACTTAAGGTCATGTCTGGCGCTGTATACGCCAGTTGCGTACCGCCTGTCAGGTCTATTTCCATAGAACTGATTATGGCTCGATCATCAGGCCATCTTGTGTCTCTTAAAACTACTAGGGCGTTTACCCCAGCGTTTCTCCTGTGGAGTGCATATAGTCTTATCATCACAAGATCTATATGCAGATGCTGCAACCCTTCTTGTACCAACTGGTTGTAGCTTTGTTGCGAGATAAATGGTAGCTCCACCTGAGCTCCATCTGTAACTAGTACTCTTTCATCTGAGTAGTGATGGTATACTCGATGATTTCGTTCAGACCATCCAGCCTGGTATAAGGTCTCAGCTGGAACTTGTTGAGCCCTTCTGTACTGTGAATGGTTGAGCTCAACGTCTGGATTTAGTTGGGACTCCAGACTTCTTCTGTAATGCCTTCTTCCTGGCATTCTTCTCTGCGCCTCAAACGCTATGCGGCTTCCTAGCCTGTAGCCTCTTATCTGGTCTTCGATTGTAGGATTTTGGCTATTGTCTCTGCCATATATGCTTGGTCTACTCACCGTTTCAGTTCTTGTTTGACTCATTTTTGGTTTTTGACTGAGTCAAATATTTCTTTTGAATTTTTAAACGCAAAGAACTGGCCGGTTGGCTTCTTTATCTTTTTCTCATTGGGTTCTCCAAGGCTAAGTTTATGTAAGCCCTTTTGGAGTTCGTTTATAGATTGTGTAAGATCTTCTGTTTCAGAGACTTTGGTTTTCGCCGCCTCTAGTCTCCTGATTGCGGTTTTGCAGTCTTCGAGATTTTCCTTGATTTTGACTAGCAGCTGGATTATTGTATTGTTCTGCTTAATCAATGCTGTTGTGGCTTCTTTCGCAAATTCGGCTGGTTTCAGAAAGCCGCTTGCGGGTTCTTCAATCGTCTCGGTTGCCTTTAGAGCTTCTAGATAGATTGAACTTCTAGCGGTATTACGCCAGTCGTTCATAAGAAGTTTCTAACTCGGCTGAGATTCGGCTCCGGTATCTCGTAAAAATATTTAAAAATTTCTTGAGAATTTACTCAAATGTTTAGCTCAATTAATCTCTTAGGAAATCTGGTTTAGCTGGTATACTGACTTTCATTTTTCAAGTTTTCTAGGTCCACAATTCAGGATTGGTCATATATAGTACTTCAAAAAGTACGAATCTTAAAGCAGGGGTTACTCATCTAATGGTCAGTTTTCCCAGTGCCATAATTCTTTTGACATCATGGTGCACCATAACATTTCTCTATATATACACTTTACAAAATGCAAAGAAACTCAATCCAAGTCTGATTCTAAACACCCAAATTACACCGAGATTATGACGATAGCCTACATATGGTGTCACCTTGATGATTTTTAAGACCTATGATAGAATACTAGAAAGTAGAGACAAGAAAAAACTTACAGCAATCATAACACTTTCATGGAATATGAGGGGTGAGATGAAGACCCAGAAAATATCATAGATAAAGGCACAACTTAGAAGAGCTGATGCGACCTGCCATATTAGTTTATATATTCAAATTTCAATCACTTATATACAAAGAAATCATGAAAGTTGCATAATTTGAGCTCATTAAAACAAAAATGAACTTCGGGGTCATGAAAGTACCTTGATATTCGGTAAACGAGCCATTTGAAGAACAGTTATCATCAAGCATATACCCTACAAATAGATGTGAAAAAAGGAATTAGCAAAGGTCAGAAATAACCAAAGTACACCAATGAACTTCCAAAGTATGAAAGTCTACCAACTATTGTCATCTAATTTGTCCATGCTAAAAGCCCATATGGTATGTACAAATATAATGCTAGAATTGACAGATTACATAATAATCTACATTCTACAGATACACCAACATGAACAGTTGAATCTTAGGAACTCTTCCAGTCTCGATTAAGCATGCAGGGACCCAACAGAATGTAACAAAGAAATAACAAAAGAGAAATGAGAAAGGAGAGAGAGAGACTGACAAGAATATCTTGACCAATCCAAGCAAATGAGGCATGTTGAAAGACGGCCCAAAGAATAGCAAAGACCCCACATAAAGGAAAAGCAATAGCAGACAGCAGCAAGACCTCACCGAGATATGGGAGAATTACTGTCCTCCGTCCACATTCTTTGCATACTCTGTTAAACAGTCAACAACAAAAAAGTTTTAATAGATATTTTATTGCTCTATGCATATAAACCAGCAGGAAAAAAATGAAGATATATTAATTAGCTTCGGAAATTGAATTGTCCTAATGATTAAAATAACATATTTTATCCGAGTAATGATGCAACTTCTAATGTTCTCATACTGTTTAGATAAAGGGTTGTTGTACCTAGAAAGGACTGTCACCAGGCAGACATGCATTCCCTGAAATATTATAGATTGCATGTCTTAATTACAAAAAGGCCATACAAAAAAAAAATTCTGGAAGGGTGAAAACATCAATTGCTACATCCAACAAGACTCATGAGAGAAAGAAGTAAACAAGAATATAAGTACCTCAGCTCCGCCAATGCAGAATAACACGATCAACAGCCAAACAAACCAAGATGACATAAAATAGAAAAGAAGCAACAGGAAAGCCGAGGCAACTATAAGAAATGAAACTGCTCCCTTTACATTGATCTCAAGTATTTCCTTCTCAGAATCTTGCCTTGTGGATGGCCCAGCATTAACTCCATCCTGTCCAAAGCCAAAAAAATAAAATCCAGCAAGCCAGAACTTAAGAAACTGCAGGATTTACTACTATACATGGTGTTCTTTTCTATCATCATCATAGAATACGTATGTCCAGTTATGGTTCTCTAGAATCAGGTGCTCTCTCCCAATTCATAACTTAAATCAAATTTTATTTTATGATTGTGTTATTTGAGCTAGTTCTTGGGCCTTCTCTAATCAGCCATTATGCATGCTGAGCCCACTCCAATCCACCCCTACAGCAATAAGAAAGGTAATAAACAGCATCCAACGAAGTGGGCAGCATACCACAACTGTATGCCTATCAGCCTATGGCGATATTAAGTGCAAGCAAAGGCAGGCACTGGCAATGCATAAAAATACAGTATGACAGTATGACAAAGCGAGGAAAATGACCTTGCGGGTTAGCTGATTATACACCTCATCCACTTGCTCACAAGCAACCCATTCAGCCCACAGTGAAGCACACACAATGGTTCCCACGGCCATCATCCACAGAAATACAGCCGAGAAGTCGACTATTGGTCTATATGGAGAATATAATAGAATTTCCACTACAATAAACAACAACGATTATTATATGAACAAGAATATGTGAAAAGTTCATCATAATAAACATTTAACCATATTGCATTTCAAAGACTTCTTTGACTCGACGAAGCTTCTTCTATCACATGTTGAGCAACTACTTAGGAGCTTTTGGCCCTGTACTCTTACACCATTTGCAAGCAATAATAGTACAAAAAAAACCTTCGGATGGAAATTGGAATAATCTTTCCAAAAGGGACAGAAAGGAACTAAATAGATGAAACATGGATGATAGTGTACCTTTCGCGCCAGTAGCCAAGGATTCTGTCAATTTTTCACCAGCAGACTTTGGTATCATGACAACAGGAATAGTTACATCGATCGATGTATCATTTTCAGAACAAACCATCTTGGACAGTTCTGGAGATATAAAAGAGTTAGGTGATTGGTCAGATTTTCAATCAGTGATGTAAATCAAAAGTCAAAACCATTAATAGCCATACCTTCATCATCATTTATAACAAGTAAACCTGCAGCACCTCCCGACTGTGCAATCTCAGCTTTAGTAGTGAAGGCACAATCTCCCCTCTTGGCTAACACAACTGAATTCTTCAGCTGAATTGAGAGAATGCTAATTTAAGCCAATTAAGTTATTCGGAAAAAAAGAACAAGAGTTCACAAGTGGTACCTCAGAAGAAGAATTAGAGCAGCAATTAGAGGGGTCTGCGAGAACTGCAAAATGTTTTTGGGTCTCAGAAGCTTCTTTAGGCAAAACAAGGCCAAATCTTGCACTTAATCCGACATAGGTTTCCCTTTGTGTTCCATTCACCCAATTTTGCACTTTAACCTGAAATGAATTGCAAATCTTACATATATAAAGGTTGAACATAGTTGCTACAGTGGTTATGAAAAGGATTTTCGCTGTAGCAATTTTTTTTTCTATTGGTTTTTTTTCATTTTTTTATTATTTAAACAATTTATTATAATTTTGTTATTATAATACGGAAGTTTAAAATTTAATTTTTTTCGCATGGAGCGCGAGCGTACCCCTAGTATAAGGATAAAAATCTAAGAAGAATAAAAAAACATGTAGCGACATAAGCTCATGAGAAGGATTTTATTCAGTTTAGTACTTGACACATTGCTTTTATATGCCCACTTAAAACTCTAATCCAACTCCTAATCTGCCCAATTCCCCAATCCCAAAATGCTATTTCAGAGTCAAAAGGCAGCCTGGGAAACAATTTGACGAATTTGGTAGAATTAATGTGATATATAACTTGACAATAGTTGCTTAGATTCAAAGATATCTCAAACTGATCCAATCTCAATAATCAAAACATCCAAATCACATCTGTGATGCTCACGATTAGCCCCAAAAGAATCGACTTTTTTAGTGATTCAATCAACAAAGGTAATTGCACATCTTATTCGTCCGCTAATCTTACCTAATCTGTACTAAATCCCATTCTAAACAACTACACCAAAATTAGATCAAACAGATCACAATTGAACCAACCAGCTGGAATTTGTTGCTACATCCGGGCAATTTGGGCGAGTCATCGTCGTCGCTCTCCACATCATTGGCAATCGCCGCATGAAACTTCCCCGATGCGATTAGGAGGAAGAGAAAGGTTGCGAGGGAGAAGAAACGAAACCCCATTGTTTGGTCTGTTTACCAGTGAAGGGAGAGAGCAAGGGAAGGCCCCTTTTCTTTTATTTAGCTTTTTTTTTTTTTTTTTGAGGAAAAGCCCGTAGGCAATTTTATTTAGCTTGTCAAAATTGATTTCTCAAATCTTGGAAACCTTACTGTAGGAAAAGAACGCGATCACTACAATTTTCAATTTGATACAACTAAAATCCTGTTGATTGCTCGAATTCGATATTGTGAACATTTCAGAGAGACGTGAGATACATCAACCTGCGCGGAAGCGCTGAATCGATTCAATTCATATGATCATATCCCATAAAATACTCCGTGCACCGTTTTACCGAATAGAAGTTCAATATTTCATATAACTTTGAAAATTACGCGCATAGATCTCAAAGTTATATAAATCTAATTAATACAAAATATTTTGTAAAATGTGAATTCAAATCGATTACGGGGACGGGTTGCTTCGATTAATAGTAAACACTTCGTGTTCTTGTTCTATTCTTTTCCTTTGTTTTGATTTTCTTCGCAGAAGGCAGCAACGACTCTTTTTCCTGTGGTAGATCCTTGAGACTACACATGTAACGAGTAGCTCTTTGAGTTTTGAACAGCGTGTTGTATATGTAATAACTTGCCATACGATGATACAAAGTAAAGCAGATTTATTTGTACAGAAACAGACCTTGACTAGATTTTTCTTGACTCGCAGTCCTGGCCTTGGAAAGTATTATTACCTCAAGGCTAGTTGGCGTTCATAAGACTAAGAGATTTGGGGAATATATTTAATTATTTAATTAACTTAACTACATATTGTCTTACATCTGTTTCAAAACCATACAAACATAAACATCACCCTTTTTCAGAAATTTAAGCAACTTAACAAAATTTGTCATTTTCATATTACATAGCTACTTGTACTATTTACAACAAAAGAAGTAGTATCTTGAAAAGGATGGTATAAAAGAAACTTCATCACCCTTCGGGGCACATATTAAGTATCACTCGGTAACTGGCTAACTGCACTGCTAGCCATTGCTCGGCTTGAGGGAATTTCTTCTTACGCGTCTTCTTTGCAAGATCATGTGCTTGTTGCACAAATTGCCTTCCTATATTCTTAATATGAATCCCCGGCCTATCCTGAATAACTTAAGACACCTTTGCATCATGATCACAGCCTCAATTGATGGTGCTTTATGCAAAGATCGAGAATTAATTATTTGAACCAGAAGCAAACAATCAAAATATATAGTTATTGCATTTTGTAGATTGCTAAGTGTAATTATTTCCTGGAGTGCTCTATATAGTACTGCCACTTCCGTAATGAAGGCTATTGGCATAGTAAGGTAAGAAGCCCATTTCTTTAGCTCTTGTCCCCTAGCATCATAAAGTATCCCTGCTATAGATGCTTGATGATCAGAGCTCCAAGAATCATCAATGAGTGTATATGGTCCTTTTGGCTGAAAATTGTATTGATGTTTTGAAATATGCCATGATGCAGGGTATAGGGTGAGGCAAGTCGCATAATGATAGCACTGTTTTTTGTTTCTTTCACATCAAACTTTGTACCATGAAAGATATGTGTACATCTGGACTTCCAAATTGACCAAGATAATAGTGACGGACCTTAGGGTTGATGAAACAGGGCCATGGCTCACCTTAGGATAAAACATATTGAATAGTTACTAGATCCAATTCCTGTTAGAAATTTAGAAACTGGAGCAATTTGCAATCAGATTTAGCTGAAGATTATATACATGGGAGATTTTCGTAAGTACATTTTTTTTAGAAAGAAACTACAAAAAAAATTGTTAACAAGTTGAGACTGTTTTGCTGGATCCTCCTCTATTATAGCTCAAGATCCGCTACTGCAAGATAAGGTAAAGAAGAATAGTAATTGGTCTGTTGAAAGAGTTAGGAATGCCCATTTAATTATCTGAATAGTCTGTTGGGGTAATTGATCAATTCTCAGAGATAATTGAGAAATGAACCATGCTGCTCTGGATCCTGGGCAATGGAAAATTGCATGGTCATCCGATTCTTCTTGCTCCCCACATCTAGCACACATGAGATTTATTTTTGGGATTCTTTGGTGTAGTCTCTGTGCTGTTGGCAGAATTCCTCTAAGAATTTTCCAAATGAATGTGATAATCCTTGGTTGAATCCCACTCACCTTCCAGAGTTTGTTCCAAATTTCTGGCATATCCTGTATAATGCTACTTGACATCTCCCTTTGCATGTATGCCGTGATATATTGGTATCTCTCTTTGGCGGTATATTCTGGTTTTTGTTGTGAGCCCCATACTGTTATCTGTCGAGAGCCAGCTGAATGGGAAGTTATCGTATATGTGTGTAAATGTGGTTTGAGCTCATCCTTTAATTGCACAATTTGCCTCCAAAAAAGACTGGAAGTTGATAATTTTTGCAATTCCCAGAATTATTTTCGTGTACAGTATTTAGCTAGCATCACTCATACCCATAATTTGTCCTTTTGGAAAACTATATTCCATACCAATTTGAATAGTAAGGCTTTGTTAAAGTGGCACATGGATTTAAAACCTAAACCTCCTATTTCCTTTGGGGTACAGATTTTGCGCCAGGCAGTTGGAGACAAATATCAATCTTTCTTCAAGGCTCCCCAATAAGAATCTGGCCATAACCTTATGTAACTCATATATGGTACGTTGTTGCAACAAGGTAGTAGCCTTATAGTATATAGGCAAGGCTGTGAGAACACTCTGAATTAGTATCATTCGACTTGGCATAGATAGAGTAGAACTCTTCCATCCAGCCAGTCAATTTTGTATCGCACTTATTATGTCCCTATGTGATGCTCTCTGAAAGGATCTATTCTGTGAAATTTGCACTTATTATCTGTAGAAAATTATAATTTGAGAAGAAAATAGAGAGAATAATATTGCATTGTATTTCTTATTGTATTCTCCTACATTTACAACAATATGGTTATTTATAATCAAATATGACAACTAGCCGTTATGGCAATTATTGCCAACGGTCATTAGACCGCTTTTTGTTTTTTTATTACTTTTCAACACTCCCCCTTAAGTTAGGATTGTAAATATCAATTAAGCCTAACTTGATTACATTATTGTTAAATAATTTTGGCTCTAATCCTTTCGTGAAAATATCGGCCAATTGGTCTTGACTCTTCACGTAGGGAGTCTCGATGTCTTTTGCTTGCACCTTTTCTCGTATGAAATGACAATCAACTTCAATATGTTTTGTTCTTTCGTGAAATACGGCATTTGAAGCAATGTGTCTTGCCGCATTATTATCGCAATACATCTTCATCGGACCCTTGATTGGAAAATTTAACTCTCCAAGCAATTGTTTGATCCAAGTGAGCTCGCTTGCGGTGGATGCCATGGCTCGATATTCCGCTTCTGCGCTTGATCGTGCCACGACATTTTGCTTTTTGCTTTTCCATGTGACTATGTTTCCGCCTACAAATGTGCAGCCGGTCGTTGATTTTCTGTCAAAGCTTCCAGCCCAATCTGCATCGGAATAGCCACATACTTCGTTAGAATTATTATTTTTCATCCATATACCTTCTCCGGGTGATTTCTTTAAATATCTAAAAATTCTATCAATTGCATCAAGGTGAGGTTTCCTTGGTGCATGCATGAATTTGCTTACTTGACCTACAGCATATGATATGTCGGGTCTTGTTACCGTTAGGTAAATCAACTTGCCTACAAGTCTTTGGTATTGGGTAATATCATCTAACGGTTCACCATCCTCCGAATTTAATTTACAATTATTATCAATAGCGGTAGATACCGGTTTGGCTCCTAATTTTCCCGTTTCTTTCAACAAGTTCAAGGTATATTTTCTTTGTGAAATGAAGAGACCTTTGGTAGAGTGTGCAATTTCAATTTCTAAAAAATATTTTAACCGACCAAGGTCTTTTATTTCAAATTTTTCTTTCAAACATTTTTTTATTTTGTTAATTTTTTCACAATTATTTCCGGTAACTATGATATCATCAACATATATAAGAACAATGGTTGTATCTCCATGCTCATGTTTTGAAAATAATGAGTTATCGGATTGGCTTACTCTAAACCCGCAATTAATTAAAAAATGAGATAGCTTGCCATACCATGCTCTTGGAGATTGCTTGAGGCCATAAATAGCTTTCTTTAACTTACAAGCTAAATTAGTATCGTATTCTTTTTTATGACCCGGTGGTAGGGACATATACACTTCTTCTTCAAGTGTCCCTTGAAGAAAAAGCGTTTGTTACATCCATTTGATATAGGCTCCAACCATTATTTATTGCTACGGATAATAAAATTCGTATGGTATTCATTTTTGCAACCGGTGCAAAGGTTTCTTGGTAATCAATACCGTATGTTTGGGTATAACCTTTGGCAACTAATCTTGCCTTATACCGTTCAATGGTACCATCACTATTGTATTTTATTTTATAAACCCATTTGCAACCAACGGGTTTTTTTTCTTTGGGCAATTGAACAATTGTCCAAGTATCATTTTTTTCTAAGGCACATAACTCTTCTTTCATGGCCTTAGTCCAAGTTTGATTCTTTTTTGCTTCGTCAAAATTTTTTGGTTCTTCATTTTTTGTTATTGCACTTAAGAAATTGTGATGGTTATTGCTTATTTTATTGTATGAAACATAATTTTGAATGGGATATTGAACCTTGTAGGTTACGAAATCTCGTAACCTTGTAGACGGCTTTGATGGATGAGTTGATTTTCTCAATGAGACTTCTCCTCCAACATCGCTACTTTCTTCCTCCCCTCCTCCTTCTTCTTCTTCTTCTTCGATTTCAAGAGAGATTTGGGACGTGTTGTCATGCTCCCCCTCACTTGTGTCTTCTTGATTTGAATTTTCGGTTTCTTCTTGCACATTTGTATTTTCAACTCTTCTTGCTTGAAGAATATCCAAGAAATATAGTTTTTATAGCGGTTTTGTCCAACTTATCAATTCTTTGTGTGTGAACAAAACATGTGCATCCGAATACTCTTAAGTGATTTATAATCAATTTTTTTTGTACAAAATTTCCAAGGGGCTTTGGTAATTTAGAATTGAGCTAGGTAGTCTATTTATTAAGTATGTAGCGGTAAGAATCGCTTCCGACCAAAATCGTTTTGGAACATTATTATTAAATAAAAGAGATCTAGCTACTTCTAATATGTGTCTATTTTTTCTTTCGGAAATTCCATTTTGTTGTGGGGTATAAACACATGTGGTTTGATGAATGATTCCTTTTTTTTAGAAATTCGGTGAAATTATTGTTAATATATTCCGTACCATTATCGGATCTAAAAATCTTAATTTTAGTGTTATATTGATTTTCAATTTCGTTGCAAAATTCTTGAAATTTTGAAAATACTTCGAATTTTGATTTTAACAAATAAATGCAAGTAGTTTTTGAAAAATCATCAATAAATAAGACAAAATAATTAAATCCATTATATGAAGTTAAGGGTGCCGGCCCCCAAACATCGGAATGAATAAGTTCAAATGGTTCTTTTGATTGTGTTGTTGATGAGGGAAATGGTAATCTCGTTTGTTTAGAAAAAATACATGCATCACATGAATTTGATTCATAATTTAGATTTGGAAATAATTTCTGAAGAACATTATTAGATGGATGTCCAATTCTTCTATGCCATAAATTGCTTAAGTCATCTTTTTCAATATGAAAATTCATTTTTTGATAATTAAAAACATAAAGACCGTTTTCAAAAGAACCTTCACCAATAATTTGTTTGGTTATTGATTCTTGAAAAATTACATTTTTAGATGAAAAAATAGTTTCACAATTCAACTCACTTGTAATTTTTCCTATAGACAAAAGATTGCAAGAACAATTTACTACATGCAAAATATTTTTTATTTTTCTTGAAAATAATTCAATTTCACCAATTCCTTTAATTTTCATTTTTTCACCATTAGCAACAGTCACAAAATTAATGTCATTTAATGGTTGGTAATTATCTAGTATGTTTTTGTTACTAGTCATATGGTCTGTTGCACCAGAATCAAGTATCCATTTATCATGATCATTTTTATTTGTAAAATTGGTTATCTTGAGGCCTAAATTGGTACATTTGTTTTCTCCCTTTCTTTTTTCTGAATTAGATAAGGGAATATTAAAAGTGTGGGTTTTACCAAGCCCACAAAAATGTATTAAATCTGAACCTTTATAATCGGTTGTAACATTTTTTTGCTCCCCCTTTTTTGGATCTCTCTTAGCAGCGCCTCTGCCTTTCCGTTTTTGAAATGGCCGAAGAAAAGGATTGAGAATCCAACATCTGACCCTCGTGTGACCTCGTCGTTTGCAATGATTGCACCGAGTGGACGCCTGGCCTTCTCTCCCTTTTTTCTTCTCACCATAATTAAGGCTCAAGATTTCTATAACGGGAGGTTGATCTTGAAGACTGCTGTTAAGAGTTGAGGCTGTTGCACAAGCTCGATTTTTATCGTTGGCTTTGTTGCCGGACATAGCCACCACTTGTGTCCAAGTGAGTTTTTCTTTCTCTTTGACTTGGACAACGGTGCTTTTGGAAGAAGAGGCCTTAGCCATTGATTTTGCGGAAGCTTTTTTGGATCGAGCAACAACTTGCTCTGATACCATGTAGAAAATTATAATTTGAGAAGAAAATAGAGAGAATAATATTGCATTGTATTTCTTATTGTATTCTCCTACATTTACAACAATATGGTTATTTATAACCAAATATGACAACTAGCCGTTTATGGCAACTAGCCGTTATGGCAATTATTGCCAACGGTCATTAGACCGCTTTTTGTTTTTTTATTACTTTTCAACATTATCTAGGGGTTCTGGTTGTATTTATTCAAACAAATTTATAAGTTGGAAATCAAAGGTCTCAATGATAGAAATAAGAGATTGGCAATAAGAAAGACGATAATTATTGGAAAACTGGACTTAATTTGTATTCAAGAGACAAAATTATCACAAATTAATACGGTTATTCTTAAAGAAATTCATGGAAGAAGATTGTTAGAATATGCGGTTCTGAATGCCAATGGATCAAGGGGTGGTATCTTAATTGTTTGGAACAATAGAAAATTTAAACTCATACACCATCATCAAGGAAGATAATCATTATCTGTAAGGCTATTGGACATTGTCTTGAATCAGGAACTTGAATTAACACGAGTGTATGGCCACTGGTTCGGTATCAAAGGATTTTTTTTGAGTTGATAGAAGCAAAGCCAGCCAATAACTATCCTTGGTTGTTATGCGGTGACTTCAATGTTACACTCCTACCATAAGACATAAACACAGTAAATTCAAACTGGAGAGGTCCTCTTTTCTTTGCTGATATGATTTCAACTCTTGGGCTAATAAACTTATACTTGCTAGCGAGACAGTATATACATGGTCAAATGTGTTAGAATTAGGGTTGGAGCCTAAAGAGCAAGACTATGGTCAATTTATAATGCGGAAGTTTTTTCAATTAATAATTTCAAATTAAAGCTTTTAGACCTTAATCACATAGTCAAGAGTTTAAGCAAGCAAGTTCTTAGAAGTAATAAAGCAAATCACAAATCAACAAAGAGCAAAGTAATAATAAGTGAGAGTAAGAGAGAGAGAGAGAGAGCAAAAGCAATTGAGAGAACAAAGAGAACACGCCATGTAACGTGATTCGACCTCTCAATCAACTAGGCATGCGTCCACGAGTCTCCCGGAACCAAATCTTTCTTCCGGACCGATTTCACTATAAAACGAGTGTTCTTTACAAAATGCGGAGCTGATCTTTGACTTCTTCTAAACAAGCAAATCAATCTTCGTCTCCTAGACCAATGTATGGGGCAACACCGCACTACACGGTTAAAGGTCTGATTGACAAAACAATCAAGGACAAAATGATGCACACTTGACAACACAAATGTGGTGCACTAAGGCTAAAACCTAGCTAAGGGTTTGTTCTCGAATTGACAATAAGACAATAGATGCTATCCTAATGCTCTCTAGTTTAGGTAGCTGGAGGAGAATTGAATTAGGCTCTTTGTTGTGCTCAATTTGATGTTGATATTGAGGCGTCAACTCCAATAAATTAAGTTTGGACTACATATTTATGATTACTACACGTCATGTACTGTCACTAATGTTACGAGGAGTAACATGTGAAAAATGTCGTAAAAGGTGATTAATTTAAATTCAAGGCATTATACGTATTTCACCAAAATTTTGGGCACGGATGCATATAGAACTAAAACAAATTGATTATAATTATTAATGGACTGATTATGATCAATTAAAGTATATATGAGTCTTAGTGTAAAGTCAGAAATATTGTTTGGACTAAACCCAACTTAATTTGGATCAAAGCTCAAGCAAAATAGCACAAGCGAAGATCTATTGCGGCCGCAATAAGATTCATTGCGGTCGCAATACAATAGGGAAAGTTTGGCAACACAATCTGTTTTTTGGCATGATTGATTGTAGCCGCAATGGATCCTATTGCAACCATAAGAGACTTGGCAGGAGGTTACCAAGTCTATTGCGACCACAATGAGATATGAGATTCATTGCGGTCGCAATGAGATTCATTGTGGTCGCAAGAGACCAACTGTAAGGCATGTTTTGACTGCCTAGATTTACCGTTATCTTTCTGATTGGATATTTTAGCTTTTGTACCAAATTTGTGGATATATTTACAACAGTAAATATTAGAATTTGGAAGAGAATTGGAGAGAATATAATTACAAATATTTGGTGAATATTTGATAATTAATTTGGCATCTTTCCAATATACACTCAAACCCTATAAAAGGTCCGGAGTCTCCAAGCATTAAGGGTATTGTTTGCAATAGAAATCCACTATTGTTAGGGCACATGAGTTGTGCATAGCAACCCATATACTCTCCATAAAATATTGGTACTCTGTCGGGAAATTCGTGACCGTCAGAAAAAATAAAAGGCAACCTTAAGTCTCTTGGAAGGACTTGTTAGGAAAAGACGCTGTGAAGGACTTCCGAGAATCAAGCACATCTCCGACGTTGATCAAGTAAAGACAGGAGACAACCGAAGGAGATGGAAAGTAAGTAAAATTTTGCTTCCTCTTTTGTTTATTTCATTCACGTCGCAACGATATTTGAATTGATTGAATTGAAATTGTTTTAGATTAGGGAACGATTTATTATGTGATACCCTAACTTGAATTGCACCAATTGATTATCCAACAAATGGTATCAGAGCCAACCCGTTGCGCATGTTCGAAATGTTGTTTTTCTAGATTTATCGAATTTTAATTATTGCATTTTTGGTTGCTTTCTTGAATTTATGAATAATTGTTTCTTGGAGTATTAATTAAACTAAAATTTGAATTTTGTCAAATTTTCTCGCCTTTTATGCGAATTTGAAATTGTTATTATTCAAGTTTTATGTTTGTTGATATTTAGAACAATTATTTGTACAAATAAAGTTATTTTTAAGAAATAAATACAATAATTTTAGTGATAAATTCGAAATAGTTAATTCCAGAAAGTTTTGTTTCCAATATAGGCCAATTTGAACTAAAATAAGGTCAATTGCATTCGCAATACATTTCATTGCGGTCACAATGAATTTAGGAATGTCTATGTTTCTGGAAATAAAGAAAATTTCATGTCATAGGCTCATTACGACCGCAAGACACTGGGATTTTAGTATTGTTGTGGGGCAAATTGATTGAACTGACATGGAAACTTATATTCTGGGTTGTTGGCTGCCAAACTTTGAACTGACAGATCTTATTACGGCCGCAACCTAGGGTCATTGCGCCATTATAGAATAGAAATTGTGTTGTTTTCTGGAAATCCCAAAGAACAAAATTTGAATTGACAGGAAGCCTTCCGGCCGCAATGGAATTGTTTGCGGCCGCAATAACTCTGGAAAGTGGCACAAATAATTGAATTGACAGGTTTATTGTGCCAATTTATCAGAAATTTAATTTTTGTTTAATTAGGAATAGTTGTAAATTAATTGTAATTTAGGATATATATATATATATATATAATTTATTTATATATAATTATAATTAATTTTGCTACAAAATTACTACTATTTTATCTTAATATATAGAATTTAGCTAAATATCTATAATTAGTATAAATGATAATAAAAGCAAAGATAAAATTGCTAAATTCTAAAA
The DNA here is from genome assembly GCA_964058865.1 of Eleocharis quinqueflora. Lineage (NCBI taxonomy): Eukaryota > Viridiplantae > Streptophyta > Magnoliopsida > Poales > Cyperaceae > Eleocharis > Eleocharis quinqueflora. The sequence goes on along the minus strand of CAXKVX010000821.1, from coordinate 78,321 downwards.
GGATTCAATTAAGATTAAAATGTGGTATTAATGGATATTTAATAATTTTCTAAAGGATTTAGTAAATACTAAATATATTTAAATATCTATATTTTGTAAAATATATGTATATATGTATTTTATTAACAAATAGAAAATTGGAAAGTTCTAATTTAAAGCCCTTATTAGTTGATAATACAATATATATATTATGGACGAGTAGTTTCCTTTTAGGATACGTCCAATGTAGACTTTTGCATGGTTTTAATCTATTTGAAGACAATTAGGAATACATGTTGCATCTTGTTAAACGATTGTATTCGCTTCTGAACACCGTCACTAAAGTAACAAGCAAGATGCCTCATGAAAGTTAAAAGGACATGCGTTAGCAACAGATTATTAATTGCTCCCTTCGGAGGATTAGTAAATTAAGTAAGTTGCTAATACATATAAAGTAAGGTGCATAAATAAAAGTAATGAGAAGCTACGTGTTAGTGATGTTTAGAAAAGCATTTGAGGCTTGGTACTTAAGTAGTCCGCTTGTGACTCACCTCTCTCACTTGACTGACTTGGTCACTAGTACGTAGATATGCCAATCAGACCCATCGATAAGAGCGGCAAAATGTCTCGTTTGTACTTGTGCATAACACCAAAATACCTAAGAGTATTGACTATCCCATTGGGCCTCATGCTGGATAGTATTGTTGGTTATATTGAAATTAATGGAGTCATTCTAGAGTTCTTTTTGTTCAAGACTTTTAAATAGATTTGTAAATTGTGATTAAGGAACGTGATGCATAAACTGATATTTCTCTTGTTTTCTAAAATTTTTCCAGACAATTTGGTAATGATGAATCAGATTCCGTCCCTAAATGGGGGCAAACTTTCACCTATGGGAATCCAAATTTAGATTGTTTCTGAGATGATGAAATACGATCGGGCACTACGTTATGACCGCCCCGTGTCGGCTGGAAAGGAGCCCACCGCTCCTGAAAAAGCGGACATGGAGGATTGGGACCATAACGATAGAATGTGTCTAATGATCATGAAAATGACAACCCACGAAACTCTCCAAGGTTGTATTCCCGACTAGGATTCTGGCGCTAAGAAGTACCTTAGTCCTTTAGAGCAGAAGTTTACCGTGAGTAAAAGGACACAAATTCGTACACTCATGACTAAACTTCACACTATCAAGTACAAAGGGAAAACTAGGATTATGGAGCACATCACTGAAATGATCAAGCTCCAACGTGCGCTTCTCTCTGACGAGTTCAATTTCTTTGATGATCTCCTCATTGAATACATCTTCATGTCTCTTTCTCCCTCCTTCAGTCAATTCAGTATGACTTACAACTGTCTGAAGGAAAAATGGGCAGTGGTTGAGCTTGAAGCTCAGCTAGTACATGAAGAGGAGAGGCAAAAGTTGGCTAAGGAAGAGGAGGCTCATGTTGTAACACCTAATCCCAGAAAAAATAAGCACGATATCAACAAGGGGAAAGAGCCCGTTAAGGAAGCTGCAAAAAGAAGCAGAAGGTTGATAATACTCTCGAGAAATCGGAAAGTAAGGTGACTTGTCACTTTTGCAAGAAGCTCGGACAATCAAAATACACTTCACCAACTACGTTTCGTGGTTGAAAAAGAAAGGTATGTGTCATGGCTTAGTTTGTTCTGAAGTTAATTTAAGTACAGTATCAAAATATACTTGATGGTTAGACTCAGGTGCAACTTCTAATATCAGTATATCCATGCAGGGTTGCCTAAACCTTCGAAAGTCAAATCAAGCTGAACACTACATTTATGTGGGAGATGACAGGAAGGTTGAAGTTGAAGGCATAAAGAAATTTAGATTTTTGTGTAGGACTGGATTTTATTTGTATTTTGATGCGTTAGTGGTTCCATCCTTTCGAAGGAACCTAATTTATATTTCCTATTTGGACAATAATGGTTTTGTATGCTTATTTGGTAATGAAAATTTCAGTTTGTTTCAAAATTCAAAACAAGTTGCTTCTGGTTCTTTATCTTCTTATGACAATCTTTATTTTCTTGAAATTGACACTTCACATACATAAGCCTTGAGCATTGATACTAGACAATGTAAATTAACTAATGAGAATTCAGCGACATTATGGCACAGACGTTTGGAACATATTTCTATGCAAAGAATCCAACGCTTTGTGTCTAATGATTCTCACACCTTTAGACTTTACTAATTTCAAAGAATGTGTAAGTTGTATAAAGGAAAAACAAAATAATAAATGCAAGTATGATGCCAAAAGATGTAATGTTCTTTTAGAATTGATACATATCGATATTTGTGGTCCTTTTCCAAAGGCTACTAGAAATGATCACCGATATTTTATCAAATTCATAGATGACCATTCAAGATATGGACACATCTACTTGATTAAAGAAAAGGCTGAAGCACTATACATGTTCCAAAGTTATAAAGCGGAAGTTGAGTTACAACTTAACAAACACATTAAAGCCGTCAGATATGATCGTGGTGGTGAATACTACGGCAGATATGACGGGTCAGGAGAACAACGTCTGAGACCCTTCGCAAAATTCTTAGAGGAGTGCGGGAATTATGCCACAGTATACATTGCTAGGCTCGCCTGCAATGAATGGTGTTGCTGAAAGGCGCAATCGTACCCTCAAAGACATGGTGAGAAGTATGATTACTCGTACAACTCTACCATAAAGTTTGTAGGGAGAAGCCTTGAAAACTGTAGCTTATATCCTCAATAGAGTTCCAACTAAAGCAACTAATAAAACCCCATTTGAGATTCATTTTGGGCGCAAGCCTAGTCTAAATCATTTTCGGACTTGGGGATGTCCAGCAGAAGCAAGGCCTTATATGCCGATATAAAAAAAAACTGGATGAAAGAACTGTTAGTTGCTATTTCGTTGGATACCCTGAAAGATCTAGAGGGTATAAATTCTATAATCCAACAGAACATACGATATTCGAGTCAGGAAATGCGAAATTTTTCGAGGATAATGAGTTTGTGGGGGGAGATATGATCATGGATGAGATTTTTGAGGAAGAGAGGGACAATGACACTTTGGACCTTCGTTCAGACTTAGTCACTATTCCAATATTGATAAATCTTGAAAATGCATCTCATGTCAATAGGAAAACTACACTCTCTTCTCAAATTCCAAAGGATAACGTGGTCACAAATAGACTCGAATCTATCCCAAACAGCGATGTTGTCATGGATAATGTCAATGGTCCTGAGCATGTGGGAGATTCGGAATTAAGTAATAATGTTCATGAAACTGCTCCTCAAGAAATTATAGAACCAGTCCAAATAAGGAGATCCACTAGAGAGAACAAATATACTGGAATATTTGCATATCTTCAAGAACATGAATTTGACATAAGCATATTTGAAAATGACCCAAGAGATATCAAACAAGCTATGAAAAGTTCTAACTCTCATAAGTAGATTGATGTTATGAATAAAGAGATGAAATCAATGAATGATAATGATGTATGGGATATTGTTCCATTGCCTAAGGACAAGAAAACCGTTGGTTGTAAGTGGATTTTCAAAACCAAACAGGATTCTAAAGGCAATTTTGAAAAATATAAAGCATGTCTTGTCGCTAAGGGTTTCACATAGAAAGAAGGCATTGATTACAATGAAACCTTCTCTCCAATTTCATCGAAAGATTCATTAAGAATCATATTGGCACTGATAGCGCATTACAACTTTGAGCTCCACCAAATGGATGTAAAGACGACTTTTCTCAATGGTGACATTGAGGAGACCATCTAAATGAGGCAGCCAAAAAACTTTGTGGTCGGTGATCCAAAGTCTATGGTATGCCGACTTAAGAAATCCATTTATGGGCTCAAACAAGCATCTCGACAATGATATTTGAAGTTTCACAACATAGTTAGCTCATACGATTTCGAGTCTAATTTAGTTGAATAATGCATATACCTTAAGTTCTGTGGGAGCAAGTTTACATTTATGGTCTTATATGTTGATGACATACTACTAGCTAGTAATGATAAGGACATGTTGCATCAAACCAAGAATTTTCTATTTAGGAACTTTGAGATGAAAGATCTTGGTGATGCCTCATTTGTTCTAGGGATAGAAATACTAAGGGACAGAACCGAAGGTATTATGAGACTAACCCAAAGAAATTACATTGACAAAATGCTAAGTAGGTATGGAATGAAAGACTGTAAACCAGGTGATACGCTCATGGTCAAGGGAGACAAATTTAGTCTTGCTCAATGCCCTAAAACTGATTCAGAAAAACTTGCCATGAAAGACATCCCCTATGCGTCTGTTGTAGGCAGTCTCATGTATGCCCAAGTGTGCACGAGAGCGGACATAACTTCATTACAGGAATGTTAGGGTGATATTTAAGTAATCCAGGAATGGAGCATTGGAAAGCAGCGAAGAGGGTGCTGAGGTACTTGAAGAAAACAAGAGACTATATGCTCACATATTGGAGATCGTAAAAGCTCGAGGTCATTGGATATACCGATTCCGATTTTGGAGGCTGCATAGATAGCATGAAGTCGACATTAGAATACATCTACATGATGACAGGCGGAGCTGTGTCATGGAAGAGTGCTAAACAAACACTCATAACACCTTCTACCATGGCAGCCGAGTTCATTGCATGCTACGAAGCCTCAAACCATGGCGTGTGGCTAAGAAATTTTGTCACTAGGCTACATGTAGTTCCTACCATCAAGAAGTCACTTATGTTGATGTGTGACAACAATTCAGCCGTACTCTATGCGACAAATAACAGAAGCTCGACCAAGTCTAAGTACATAGACATCAAGTTTCCGACAGTAAAGGAAATAGTACAGACTCAATGATTGCAGATCCCCTTACAAAAGCACAACCACCCAAGAAGTTTCGTGAGAATGTTGCTCATATGGGCGTAATACCTATGTTAGAATAATTTAGGAAAAATATGAGAGTTTGATTTTATTTTTAATGTTTCATGCTATGTAATTTGTAACAAGTTATGATATATGCAAATTATATTTTGAATCTCATTGTGTTCTTTCTTTAAAGATTTGACCTCACTAAAGTAAACAAATAAATGGTGACTCATTCGAAAATAGATACGTAAAATCACACTCTCGTGTAATTTCTAAACTATATGACCAAAGTCTAATTCATGTCATCCAAAAGTATCTGGTACTGTGATTTATATCAATAAAGTCACGAAAAAAATATGGTGACTATCGTTTAAGTCCTGTGTTGGTATGAGGTGTACCGAATTGTTTAAGAAATACAAACAGAAAGACAAAAAAACTTTAAAGTGATATGGTCAGATCCAAGACATGTGTAATCAAATAGACCACACTTGTCCATGTGGGAGATTGTTGGAATTGAGACGTCAATTCCAATAAATTAAGTTTGAACTACGTGTTATATGATTACTATGTTGGATTAAACTCATCAACTCATCTCTTGTTTGACAATTTGCAAAACACATGAAGTACTAACCTTGCACATTAAGTTTTGGTGAAGATCCATGGTAAAACAGGTACAACCCAATGTCAAACATGCTCAAACATGCCTTGGACAAGTCAAGACATGGTCTAAGCATCAAGGAAAGGCTTCAAGGCACAAGACAGAGCACAACGTTGTCATAATGTTAGGCAACTCGTTATAATGAGTCGGTAAGGTGTTATAACAAGTCCCCAAGGCGTCATAACGCCTCAGGAGGAGAGATAAGGAGCAAATGTTGGAATTTCTCGAGACAAGCGTTACTATAACGCCCCAGCAAGGCGTCACAACAGATTGGCATTCATTATAATGCCTGAGTCATGCGTTATAATGAGTTAGCAGTTTTCTAGCCCACATGTAGCTGCGGAAGGGCAAAGATGGAACAAGCCCAAGGCGTTATAACGCCTTTCCATTCGTTATGGAGAATCTTGTAACGCCAGAAGCAATTCTTCACAGATTCAAGATCCCAAGAAGTGCTCAACCTATATAAAGATTACATATACGAACCAAAATGTTATCAAAACATTCAGACAAGGTTTCCATCTGCTATGGAGCACTAAAAAGAGCCTCTTTCAAGTCTCCTCAAGCTACCTAAACCTAAGATCACTTAGAATAGCTACAATTCTCTACTTGTCTATCCGAGAACATTATTTTGCTATTTTATTAGCCATTGGTGCACAACATTTGTATTGTCAAGTGGTGCATCCCTATCCTTAATTGTGTAGTCAATTGGACCTTTATAGCGGTGTATTGTGGTGTTGTCTCGTGCATCGAGTTAGGAGAAGAAGATCGGCTTTCTTTTGTTGGAAGAAGTCAAAGATCGTCTTCACCCCTTTGTAAAAGACATTTGAGTTAGTGTAACGGCCCGAAAGATGTTTTATTCCGGAAGACCCGTGGACGTAGGCTTAAGTTTCTTTTAATAGGCCGAACCACGTTACATATTGTGTCACTTGTGCTTGATTGCTCTCTCTCTTTTAGCTCTTTGATCTCTATTTTTGTGATTTGCTCTTAGAATTGCTTGCTAAATTGATTGGCTAGGTGATTAAGGTCTAAAAGATTTAAATTGAATTGAAATCGCTTTCGTCTTTTTAGTGAAAATCCACATCACACATTGTAACAATTGGTATCAAAGCCCACATGTTCATACCTAGCTAAGCACCAAATTATTGTTAGTTCTTGATTTTGAAATATGGCCCAATTGAAATTTGTAAAAGAACCCCCGGTCTTTGGACTTAGTTGCAAAAACTTTTCTTATTGGAAAAGATGTATAGTAAACTATCTCATCTTGCTTGAACTTTGGAAAATAGTTGAAGATGATTACCTACCTAAATATGAGATAGATGACATTACCCTTACCAAAGAATCAAAAGAACTTAAGTACACTAATGACAATGCTATGAATACCATCTTAAGTTCAAACATGAGACAATTGTCTTATCTCTCACACATTCCTCAAATGTTAAGAAAATATTGAATGCACTAGTCCTTAGGTATGAAGGGAATGAACATATAAAAAAGATTCGAAAGGTCGGATTAGCCACAAAATTAGAAAACATGAAGTTTGAAGATAACGAGTCATTTGAAAGTCTCTACCATAGACTCGTATCTTTGAGAAATAAATTTGTTGAAGTATGATCTAACATTTGTGATGAAGACTTTGCAGGTAAATTCTTGAGAATGGTGTCCAAAAAGCCCGGTTAAGATGGCGTAGTGAGCTCTATTGAAGCCCTACAAGCTAAAGGACTTGCCTATCAATCCGAAGAGGTGTATGCTCAACTTTGTTCACACGAGGAGAATAAAAAAGAAGTCAAGAGCACAACCTCAACCAAGACATTGGCATTACCAGCTCAATCTTCGTTTAATCCATCCTATAAGTTCGAGTCAAGCGAAGTCCTATACCAAAACCTTCACCAAGTTCTCTCAAAAGACAAGGACCTCCTTACCAAGTTAGTGAAATGAGGGATAGAATTCGAAAGAAAGGTGAATGAAGAGAGACTAACTCAAGGCAAAAATGTTGTATGCCTATCTTGCAACAAGAAAGATCATAACATTCAAAATTGCTACGTGATCTTTCCTCAAAGAAGAAGACCACAAGAAGGACGATTTAGGAAAACTAACAAGGAAGCTATGCAAGCAACTTGGATAAGCGAATTCGAGGAAAGTGAAGATGAGGAAGAAGAAGAAGTAAATCTCGGAGGAGGAGATATAGACAACAAGCTAGCTCTCATCGGGAAGAAACCAAGAACATGCTTCGTGATATCGCTTGATGTTAAAAAGAAAGAAGGGATAACAGATTCGGAGAAGATTCGTATGTTGAAGAAAATGGCTAAAGATAAGGACGATAGTGCAAAATAACAAGAAAAAACTCTAATGAGAGGTGAATTTCAAGAGTGGTCCTCAACAACAAAGAGCTATCTCTATCACTTGCAAAGAAGGATGGTGAAAAGCAAATCGAGAAACCTTTGAGCCTTGCTAAAGCAAATGATCAAGCGCAAAAGACCACAACTCGACCAAAGAGCAAGACTACAAGCACTCAAGACTTGGAGGCCCCTAGCCGAGCTAGTATGGTAGTCTTTGATCTTTCTAAATTTCATGATGACATTAGTGATGATGAGTCTTGTGACTTAGATGAAAGACAAGAATCTTTCAATGTGATCAAACTTAAGGAATTGCTTGTTAAGTCCAAAAAATCTTTAGAAATTAAGGATGCTATGATCAATGATCTAAAATCAAAACATGAATTGCTACAAAATATGATAAATGACATTGAGACCAAAGTCAATTTTGAAAAAGAAAAGGAATTGAAGGAAGCACATCATTGGGCTTCTAAATTTGTTAAGTTTGTTAAATCTTCAAATAATAACACCAAAATTGACTATAATAAAATGTATGTTGGTCAAGGTCCACATGAAAAAACCGGTCTTGATTTTGTGAAAGAACAACCTCCTAAAATTGAAAAGCAAACTAAATTGGAAAACAAACCTACTAAAGCAAAGAACCATGTCTATAAGTGTGATAAGAGATATAACAAAATACCAAGTTACCAAGTCTAATTCTAGTATGGTGGTACACAAACTTGGAGTTAGAAACAATTATAGGACTACCAACTAACATAGAACACAACCACCAAAACTCTATGTTAAGGATAGGTATTGTAGATTTCAAGAGGTATATAAGAAACTTGGAAAGCATTTTGGAAGAAAAATGTTTGCAAATGCTTTTCAACCAATACCTAACCTTAGAAATGCTATACACAATCACAATAATTTTAGTAGCAATTTTCAAAAGAAAAAGTCTTACATGACTAATCAACCAATATCTCATCCAAAGAACATTAAGAACTTTCATGATAAGTATAGGTTGGTAATGAGTTATTGGAGACCAATTAATAACAACATCAATGATCATAGCAACATTAACTCTAAAGCATCACTTTGCTCATTTTGTTTGAGATTTGGACATCATGAACGCTTTTGTCGATTTAGAAAAGGTAAATTTGTGGAACCACTTGCCCTTCACTAGACTTCCCATATTTGCTCATCATTTTGTATATTTAGTTTGAGGGGAGTCATGTAGCAAGACATATAATTCAATGTATGATATTGATTAAATTATATGTTCTTGTGAACTTTAATTGAGCTTTATATCCAAGTCACGGTCTTATCTGAACATTTGCATGAGCAAGAACATCATTTGACAATTGAACTGAACCTTATATATAATAAAGAACAAATTTGGAGCATAACAGCAAATTAAAACTTGATAAATAACATAAATTGTTCAAAGCGTTATGGAAGGCGTTACAACGAGTTGGTAACTCGTTATAACGGTAGGGAACTCGTTATAACGGGTTAGAAACAAAAAAAACTAGCCGTTGGAAGAATTAAATGGTTGAAGCGTTACAGAACATGAGAGAGAAGCGTGATAACGGCTGGGAACTCGTTATAATGCCTCAGCAACTTGTTATAACGGGTTGCTGTAATGTCAGGATTTTTCTGCAGCTATTTAAGGCATGATATCTATCCAAAGGTCTTTATTCTTGCCATAACTGAAATTAGACTCTTCAACTCTATTTCTGCTGCAACTAAAGCTATAAAAATCCTTCCAGTTCTCAAAACTTTCTCAAGAGATCTTCAATTCAACAAAGGTTGAAAGCTTCTCAAGAGTTCTCAACATGTTTATTGTAAGTATTCTCCTTATTCTCTCAACCCTAATGGCACCACCCAAGCTTCCAATTGTGTACAATAAGAAAAGAAAATATGTTGAAAAACAATTGAAAAAAGAACGAAATTTACGTGTCATGGTTCAAAGGAAAAACATATCATCCCTTAGTCTCCAAGTTGATACTGGTACAAGCTCTAACTCAAATACCAACCCTCTGAATTAGTGTTGGCGCGAAGCGATGACTCGACGAAGTATCTATCTAGTAATTTCTATATGTTAAGGAAGATTAATCATATGTGTAAAGGAAGAGCAACGGTTATTCAACTAACACCAGATTCTGTAGCAGAGGAGAGCAGTAAAGAGACATCAGCGGTCGTTTTTTTAGATTATTCGTATGAAGATTGTTTTCAACGGTCCAGATCGATCATTTACATTTACGATGATAGAGCGATTGCGAGCGGTTGAAAATTAGATGGCTACGGATCCCTCTTTCTATATATTATATATCTTACTCGATTAAACGTATATATCATCAAATATTAAAAATTGATACTTGTGATCTCCCTACTCCGATAAAGGAGACGTTGAAACGCACAAGTAAATTGACAATATTTTTTATTTTTATTAGACAAGATGTAGGAGGATAAATTTGAGAAAAGAAATTACGAAAACTGTGGATGTCAACATTGTCATTGGAATTTCAATTCAACGTTCTTAATGCACAGTTGAAACTCTTAAACTAAATAGATTCTAGAAAGATTTTTATTTGAGAAAAGGAGGAGGGGGGGGGGGGGTCAAGCGCCTTGTTTTTCTCATTTATGTTCCCTACTGTTTAAAAAACATTCATAGAGAATAAACGTAATACATGCGTCGAAAGATATCAAATTTATTATTAGGGTTAAGAGTAGTTATCAATACCGATATATAAAAAGAAAAATTCATGTGACTAACCAAAAAAATAAATAATTATTGAATTAAAAGTTCTTATTTAATAATAGCAATAATAATTAAAAAAGTTCTACATTTTTCATAAACGTTGCAAAATCACTATATCTACGAATTATTGCAAAAATCATCGCTACATTATTGATTTTTTTAATTTAAAATTCTCTAACATTTTCTTAAATATAAACACCTTAGTTTTACTTATTCATACATAAACTGACAATCAAATAATTTAATGACATACTAATAAAAAATGTCAAGTGATCCCCTCCTACAAAATAGATGTATAAATCAGTTAACAACATTTTCATGTCAGATTTATATTCGCTACTTCTTGATAGTGACAGAGTCAAGAGTAGGACCGAGCAAAAAACTCGTAACTCGTGAGCTTTTCCAACTCGACTCGATAAAAACTGGTATCTAACTCGAACAGAGAAAACTCGAGTTGTCAAAACTCTAGTTGGGCCAACTCGACAAACTCATGAGCTGAGTTCGAGTTCATCCCAACTCAGCTCAGCCCAACTCGAGTTTAGCCCAACTGTGATTCAAATAAACAAATAGGCTTACTGTAATTAAAATAGCCCAACTGTATTTAAACAAATTACTGCATTCATTGATTGCTGAGTTTTCAGAGTCCAACACATATAATTGTTTTCTATTGTGCAGTCCTTATTGCCATTATAACATTTAGAGCTGTTTTGGCTTTAGGTTACTGGAGAGTCTGGTACCAAATAAGACTAGCCGCTGTCACTTTCTATTATTTTTTACTAGGTGCATTCATGGCTTGTTGGCAAAATGAATATAGATAATCGATGTCATGTTTATAAGTTAGTGTGCACTGCTTAATATTTAAATTTGTACTTTCTATTGTTCCAGGATTTCAGCAGTTCATCTAAGTTCATCTATTGCAGTGACGAACTGGCGAGGCAAGATGAGATATCAAGATTTCTACAGTTCATTCTATCTGTTTTTTTAAGAATTGAAGTACTTGTTTAATGTTATTTGAAATTTCTATTTGCACTGGAAGTCTGAATGTTGTTGAATTTTCTCTGTTGTGCTGTCATGTTGAATTTTCTCTATTTGCACTGGAACTATCGCAGTTCAGTCAAACATGCTGTTGCACTTGTAATGTTGTTGAATTTTCTCTGTTGTGCTGTCAATTTGCTCTGACCAAATAGAAATTTCAGATTGACTTAAAATTCGAGTTGGATTTTGCTATTGAATTAAAATTTTAGATGCTATTGAATTTTCTCTATTGAATGGAACTGGAATTTGTTTTGTTATTACCAAATTCGAGCTGGATATCGAGTCGTGAGCCAGCTCGAGTTGGAAATGATCTGAGTTCGAGTAGTGCAAAAAAACTCGGAATTACTGCACTTGTAAACTCGAGTCAACTCGAGCTGTTTCGAGTTCGAGTTCGAGTTGGGTCTAGCTCATATACACCCCTAGTCAAGGGTGTTGGAGGTAGTGAATTAATAACGGGGCGAGTCGGGTACCCGTGGATCCGACCCGCCCGGATCCACGGATCCACGGGTACGACGGGGCAGATATGCACTCGTCCGAACCCAAAACCCCCAACCCGACCCATGATAAACCCGGGCGGGTCCGTCCAACATTTTGATTTTTTTGAATTTTTTTGAATTTTTTTTGAATTTTTTTGTATTTTTTGTATTTTTTGAATTATTTTGAATTTTTGCACGATTCCACGGGTCGGGCACGGACGGATCTAGGCACGGGTCTACACGGGCACGGGTCCAGACGAGTTTGAAGAATTTGGGACCAACCCGACCCGTGCTAGATCCGTGGATCCGGGATCCACAGGTCGGGTCGGATCCGGGCACAGTCCGGGCACAGGCGGGTAGACCCGTCTGAATTTTTTTAGAACTCTAGTTGGAGGCACCGACTTCTAAAGATTTGTCAAAAATGTTATATTTTAGTAGTAATATCAGAATCGTTTCTTCTTTTTTTCTCAGAAATGTATTATTGTTAATTTGATTTCGTGACTGCTTCTTGAAAGAAAAAGCTTCCACTATTATGATTGAAGCCATTATGGAGATCAGAGAGTTCGCAACATCATTCAACACATATAGCAAAAAGTTGGTCAAAATCTGAACTGTGAACTCAATCTAAAACAATCTCCCTCCCCCTCCTGCAGTTCATCAACATTCATAATCCTTGCCCAAAACGTCATCCCCAACACGGATCATCAGAATGGTCTCATTTAGAATTTAGATGATCCTTTTTCTACATGGATCTCACGTCGCGTCTCAATTCGTAACAGAAGTCTTCTTAGAAATATATCATACCAGATAATTAAGAAAGCAAAGCAAAGAAATTAGGTCAGAGTATTACCTTGTAGAAAGCAAAGAAATTATTGCAAAAATTTCTTTGCTTTCCTAATTTCTATATGGATCTCACGTCTACTTTATTCCTCTTTTGTCCCAGATGTACAACTCTGTTCCTCCTTTATTCTCAAACCAGATTAAAAAAAGAGAGATACAGCATAAAATCAAGCTGCGTCGATCCTTCTGCCTCGTTAGCCATCACTCCTCTCTATTCTATCACTTTATCTTTATCTTTTGTTTTTGTTTGTTGAAGGTGAAAATAGCGAGAAGTCTTCGAAGTTCGAACACACACTTCAACAGAAAAAAAAACAAAAGAAAAAAATACTATTCATAACTATTGCAACACGAACAGTGAATCACATATCAAAAAATTATTGATGCATGTCATTTATTTTTTTTAGAAAATCAATGATATGATATCTATTATGTCTTATTGTGAAGGATTTTTCTGTAGAATCCACAGTTATATGAATAGTATTTTCACTGTTTAATATTTTTTAGATTTTTTGCAAAACACTGTTCGCGTGGATAATGTTTTCACTTTTCAACATTTTTATTTTTCAGATTTTTTTTGCAGAATTTTTTTTTATATTTTTTTTCAGAAAAAACATAGATAGTGACGAAACTGTTTTTTATATAAGAAAGACATTGATAATGGCGGAGCCACGTGTCTTTTTCTAGTATCAATCATACACAACGAATTGGAAAAAAAATAAAAAATTCCAATCCATCCAAAATTTCAGATGATCAAATTCGTTGAACAACACGATTTCCCCTAGGCCGAATCCATATCTGCTGCCATAAAAGCGATGGCACCGCGTGCCATTGAGCAAATCATAGTCGCTGCTTTAATTTGGGCGGCTGTGATTTGATTCAGAGAGGTCTCATTATTTGCGAGGCCCATTTGTCGGTGAAATAATGACGAACTTTTGGCATCATAATTATAGCAGCAGAACCGTTTTCGCTTAGACTAATAATGTCGAATCGAGGGATCTCCATATACCTGTATTCATTTAGATGTTGCTCAAGTGGGAGACGAAATCCTCTGCGTAATTTTTTGTTCTGAAGAGCGTAACTTTTTGTTCCACAGAGAGAAGAACTTTTATTCTGAACCATAAGATTGACGATCAACATTCCAGATTAATAATATAATAAATCTCTTCTAAATCATATAATTGACGATCGACCTATGATCTTTAATCTGACAGTTCAAGTTCTCTGGTGCACTTTTTTCCGCACCAGAGGGGTGCGTCTCAATCTGAACCGTCAAATTAAAATCGGAAGCTCGACCGTCAATAATATGATATAAGGAATTTTTGTATTGTTAAATCAGAAGCGTCCGATCTTAATGATGGTTCGACGCAAAAAAATGCACCAGAGGACATGATTCCTCCGCTCAAGTGGGTTACATAGCCTGTAATTTACTTAGGGATGGCAGTTTGGCCCATCGGCCCATCGACCCGCACATACCTACCCGGCCCAAGCACTATACCCGCCCGGCCCATTGTCATGGAGGGTCGGGTAGGGCCGGGCCTATGGACGTGCCGCGACGGGCCTATGGGCTGTGAAGTTGTACCCATGGGCTACTCATGGGCTACTCATGGGCCGATTATAATATCGAATTAGATTTGGTCGTAGTATATGATGTGAGACCTAAATAGATTTGATCGATTATAATACTGATAGCTGATTATCATATCAAATTATCAGACGATATTAATCTGAAATTCTAAAATTATCACAAATTTTACAATTCAGTAATTACAAACTATACATTAAATAATAAAAAAATGTTTTTTATTTGATGCACTGATGTTGTGATGCACTGGAGTATTGGACAGGCCTGTGCGGGTAGCCCATGAGTAGGTCAGGCTGTGAAGCCCATGGGTAAGCCGGACTGCCAATTCTAAGCCCACCTTCACAGACTGAATAGATCGGATATGACATTTTTGCGAAATAAACAAAATACCAATAGATAAAGTACATTGACATCCCTAAATTTACCACTGCGCCAGACCTATTCAAAATAGACAGCCAATGAAATCAAAGACGGGGCCCACTTTCCAGTCTCTGTGTACACGTCTCCCTCAGAAAACAATTAAAATTGGCAGAGAAGAACGCATACAGAAATAACAGAACAGCGAAATAAAAGCCTCTCTCTCCTCCCCGATCTCGCCTCCGCGACCTCCTCTCTCTACTTCTTCCTCCGCTTAAATCCGGCCATGGCGACCGACCCTCAAGCGCTCTCCGGCGCTGCCGATCCGGATGGACCCGACGCGACCCGCCTCACATGGAACGCCTTGCCTCGATCCAAGCTCGAGGCGAGCAAAAGCGTTATCCCCCTCGCAGCGTGCATCTCCCCTCTCCGCCTCTCTCCTTCCCTTGTCTCCCTCCCGTACGCTCCTCTCCGTTGCAAACCTCCCTGCCTCGCCGTTCTCAACCCCTTCTCGCAAGTGGATTTCACGGCCAAGATCTGGATCTGCCCCATATGCTACTCCCGTAACCACTTTCCGCCTCATTATCAGAGCATTTCAGAGACTAACATACCCGGAGAATTGTACCCGCAATGCACCACAGTAGAATACTCGCCGTACGAGTCCAATCCAGCTGCGATGCCTGCCCCTCCACCTCCGGTGTTTCTGTTCGTGATTGATACATGCGTCATAGAGGAGGAATTGGAGTTTGTCAAATCAGCCATGCGGCAGGCCATCGGGTTGATCCCAGATCATGCGCTTGTCGGTCTGATTACCTTTGGGACTCAGGTGCATCTGCACGAGTTGGGGTTCTCGGATCTGACGAAGATTTTTGTGTTCAGAGGGACCAAGGAGATAACAAAGGAACAGATCTTGGATCAGCTAGGGTTGTCAGGTCGGCAAGTGGGTCCCATTGGACCTAAGGGGCCCCAACAACATGTTAATGGTTTCAATCATCCATCCGTGGCGGTTAATCGGTTCTTGCTTCCTGCTTCAGAGTGCGAATACACACTTAATGCGGTAGGATCATAGATAGATTTCCTTTTCAGTATATTAGTTCTTCAATTGCAGAGTTGGTTATATTAAATTGTGTGTTTGATCTTAATAACCAGTTTCAGTTTCCATGCCCGGGAAAAGAACAACAGGAATTCAAACGTGGGACTTCAGTCTATTCCTTGATTCTTTGTCTAGTTAGCTGAATTATCTAGTAGTTCCAACAGTTTAGTGCCTAGTTGTCTGCTGAACTGCCATGCTGTTGGTGACAAATTTGATCCTAAAAACAAAGCATGTAAATTGATGTTCATTTGAAACTTTTCATGAAAAAAATTTGAATTATTATGAAGTTTTAAAAGCCCATTACATTTGTTAATTCAGAAAAGTGAAATACCCACATTATCCTTCTCCAACATTTATGCCTGGGGGAGTATCAGGAGCTATAGTATTGGCCATCTTTTTTTATATGAATATGGACTTAATTAATTTACTGGATATGGTCTTTTTAACAGCAAAATAGGCCTTATTCTGCACAAGTGTATATTTTGGATAATAGGTTAGCCGTTAGCATAACCCAAATGAATTTATCGGGCTCTCATTTACTTATGGGGTACAAAATGCAACATGGATCCTATTTTTGACCTCTTTTTTTGATGGTTTGCATGTGCAGCTATTTGATGATCTACAAACAGATCAATGGCCAGTGGAGGCAGGGAATAGATCCATCAGGTGTACTGGAGTTGCACTAAGCGTTGCAGCAGGGTTACTTGGGGCTTGCATGCCTGGTACCGGAGCACGTATCATTGCACTCCTTGGTGGGCCCTGCACAGAAGGACCTGGAATGGTAAACTCACCACCTCAATGTTGTATAAAAATTGATGGTATTCGATTTCATAACCTGATGACCTTTTTGGTCTTTTATAGTACACTCATTCTAACCAAATAGTTTGTAGAGTTGATCCAGATGAAAATTTTCTGTATCTAAATTGTCAGTTCAAAACACTTCAACGTTTTTAAAGGTTATGTAGAGCTCTTTAATGCTAAAGTAACGGCAAAATATTTTATTATCTCTTCATGCTTTTTTGGAACTCATGCAGCCAGGCTTTATAATAAAATCTTGCTTATGTAACATGTCAAGATGCATAAAATTACCCAAAAAGGGTAATATAAAATGGAAATGAAGATTTGATAATTACAGTTACCAACTTTTACTAGGGAACTTTTAAGCTGCCAGTTGTTTGGATTTGCAAACTTTTGTCATTTTTCATACCTGATGTTCAAAAGTAGAACTAATTTCTTCAAATAGTGTATGTGGCATTTGTAACTTTCCGGGTAGAAGGGGTATTTTTCTAGAAAGGACTCAGTGCCATTACATTTCCTGATCTGGCAGATTGTGTCAAAAGACTTGTCAGAGCCGGTACGGTCTCACAAGGATCTAGCTAAGGATGCAGCTCCTCATTTTCAAAAGGCAGTCAAATTTTATGATGTCCTCGCCAAGCAGTTGGTCAACCAAGGTCACGTGTTAGACCTCTTTGCATCTGCTCTCGACCAGGTTCTTCAACATTTATTTTTTTGTTTTACTTAAAATTGTGAGAAGCAACTAAATATTTGACAGTTCCCTTTTTTTCCAATAAAAATTTTAGGTAGGAATTGCGGAGATGAAAGTTGTGGTGGAGAGGACAGGAGGACTGGTAGTACTTTCAGAGAGCTTTGGCCATGCAGTTTTCAAAGACTCTTTCAAGCGCATTTTTGATGTGGGGGAGAATGCTCTAGGGCTTGCTTTCAAGTAAGTGTCCTTCCATTCAATTGGTACGATAACTTATGTCGTCTGTTTGATAGTTACATGGAAAGCCTTCATAAGAGCACATTTAGCTTAAGTAAAAGTTCAATGCCTATAGATGGCATCTATTTTTATAAAGGTAACTCACCCTTGCTAGTCTTGTATGTTTTTGTTTCCATTACTGGTACCAAATTACCTACTCTCTCGCAAGTTCCATGCCTTACAACAACAACAACAACAACAAAGCCTTTTGTCCCAAACAAGTTGGTGTAGGCTAGATAAAGCCCATATTGGATTTCATTTCCGTAAAATTGGCTGAATTTTCAAGTTGGCTCGCCAAACCTATCACAACCCTCCTCCTTTCTGGGCTTGGGACCGGCTATGTAAAACATATGCCGAGTTAAGTTTCATGCCTTAGTTAAGCTTTATTTCATTTTATATACTTGTTGCATCAATGTAAAGAGCTACAATGAACTAATATATTGTAAACGTAAACCAAAGGGACAATACTGTTCAGTTTCTTCCACTTCAACAAAAAACTA
The DNA here is from genome assembly GCA_964058865.1 of Eleocharis quinqueflora. Lineage (NCBI taxonomy): Eukaryota > Viridiplantae > Streptophyta > Magnoliopsida > Poales > Cyperaceae > Eleocharis > Eleocharis quinqueflora. The sequence continues at coordinate 60,102 of CAXKVX010000821.1, read as the reverse complement.
ATTTGGTGACTGTTTCTTTACTCGTTTCTTAACTTTGTTTGTATCCCATTATCTCCTCACATCTGCAACACAACTCTTTGTGATTTTGTTCTCTTTTAGCATGTAAAAGGGTCAGGTCAGCAAGGTTGTCTAGGTTTCAATCTGAATACTGGTCAAGTTGGAATTTTTTTTATATGTTATTTATGTAACTAAAAGCTGTTGTGTTTCTTAGGCAGTTGAGTTGCACATATTTAATGGATTTCAAAAATGCCAAACTCAATAAGGGGTTGTTTTGACTAATTTATGAATATATAGACACATAACATATATACTCCAACATTTTAAACATAACAATATAGCACGTGATCTGACATTTAGTGACTTAAAATGTAAGCTATTTGTATGTTTGCAAAAGTTGAAACGGAACAGCACTTAGAGGTGTTCATGTTGTTGGTGCATTGACTGCATTCTACTTGACTATATTTATATAATATGTGATCATGATTTATTTGATCAGCTTCGGTCTCTCTCTCTCTTTCAACTTCATACAAAATCGCTGTCAAGGTTTCGAAAAGAGAGAGAGTAGTTCCTGATTAGAAAATTTTGGTTAAGTTCAGGAATGTTAACCCGTGTAAACAGCGATTTTAGATAATTCGGGAAGCATGGTGAGTAAGCCTCTTTGTACTTTAAAAGTTTAAACAGTTTACGTATGAAAATAATCTTTTTTAATTTTAAGTTCAGTATGTATTATTTATGGCAATAATTTTATGTTTAACTTTTGCAGCGGGACTCTTGAAGTCAACTGCTCAAAGGATTTAAAGATACAGGGTGCAATTGGACCATGTACATCTTTGGAGAAGGTAATAAGCTACGAGTATCTATTAAAAAAAGTTTATATAAAATAGATGTTAAGTTAAAGTTGCTTGAAATTTATTTCAGAAAGGAACTCTATGTGCTGAATCAGTTGTTGGTCAAGGGAACACAACTGCATGGAAGATGTGTGGTGTTGACCGAAGCACATCATTGACCGTCTTTTTTGACGTATCACCAAGTGAACGCTCTAGCCAGTCTGGGCATGCAAATCCTCATGCTTATATTCAATTTTTAACCAAGTATGGACCTATTTAGCCTTTTCCATGTTTTGTTGTAATATATTTTCTCTGGATTATGGTTTTCTTACTATGCTATGAAATCTGCATGTTTGTTCAGTTATCAGAACCCTGAGGGTCAAATGAAGATCAGGGTTACCACAATTTGCCGAAACTGGGTTGATAGCACCAACGGCACAGAGGTTAGTCCTACTCTTTCTCTTGTCTTTCTTTTAGTGACAAATTCCTTCATAATCCATTGGCCAAGTTGGAATATATTCAGAAGATCCTTTAGCCTGAACTTTCTGATGCTCTTTATTACTTTTCTTATGGTTCATTTGTATAATAGCATATTAATTTCAGTTGTGTACCATGATCTGAAAACACAGGAATTAGTTCAAGGATTCGACCAAGAAGCAGCAGCTGTCGTTTTGGCAAGATATATATCATTGAAGATGGAGATGGAGGTATTAACCTAATAATTTCTTAGCCTTTTTTCTTTGTTCTGCTATTTTCTAGAGCTAGATCTATATTGTGTTTATATTTGTAAAGCTTTTCGGTCTCGTCTCCAGGAGGAGTTTGATGCCACAAGGTGGATAGATAGATCGCTGATAAGGCTGTGTTCACGATTTGGTGACTATCGCAAGGACGATCCTGCCTCATTTAATTTACATTCTAATTTCTCCCTCTTTCCCCAATTCATGTTCAACCTTAGGCGTTCTCAGTTTGTCCAGGTAACAACTAAAGTCCCGGTCATGCATTATGTCAAAGAATTATATATGCTGGTACTGCTGTATGCCTGTACCAGACCTGCCTTATTTTTACAAACCAATTATAAAGTTATGGGGATCGTTTTGGCTGAAAGTAAGTTTCGTCCACACTTGTGTACAGTAAAGATACAGTTAATTAACAAATCAACCAGGTGTGAGCATCTGAAATCAAATAGAAACCACTATTTATATCCTTATATTTTTCTGTACAGGTATTTAACAACAGTCCAGACGAGACAGCTTTCTTCAGAATGATTCTGAACAGAGAGAGTGTGACAAACTCGGTGGCAATGATCCAGCCATCGCTCATAGCTTTCTCATTTAGCGCTCCTCCTACTCCTGTATTGCTTGACGTTGCTGCCATTGCCCCTGATCGTATATTGCTACTTGATGCCTATTTTAGTGTTGTCATTTTTCACGGCCTCACAGTTGCCCAATGGCGAAACATGGGCTATCAGAACCAACCTGAGCATCAGGTATTGTTCAATATTCCCTCCAGACTGTCCAACTATGTTTCAATAATTTAAATATTATTATGCACTTGTTCAATATGTTTTACTGGACCTGTTGGCAAGTTCAAAAATCTGGCAAGAGTATGTTAATGTAAACACTGTTGACAGAATTGAGCAATAATATTGTTTCGCATGTTTTGGTATAGGCATTTGCAGAGCTACTACAGGCTCCACATGAGGAGGCACAGATTATAATAAAGGGCCGTTTCCCTGGCCCTAGATTAGTTGTTTGTGATCAACATGGCTCACAGGTACGTCAGCCCTTTTGTTACTTTTTGCATTGGACTTTTGCAGCATAGTTTGTCAAGTTAACACATTATTTGGAGCATTAATGCAGGCAAGGTTTCTGTTGGCTAAACTAAACCCATCAGCAACATATACCACTACGCATGAAGTGGCCCCAGGTTCTGACATTATATTCACTGATGATGTCAGTTTCCAAGTATTCTCTGAGCATCTCCAAAGGCTTGCTGTTCAGTCCTAAAGTAACGTGTACAAGTGCCTCTAAATTTTATTAATTAAACGAGCCTAGCTAGATTTGGTTTACTCATAGAGGCTGTTTAGAGTTTGTGTGAGTGTTGTTTCTATCTGATATTTTTTTGTGCTGTGACCTCACCATATATTTTGTTTGACTGAGCAATATCTTTTTCTATTTGGCAATAAGGTCAAATTTTTGCGTCTTTTATTATTGTTATTATTTTATATGTTTATTTTTTTAATCATAGTTATATTAAAGTAACATGTATTACAGTGAACTAATTTTCCCAGGACTATGATTTAGTTGCATCATGTTTTAGGTTATAGTACATTGTTTGCTTGAATTTCTTTATTCTTTTTCAGAATTAATTTTTTTTGGAAATAAGGGATTACAATAATCATCGGAATAGTATACAATAATTCAGGAGAAGCACATATATTGACAAGCTCACGTATATCTTATGATTTGAGCATTCCTTACCAACCTGTCGTATTTATCAATGTGGAATAAATCAAATGAAAGAACCTACGCAAAAAATTATCTGAATGCCTGGTAATTGGCGCCACAATGGCCTGTTTTAATTCTGCACCATCTGCGTAACTGCGTTTATCTTTCTGATAAATTTGACGCGGTCAGTGATGATTATTTTGTAATAGAATGAAGAGAAATATTGATAGTGATGATGTTTGAGAGCATCGATTAATTACACTCCATTTCAAGAAGTTATGATACCGAATTACCGATTAAGTAAATAATTTCATGTACCGATGTGACATCAAATTTTTGTTTCTTAAGGTTCTTTCTATATATGAAATTATGTTGGATAAACACATCTTGAAATATGACATTGATCAATACAAAATAAATTTAGTAAATACAGGTTATTTTAAATAGATCAATCATATGCAGCATTGAAATGAATAATTTATTGTGTGTATTATTCTTCGGATAATACCTCAAGTTTACTATGTTGTTTTGTTTGGATCATGTATAGTCTGAATTGTGTTTGGTTTTTGTTTAGCCTAGTTGTGATGGTTAGATCATATAAAATGGATCAAAATCAAAGTTGTAAGCATAATTTGATAATTTTGCAGAAAGTAGAAGTTGGAATTTAAAATCAGAAAAAGAAGCACACAAAAAACTACAGAAATCAACTTACGCCAGACTGTTTGATCGAACCGTAAATGTTCATTGTGATCGATTTTTTTTGGACGAAAGAGCTCCAATGCATGCATCATTTTAATCTATCTTCTTATGTATGTTAATGATGTCACTGATTCCAACTAACAACGAATAATTTAAACACATTTTGGATCTCTTTGTCTTGCTTCATGTGCGTGTTTGCTTGTTGTCTGGTAATCCTAACTTGACCCCCCTTTTTTCTTGTTCGACTTGTGTACAGCGCATGATCTCTTTTGTTTTGGTTGATTTTGTGTGTGAGAAAGGCAAGACATCCTTGTCTTGTTGCTTGAGATGTTCTTGCTTGCTCATTTTTGCAAACCAATTAATTCACTATGTAATAACAAATCTACTGTATGCGGTAGCAAATCTCTGGTTCATTATGAATTTGTCATATTTTTATGTAGGTCTAGATTTGTCTGCTTCGATGTGATCAACCAGACATGAAGCCTCATGTTTGATCAAATTCTAACCTCATTTTTATATCGCTCTTTCTGTTAGCTTTATTATGGCTTTCCTTCAATCTATGTTTTATTATATTTTTGTTTAACATTACATTGATATATCTTGTTAATGCATTCGAGGTCTTTCTACCTCAATTGCTGGTGCATCCAAACCCATCGGACCCATTGAATGGCAAAGTAGCAGTGTCAATGATGTGTGATTGCACTGCTTATGATAAAAAAAAAGTAAAAGGTACATCAATTTAGTCTTAAGTATTTATTTAGTCAAAGTAATTTTTATTACTGATTGATTGTAAATCCTTGAATAGGCAAGTGCAGTTCCTATACCAACTGATCCAGCTCATCAACCTGCTGCTGGTACCAGCACAGCCACGCCTACTGCAAATGGAGCAACAACAGCCGGGAAATCATTGCTAGGAAGAGGAAAGATAAAGGCAATATATTTGAAGCATGGGAGATCATTATTTGAAATTTTATTATTGTAATTTTTTTCAAGCACAGAACAAAAACAAGACAGAAAGGGCCTTACTTCCAACCAATTTTATGTATACCAAGTCCAGAAACCATTGATACACAGTCTAAAAACAGTTTATTTATCACCTTTGGGCATACTGTTTTTTCTTTTTATTACCAACCATGAATTTTTTAAAACTGTGCAAAACTTTGGACCTTCAATGAAAAAAAGGGGACGTTTTAGCTTTTTGAATTTGAAAACTTGTACCAATAAGTTCATCTTATGGAGGGTGATCTGGTACGAGTTGAAGGGAAACAAGGGGATTGTAAAATTAAATGCAATCTGAGGGCTTATATGAAAAATGGTACAATTGTCTTGTTAGGGGACACAATCACATATTCACATATGAAATTTTTTTTCAGAGATTGTGAACCGCTTCTTGCAACAACAATTAGGAGAGCAAAAATGAAATAGTAGGACCAGTACAACAAAAATAAGCTGCTAAATGATACAACAATTAAATGCTAACCACATTGTTCTTGTAGAATGGGAGAAAAAAATAATGTTAGCAGGATTGACTTTTTTTCTTATCTTCTTCCATCTATCTTAGGAAGTTTGCAAGAGCATTGCTGATCATGAAAATTGTGCAAAATCAGGTCTTTGAAATATTATAATTTGGTGCAATTTCACAAGATTTGAATGTCTTGTGCATATTAGCACAGTGAATTTGAAGTTTCTTCGTATATATTATAGTTACATTTATTTTCTCTTTTGCATTTTTGTCTTTTTCATTTGATTTATATGTGTCTTTGTTGGTTTAAAATGTTATAAAATATTGATGTTACTAAATGTAAAATCTTTCCTCATTTTTATTATTTTGTGGTGTAATATCTAAATTGGAGTCGAACCAAGTTATGTGTAATGCAGATCAAGAATTCAAGGTATAAATAGCATCATTATGGGTTACACCTCGATAAAGTGTGTGCGTTGTGTCTTGCCGTTTTCGGCGTAAATCGGAGTTACGAGTCAAAAGTTACGTATGTTCGAAGATCAAACGTTATTTTGTGCTCATACTAGTTCAGGCTAAATAAAATAGGTGTTCAGACTAAATAAAACATGTGTTCGGACTTAATAAAATAAATGTTCAAAATAGTTATTTCAAGTTTATTTTTGCACTGCTTCAAGTCAGTTCTGCATAATAAATGAGGCACACACTAAATAAAAAAGGTGTTCAGACTATTTGTTTTAAGTTCGTTTTTTTGCACTGTTTCAAGTCTATTTTGTACATAAATGATGTGCATACTAACTAAGCACGTGGTCATACTAACTCCTATGTTTGTTATACTAACTCCTCTGATAGTCATATTAACATCTCATGTGTTTATACTACTAATCTGATGATCATACTAGTTGTTTCAAGTCTGTTTTATAGAGAAATGAGGCATATACTAACTAAAAGAGGTGTTCATACTAAATAATGTGCGTTATATAAGAATGTAATGTGTTAATACTAACTAAGATTATGGTCATACTAACTTTTCTGATGGTCATACTATCATCTCATGTGGTTATACTAAATTCTCTGATGATCATACTAGTTGTTTTAAGTTTGTTTTGTACAAAATAGTGTGCATATTGAAAAAGTAGATGTCCATAATAAATAAAAAAGGTATTAAGACTAAATAAAATAGATGTTCAGACTAGTTGTTTTAAGTCTATTTTTTTCACTGTTTCAAGTCTGATGTCCTATATAAGAATGTGCTGATACTAACTAAGGATATGGTCATACTAACTCTTCTAATGGTCATACTAACATCTCAGGTGGTTATACTAACTCCTCTAATGGTCATACTAACCCTGATAGTGATACTAACATCTCAGATAGTCATACTAACACATCAGGTGGTCATACTAACACATCAGGTGGTCATACTAACACATTAGGTGGTCATACTAACTCCTCTGGTAGTCATACTAACCTATCATGTGGTAATACTAACAATATTTTTCAACCACTCATCGATGTTTTCATCAATTCATCGATGTTTTTTAATATTTCATCGATTCATCGATGTTATTCAATGTTTTCATCGATGCAAACCTGACATTCATTGATGATTTTCATCGATTCATTGATGCAACACAATATTTCATCAAAGCATTGATTCAGCAATTTTTTTAATGTTTTCATCGATAAAGAAATAAATAAAAAGAAAGAAAAAATATGCAGTTGGGAGAAAAAGAAATAAATTCAAAAAAAAAATAAGACAAAATAAGAATAAGACATAAGAGAAAGAAGAGTGGAGGACGAGATGCTAGATTTGAAATTAAAAAAATGGAAAGAATTTTGTCTTATGCGTGGTACGAGTATTGAATACGTGATTACGAGTAACAAAATAATTTCTCTATCAAGTATTAACCAATATTTTAAAATATGGTTTTGTTCATATATGCAAAAGAGCACTGCATAGTGCATCTGCTGCATGTGACCCCATATGCGGATTGGATCTGCTACCACACGTGCATATGTTCACATTTAAAAACAACGTTCTTAGCTACTAGAAGCGCTCATCGGCTCATGTTGTTTAGAATTTAATAATTTTGACAATAATATATCTAAAATTATAACCACGAAACATAAATGCATCTATTTAGAACAACATATTTGATCCTTGCTTTGACGAGAATAATCTTAAAAGTCCCTATCCCTCTCTATGGTTGTTAGTGCTCACTAAAATTTGTTGGTCTAAAAATCTACCTCACTTAAAAATCCTTTTCCATCCATGAACAAACATTTATGATCCATGGCAGGGCAAATTGCATAAAAATCCTCTCTATGGTTGTATGAAGTATGATATTAAGAATTTCCATCAAAAAAGTATGATATTTAGAATAAACATAATCTCTGAAGACATCCGTGTCTATCTAGAAATGTTAAGAAAAAAAAAGTACGAAGAAAAACATGAGGCTGAGGTACGGGCCCCACCTTCGATGCACTGGTTTATTGGGGGATTCAACTCTGGCCGATGCAATTTTTGGTACCGGAGTTAGCCGCTCTAGTTGAAACCAATGAGGAAGTTGGATTGAAGGCTGATGTGAGTACCAACATATTTGAAGTGCCAAAAAAGTTGTTAAATGCCATTGAATCCTCTCATATAACATTGGTGTTAGTTTGAAATAAAATGCGGATTTTAATATGCATGCAATCAATTACTGCATATGCATATGCAATATGCGGATGTATATGTGGTTTAGTATATGGATGACATATTCGAAGATTAATTGCATAAAAATCTTAAAATATATGAATTACAAATCACTTTATAAAAATTCAATAAAAAATAATATTTTATAAACTACTAATATAATTCTGAGTTTGATAAATAAAAATGTGTTATATTATTAACTTTGATAGACAAAATACGATTAAAAACTAAAAAATATAACGTGATGTATGCATGCACATATTATTTTCATATGAGGTGTCGCATTGCATAAGTATAAGCAAACTGCAAATGCGGTCGTACAAAGTTACAAACACATTTTACAACACCGTTTGAGTTTGAACATCTTTATCACGTGTACCAGATCGAGAATTTTAGGATGGTCGCATTGTAATACTGTTGTATGGATTTGTGATTGCAATAAGTTATGGTTTTAAATTTTGAGCTCTTTTTTCCTTGTAGTTCCGTTCTGTTATCGGTTATACATGAATTACTGTGACGAATCCCATTTTGCCATTTTGTAAGTGCGATCATGTAATGTATAGTGTCTATTTGAATACTACTTTTCTTGTTTCAAGTATGAGATGTCAATTAAAGCATAGAATTCTCAAGTTTCTCTCGTGAGTGTTAGCCTTACCGCCTATTAACATGATATATAAACACAGTTAAATCCTTCCATTTAATACTACATCTATTTAATTCATAAAAGCAATACTCTGAGATTTATCTACTTCATTTTGTCGTCTGCTTATGAGCTTTCACATGATACTGATTGAAAAAGGAGAAAAAAAAAGTGGTCGTGCAATTCACTAAATACAATTTAATTGCGGTTGTCCTTGTCATTACGGTAAATAATATTTCGCGATGATAAAACTACAAACTCGTCAGTGAACATTGAAATTGCACAGACCATATGTCGTTAAAACATTATCTTACACGTCTCCCAGAAATTTTGGACCAAAAACTATGAAAAGGATAAGCAAAAATGATCAAAACCCTTAATAACATAATTCTCCTGCCACAAGACAAAGAACATAAATATAAAAATCCTGGACGATCAATAGCCTTCTAAAAGATGTACTAAATGCTAGCAAATTTGCAACAACAAAACTCTTAAGTCTATCTCACTAAGACTCTCCAAACCAAAAACATGTTTTATCACCAAACAGCATATTTTACTGACAAAAATAATAACCAGTGCTTAACGGTTTGCCTTGGCAACACGCTCAATCTCGTCCTTCTTCTTGATGGCATAGCTGTTAGCAAGAAAGAAAAATAAATTAACTCCAAAGCAAACAATGATCTAAAACTATATAAAGATTTGCCATGGCCCATACTGTTTTACAGCTTAACAAGTATTAGTACTGTTAAGACCTAATAAGAAAGCACTCTCGTTAAAAACAAGAAAAGACATCAAGGCCTGGTATTTCAAAGAGGGAAAAATTAACTATTAAAATGAGGAAAAAATGATATTAATAGCTTTCTAATTCCAAAAGCAATATTTTGTCCAAACAAACCCAAAAAGGTCACACAGTTTGCAAATACAACATAAAGACAAAGAAAAAGAGGCAAAATGTTCTATCAATTTGAAGTACCGTTACTCTTCTCATTTTTACCAGTTCAAACTAAATTTATAATTCTTGTTCTATATACCTTTTTCAATTTAAATGAGTGAACAGAACTAAAAACTGGCATATCATGTTGATAGGATTGTCAAGTTACATAACTCAGTTAACCATGTTCCATCACATGTGATAAACATGGGTAATAGTTTACCTGTTGGAAGAACCCTTGGCAGCATTGATGAGCTCATCTGCAAGGCACTCTGCAATGGTCTTGACGTTTCTAAAAGCACTTTCCCTTGCCCCAGTGATCAGAAGGTAGATAGCCTGGTTGACCCTCCTGAGGGGAGAAATATCAACTGCTTGCCTCCTTACCACACCAGCTGATCCAATCCTTGTAGCATCTTCCCTTGGCCCACTGTAAGTTGAGAAACAACATACACTTAAATAAAAGAAGAAAAAAACAAAAAAAAAAAACCAATTGACATAAATAACAGCAAAATCCTATTCAGCATGTTCAACTTCCATTTGTAACTACAACAAGCTAACAGGCTTACACAACATGCTATATACAATCCTAAGCAATGTTAATAAACCTGTTGATGATGGCATCGACAATGATCTGGATAGGGTTGGCATCTGTGAGGAGGTGGATGATCTCCATAGCATGCTTGATAATGCGCACTGCCATAAGTTTCTTACCGTTGTTGCGCCCGTGCATCATGAGCGTGTTTGTCAGACGCTCCACAATTGGGCACTGTGCCTTCCTGAACCTCTTGACTGAGTACCGGCCAGCAGTGTGAGGTAGGTATGTAGCGTGCTTTGTTGGCTGCACACCAATGTAATCAGCCAGTGATATGTCACCTACCTACAACAAGAGAAAACAATATGTCAACATAGCAATAATATAATTGCATTACATAGAAGCAAGGAAATAAACTAAACAACATGATGGTTTTTCTAATATTATAATATACTTAATAATCCATCTCTAGAACCAAATTTCGATCTTCCCTTCTATCAGTAAACTACAGTTTTTTCCACTGACGAGTATAATGATGAGTCAGCAAATATTTGCTAACCATTCCAGTATGGACAAATGGAAGCCAGCATTCTATTGCTGCGAACTATTGCATTTGATTTATTTGCAAGCTTCTATCAATAACACGGAAATGTCAACATTTGGTTTTACTACCAGAACGCTATGACATATAAAGATTCAAGTTACTAATATTAATCCGACTGGAATGCAGGACAATAATATCAACTATTCAAATTTTAAACTGCCTGCCGAATGATCTCGAGAAAAGAGATTGTGCCTTTAGCAATGCTAATTCTTGACTCTGAATCACATGTAACTACCACGTGTTGACAGCAATTAAGCAATTAAATTTTCAGAATTAGCAAAACTAATAAACTGGTAAACAATAAAAAACATCTCGAACTAGAAAGTTTCTATACCACAATCCAGGGGAATCAGATCTAGAGAGGTCAGGCCTACGAAGAGAGAGACAAGGAGACGAAAGTGAGCAATGAAGAGAGACAGACCTGAACATCCTCAAAGGACCAGCGATTGAACAGCTTAACCTCTTGCTCAACGACCGCCATTGTTGCACCTGGCTACCACACCACGTAAGGTTTCGACGCAGGGAAGAAGCTCTGAAGAGGAAGCTTAAGTGCGGCGCGTAGAAGAGCGAAAGCCCTAGTTGCTAACTTATTTATAACACGAGGGTTTTATCTCTTTCGAATTTGGGCCGTATGAATGCCATATTTGACGGCTGTTGATTGAAATTTTGTTTTCCGGTTTCGCTAATAAAAGGAAAATTTTGCATCTAGCCCCTCCAATTTGTTCTAAAGCCCACACCATTTTTTTAAAAGGGCTTACTGGGCCTACTGTGAAATCACACAGGCCTGTTAGACAGGCAGTTGAATAAGATGGATGGAATTGGCTTGCTTAGAGACTAGGCCTCAAAACTATCTATTATCTTGGAACCGGATTCTCTGGATTCGTTTTTTATGGATGTTTTCTGCATTCGTTAATTTGAACCGTACGATTCGATTTGAACGACTGACCATCTATTATATGATCTACGAGAGCTTTTGTATTATAAAATCAGATCCGTTCAATAACCGATTCGGACCCATCGTTTTGGGCAGAGCAGTTAATTAAAATTTATTTGATGTCCGAGAACTCAATAATTATTCTTTTTAATTTAAGAATTAATTTGGTAAGGGGTGTTCGACATTTTATTAAAAAATAAAGTTCAGAAATTATTTTGATTATTTTAAAACTAAATATAGGGATAAAAAACTTGGTCATTTTCCGAAATAGTTTGAGAATAAAAGGGTAAATTTTCTTTTTAGGCTCTTTTCGGCAAATATTGTTCTAAAGAAAGTATATGTGAAATTTGATCCAATGGGAAAATCAACACAGACCATGTTCGGTGCATTTTTCATCTTCCCGATCTCAACTCTTTGTCGTGCAAAACAGTGATAATAACTCCATTTCTTTGGGAAATTGAAAATTCAATTGGACTATTTTTGTTTTCCCAAACCCATTCCCACGTATTTCCAACAAATACAACACTGTCGAACATAAGAATCAGTTTTTAGTATAGTAGTTAAGAGCAATAAGTGAGGTCACAAATTTGAAATTCAGCTTTGAAGTACTTTAAATCAAAATTTGAATAAGATATGAGATAAATACTTCACTTCTTTCTCAAAAAAAATGCTGAACATGCTCCATGCTTGGACCACCTCATTTGCTCTGTAGTAGTAGGAGACATATACAATCTATGTAGCTTCGGGGTTATAGGAAGATAACGAAGATTTTTCGTGCTACGAATTTGCCCTGTTTCTTTCTCATGTCAATCTTGTATCTAGACATCATAAATATCACATTTGTCTTTCAACAAATTATCCTTGTAATACAACAAGCAATCATTCGGACATGCATCAATCTTTTAATACTAAATCGAGGCCATTTATAGCTTCTTGGACACATGGAAATTTGTTCTCAGGAAGTGCACTCTTAGAAATAGATAGCATCTGATTGAAGAAATCTCTGGACATTTGGTAGTCTGATGTCAAATTTAACAATTGAGACAATCAACAACAACGATTCTTTACTCTTCGCATTTAACAATTGCTCTCGTTAGCTTTCAACTCCCATAAAGGCCTATTTGATGCTTCAAATGTTTCGAAAAAAACTTTGGCAGTGGCATTAGGAACTTCCTTAGGTGACTCCCAATTGAAATTTGGTCCAACAACATCTAACACCATCTCATTCATCATGTTCATCTCCCACTCTTCTTCATCCACTAAAATCCTATTTGAGTCGTCGATATTCTTAACATGGTACTGCCAACATTCGTAGAAAAGAGTAAAACTTTTACAGGACAAATGACTTCTAACTTCGTCACATGTCAGGAATTTGGTATTATCACAAACTCGACAAGGGCATCAGATCAGGTCTCTATTATCTCGTCTCGTTACACATGAAGAATGCTTAAAAGTTTCTTCAACAAAACGATCTACTCTAATAAAAAAATCCGGGATTAAAGTTTTTGTCAAAAAGATATCTCTGATACATCCAACTACGATCCCTTGATATTTTGAACATGCGTTATATATTAAAAAAATCAGCAATTCAACTTCATATATATATTACAAATTAACTTAATTGATGGATTATAAGAGAAAATAAATGTTTGATAATCAATCATGTAAATCTAATTGAACTATAATTCTATCTATTTATAATTAATCAATGTTGATAAGATCCTCAAATAGAACCTACGGGTTTCGATCAAAAAAAAAAAAAGATCCTCAAATAGAAAAAAGAACTGGTATTGATTTTGACTTAAATGTGCTAGTTTGGCTCTCAACATGCTATACTTCTCAACTTGTCAGACACCATATTTCAGTAATGAATTTATCGTAGAATCACTAGTATTTAATTATTCTCAAAAGCTTGAACATGAGTTGCAAGGAAGAAGTTATAGCCAAATTTCAGTTATTTCAGTTACTCAAATTTATACAGTAATCAAACAATTTCAGAGATCAGAACAAAAAAGAGTAGTTAATATTAATTTTACAATTGAGATTTAGGGGTGCCAATTTACTGGAAAAAGTTGTCAAATTCTGATTGAGATAATGTAATAGAGAGATTCCATTCCAAGTTTCATGGATGGAAAGGTTACATTTTGTCTATGGGAGGGAAAATCACATTGGTTAACAGTGTACTTACTGCCCTTCCTATATATTACATGAGTATGCACTGGATGCCTGCAAAAGTTAGAAAAAAATAAATCAAGTGAGAACAAATTTTGTCTGGGATTCTCGAGGGCAGAAAAAATTACACTTAGTGAACTGGTCAGATGTTTGTAGACCAAAAGATGAGAGAGGGTTAGGGATTGTTGATCTCAAAGAAATGAATAGAGCATTGTTGTGTAGATGGGTTTGGAAAATGAATGATCCCTCTTGTAATAGCTGGTGGAAACAAATATTTCAGTTGAAATATAAAAATTCAAATGGGAGGGCTAATTGGTCAGAGCTGTGGAAAACATCAAAAAGCTGGATACCCTGGTGCAAATAAATAAAGAGATTGAAGTAGAAAATGACACAAACACTTCATTTTGGGATGATAAATGGTGTGGATAGGTAATACTAATACTGTTATACTAATATTTAAGCGCTGGATCTTCAACCAATACCGATATGTTAGAGCACATGTGTTGTGCTTAGGCTCTACTTTGTTCTCTACATTAAAGACAAATACTTCTTAGTTACTTCGTGACTTTAGAGGTAAAGAAAATGACACCGATATTTGTTTGGAAATATCCGCTACAAAGTTTCTGAAAATGTCGTTCGATCATGCATATCGCTTTTTTTATTTGCTTGAGTTGCAAAAGATGAAAAACCTTAAAAGATAAATAGTAAATTCTCGATTCCATTATCTATTTAATATCTTAAATCTTATCCAAATTATTTCTCGCAATTAGTTAAAATTTCGTTTTTCTTTAACCTATCTAATTTGAAATTACATCCCAACAATTTGATCCCAGCAGTGAAACTATCCGTGTAGTGTAGTTTGACATGATGAGATCCGGATATATCGGATTCCGTACATCTAAGTTGTTAAATGATAGTGGCCGTGCACCGTGCACGAATGATGAAAAAGTAGCGAGCTCTAAGCCTATATTTTCTATGGAACAATCTAGAAAGTATTTCATCCTTTGTTGAACGGAATCGAATATGGTGCCAGGCGTGTGTGAGCCGTCCGATCACATCGAAATTTGTAATTCAAGATAGAAATTTTTTATTATGGGGCGGTGCCGGCGTGCCGCATGATAACAAAATCGGGTCCCTTATTGATCGAACAGTTTCTTTTATTGATATAAATGATTAAATATTTTGTAAAAATTGAAAATTTTCTGAATTTTTTAGATGAATGGAAAGAACAGTATTTCCAATATACCGTTTCTTAAAAGATAATGGTATCCGTGATATATTATATATACCGTTCCTTAATTATACTATATAACATTTTTCCGTTGAGAAAAATCACGAACTAAACAAGAGCTATCATGAATATCATTTTTTTATTTTCAAGATCTCTGTGACAAATTCTTTATTTGCTTTATTTTTTTGCTACAGAAAATTCAGAAAACAAAAGTAAGGGTATCATCTAACGTTCTTTTAGTTTTCACTTTTCAAGATTTTCTTTAAAGAAGAGTACAATATTAAAAAAAAGTATTTCTTTCTTCCTATTCCATCTAAAAATATAAGACAATTTTTTCTTAGAAAATTATTTAAATCTTTTCTATTAATAAGAAAACTGCCTATTGAACTCAAAATTGGATGCACTCTTCTTTAAAGAAGATCTTTTAGAAATTAAAAATGGAAACTTAATATTACTTTATCAGATATATTAAGTTATATACATATATATGTTCACTTTTTCAGAAAATCACAAATGGATGCATGTATAATACATTAATATACCAAATGTATTCATCATTGACACTGCAACAAATTAAGTTTGTAGACATATATACTTGCATATATTAATACAGATTTACAGTGGTTTCCCTGTCCAAAGCTATCACTTTCGCCATCTTTATTTTCATGGTTAATCAACTAATAATTATATTAGTGTCATCTCCAGCAGTACTGGTACTACTGAACCGATCACTTCTTTTTCTGATTCCAATCCGTAGGCGTAAACGATTCAAAATGGACTTCGGAACCACAGAACAAATACACCATTGAATTGCATGAGGCCAGTATGGTGTGCATCTCGACTCGTATCCGATCCTACGTATCGCACATCTTGCATAGTGCTCAGGCGATGGTACAAACAAAGATGTCTTTGTAGCGGATATCATCTTTGTAGCAACATAAAGAGGGATCTGCATCCGATCATGCATAAAGATTATGTTAGGAGTCGTAACAGCTACTAATTAAGAGAAGTCTGCTATATATTAATTATTGTAGATGATAATATTATAGAAGTTGCTTATAAACACTTTGGCTCTTATTATTTCTTCTGATGAGAATCTGCAGTCAAATAGAAATAGGGAACTATATATAAATATACATACCTGACACTGTACATCAATCCCTATGCTCGTGTACTCGACATTCAGGCATTTTGAAAACATGTCAACAAATCTGTTAATAGGAGGAAAAACATATCTAATGAAATATCAAATATATATTAGATCGACTGCACCAATTAATTAATTTGACGACATTTCTCCACAAGTATAAATTTAATAATGAACCAATTATATTCTGTCGACTGATATCATTTGTATGCAACAGAGGCGAAAGATAGATTTCAGTGAATTACAAGAAAAAGGTGGCTACCTTCAGAAAAATAGTGCACAGAATATACAAAAAAGAAAAATGATACAATGTTCTGCAGTCAACGAAAAATGATACAATGTTCTACAAAAAAGAAAAAAATCCTAAAATATCAAAGTGCGTGGAATCTGTGAATAGTGAGAGAGTGAAAAAAATGAAGTACAGATGATAGAATTAACTTGAGTTTCGTGAGAATAACTGAATTTTAAAGTTGGCTTCGCCGTTTAGAACTCGAAACTCAGTGATCTAGAGGTACTTTTGACTAGTATAGCTACTTGGTAGAATTAACTTGAGTTGTTGATGTCTAACATCTAATTTTATATGTGCAGATCATGTAACTGTGATTTTTTGAATTACAAAAATAAAATGAAAGAAGAATACACAAAATAAGAAAAAACACGAAGCAAAAAAAAACTAAGAATGAGTTACAAATCATAACACAAATAAATTTAGAATTTGAGAAGAGGATTCTTCTCAACCTTTACCAGTCTTCCGAGACCTACACAGCTCGTCGCGATCTACCACTGCATATTGCAGTCTACCATCATCAGCGATCTTTGATATACCTCACTATCCTAATTCACACATCTAAGTTGGACATGTAGTACCATTTGTCTTGCATCCTTATTGAATGTTTTTTCATAATGAATGTTTATATTCATATGCAAATACTTGTTTCTGCTAGCTCTCTCTTTTTGCTCCAATTACAACAATTCTGGAAATTTTATTTCCTTAAGTGGTATTCCTGATAATATTTGATACAAACTTCAAATTTTGAACAATTTTTGTATTATGTAAAATTATATGGCAAAATTTTGGATATAAGTTTATTTTATATTTTGTCCATTTTGCACTTGTAAAATTTGATGCTACTTGCTTGTAATTGTATTATGACAAATAAAAATTGGTTAATAAAAATTTGTGCATCAATAATAAAATTTACTGACAGAATAATGATTCTACTGACAAAAATAATAGATTTATCGACAAAAATAATATATTGACTGATAGAAATAATTGCATGACAAAAATATTGATTCTATATTTCTTAAAAACTGCGCAAACAAATAATAATTATGTTGATAATAGAATTATTTGCGTGGTAAGTTTTGAATTATTTATGTGGTAACTTTTGAATCATTTTCGTGCAAATACCATGAAAATGTGTCATGCTAACTACGAAAATAAAAACATGCGACTCCACAAGCAAAGTCATTTTTGTGGAGTTATTTTTGTGCTTAATTTTACAGAAAAAGAGTATTTTCATGGTATTCTACGGAAAAGATGCTTTTTATGAGTAGGTTATTCCCATGAATCTATTTTCGTGATTATTTTACGAAAAAGATGTTTTTTTCCGATCTTATTCCTACGGAAAAACATTTTTTCTTTCATAAAAAATATTGAAAATTCTCGTAGTGTATCAAAGAATATTAAATATATAAATATTGATGGAGAATTGATCAAGTCCGGTTCATGAATTGGCTAAATATCGCATGACCATTCTCATAATGATCTGTCTGAAGAGCTTCATCTACAAAACTAATCATCAAGATGGGTTTGGATCGTGCCAAAATTTGTGTAAAAATAGTGTTATTCAATTTAGTGTATTGTTAGAAATAATTTTCGTTTTTGTATGAAATTAATGTTAATGTTTTGTTAGAGAGAACAAGAATGAATAATTTTATTTTATTTAAATGATGATGATAAAAATAAATGGTAATATCATAATAATAATATGCAACTTTTCTAAAATAATATAATCAATAATAGTGATGGTATAACAAAAACAACAACAACAATGATAATAATATAATAATAATAAGTACAACCACTACAACAAATAATATAATAAATAATTATGATGATGAAATAATATAATAATTTATGTTACTTTTAAAATAATAAAATAATAATAATATTACTGATGATATAATAATTTAATATATTGTTAAAATTGTGACAATAATGATAATAATAAAATTAAGAAAAATGATGCGTATTGTAAACATGCTCTCCAGTTCAATATGTTCAAACCAAAAAAAAATTTTTTTTGCCATACTGCCGTTTTATAGTACTATTGCATATGGGTATATTTATTCATGGATCCTGTTGTTATTAATTAAACATAATACATGCATTGAACTTTGATGAGGTCAGGCGCTCTAACATGGGTTCCATAAAATTTATGTTGGAACCCTCTCTCACCAAATTAAACTTTGAATCTTAATCAAATTAATATTTTTCAGTAAGAAGTCTTAGAAAAGGTTGTGCATTAATGATCGATCCAGATCTCCACTGTGAGGTTCTAGGTGATATGAGACACTCTAACAAGTAACAACCAATGAAATTTCAAATTAAGAGTGAGGCAGCATTCAATGATTCCAGCAAGAAAGCACCTTTTTTTTTGTTATTGATGGCATGAGCCATCAATAGGGCTGTCGATGGTTGTCTGTTAATAGTTTTTTTGTTTAGTTTCGTGACTACTGAAATGATTACGAACAATGATATTTATTTTGTTTTAATAACAAAATGATTAACGAAAAAACGGCTATGCTTTTTTGTTTTGTAGTTTTGTTTTGTTTGTGATCGTGTATTGCTGAAATTGTGATGATTCTAGAAAAAACGGCTATGCTGATAGAAGGTGATGAGAGAGGAGATGAAGCATTCTCAAAAAAAAAAAGATTAATGATTTGATTCATGTGTATGGTTATAATTGTTCATTACCGGTTCCTGATTTGCTTTAATGTGATGAGAGAGGAGATTGTTGAAGAGCGAAGGGATGAAGATCAATCGTTTTGATTCGTTCCGATCGTTATCTTTAACGAAATGACTAATGTAATAAATTACTCAATCATTCATTAAACAAAACAATTAACAAAATTACCTCTTTCGTAATAGTTTCACAAGTTTGAATTAAAATTTGAGATTTTGACTTGTCACAATAACTAGCTTCCAAACGGGAAAACAGTAAACTTCTGTGATAATGATTGTTGTCAAGTTGGTACAATTCATGCTAAATAGGACAGACAATAAATATGACTAAAGAATGCAATGTACTTGGTAGTATGTACATAATACATTCTTTAATATGGATTTTTTTTATCTCTAATTGAATATGAAAATTAGAAAATAAAAAAATAAATAATTATTATTTTAAGACTCCTTGCTCATACCATCAAAAGCATCTTGACTCGGCAAAATTTTTGTATCAGTTGTCATTTCATCGAAAAATTAAAAAGAAATTGCACAACAAAAAGAAAACCCTGAGTTTTCTTTCAAAATATTAACGCTTTTTTAATATTTTATTAGTCCATGAATATTTTCATTATGATATAAAATAAAGATCA
This sequence comes from Eleocharis quinqueflora, assembly GCA_964058865.1. Lineage (NCBI taxonomy): Eukaryota > Viridiplantae > Streptophyta > Magnoliopsida > Poales > Cyperaceae > Eleocharis > Eleocharis quinqueflora. The sequence goes on along the minus strand of CAXKVX010000821.1, from coordinate 40,175 downwards.
GTATTTGTATATTTTTGTAACTTGAATTTGAATAATTATTACCATATAAAAGAAAAATATTAGATGCCCTCACATTTCCTACAATTTTTCACTCACCATCAGTGTACGTTCAGTCAATTGCACTTTCCTAAAAAATTCAAGTTGATCATGTATTTATATATTTTAAAAAAAATAGACTTATAATATGAAATATTTTAAAGAACATGCATCATTTTGAACATCCGAAAAAAAAAATAATGATGGATCGAGGTGTAAACTGAGAGGCAAAGACACTCGTTTAAAAATAATGATGGATCGAGGTGTAAACAGAGTTGATTCTAAAAGAATAAGTTAACTATATTTATCATATCCACGATTTGTCAAACGGCTTTAAATACAAATATTGATATTATACGAATGTTAAAATTTAAAACCAAATCCACATTTGCAGATCGAATTTGATTATGGATATGAATCAAAATTTAACATGTATTATCAATATATATATATTTAATTTAGCTGATGTTTATAATATATAAGAAATTGAGATGCATAAATAGAAATTTTAATAATTTGACAATTAATATTACAAATGAAATCTTTATATCATCGGCTACTATTTTGGATTCGAATATCTACATTATTTTGGAATTCAAATCAAATTTGTATTCATACCTGCATCACTTTTACCGATACGAAATTGATACAAAATAAAGTTATATTAATTTAATAATACAAATATAATATTTATGAGTAAATTTCGAGTATAGACTCAAAACTGAGCGAATAATATTCATGTCATTTACATATTCACCAGAACAGAACAGGCATTGTATGATCTTATCTGTTCTGTCTGTCTCGTTTTTTTTCCATTATACTGATTTTATATATGTAATGATGCGACTCGAACATTAATTTCTCACATCTATTATACCCCAAACAACAACCAACTTTCCATTATACTTTTTCCAAGCAACCCTATGCGTACAATGAATACTAATTACAACTGTACACGAGGCACTTGTACATGGAATACTGTCTATCAAAATGGGAAAACAAAAAAGAATAGTGACTTAGATCCTGCAGTTAGAAGCTACATTTGACTCAAATTTAATACATGCTTATTAGTGGGATTAACATATCTCCATTTTTTTCCTTTATTATGCTTTCAAATTTTGGCCATTCATCAAGAAATAAAAAATAGTTTGACAATAAAAGAGAATTGATGAACGGTCAAGATTTTCGAGACATGATGGACGCATAAAATAATTGAAGATATTTGAACATTTCTCTGATTTAATAATTAAAAATACATATGTAGTTTTAATTTTTTATTTGAATATATATAGTAAAAATTTGATGTATCATAGAAGTTGAACTTGTGATGAAAAGTACAGCAGGTATGGATTTATACATGAGTAAATTAAATAAAACATATTTGGATAAAAGAAATCTTACGCTTTTGAAGCAGCATAAACAGCGTAAAGCGGAAACGCCGGCACTACCACCGACGACCCCGATCCGATGTTTATGATCGCTCCTCGTTTACCACTCTCTTCCATTTTCCGCACCACCACCCATGTCACCCATGCTGCGGCCTCGACATTGACCTGGATAACTGGGCTCCAAACTGTGTCGGACGCTTCATGGAAGTACATCGCACCGGGATATGTGGCACCAGCATTGTTCACCACAATCCCCAAATCCAATGACTCAATTGAGCTTTTCAGTTGGTTGATGCCTACTGACATGTCTATGGCAAGGTCTAGTACGATTATTTTGATCTGTTCAATACATTCAAATTTAATTTGATCAGGAAATTGCACTCGGAAGCATGCTGCTACTGGGTCCATACCAGATCGATGCTCTTGTAAATAAAGGTTCTGCTTTTTTTTCCATCCCGTCAATTTAATTTGAAATCAAGAAGAGAGTTCCAAAAAAATCAGCCTACTACATAGCAAATATTATCTTGCTTCTATCATAAATGGTTCAAAGTATACATATTACCCTCGTTTATTTGAAATAAAGAAGAGATTTAATTCTATCCGAATTTATGAACTTGCAACCTCCCACACAAAAAGTGACAATATACCCGACTGATCAGTTTGTAAGTTGTAACTTCATTTTCTTTTTTCAGAGATGTGGAAGTTGAAATTTATTGAGCCTGTTCAACCGGTTCCATAACTAAAAAGGTTAAGCTGCATGCTTCCTTCAATACTTTATTTGATTCTACTTTTGTCTCACCTTATTCATCTAGTGGTTTCAGATTTCTATAACAAATATTCTTTATAATAATCTGTTAAGTATCTCTACCCTATTACTTATTAGTGCTTCATTTATTTAAGGACATGCATCCTAAATTCCTAATACATAGACAACCTGTACTATATACTGAATATTGAAGAGAGAATAAGTTTTCAAGACAACAGAGACTGCTAGCAAAAGAAGAAATTTTTCTTGTGAATAACATTGAAGTATATATATGTATATTCTGATATTCATCAGCTCACCTTGATAGAACTGTGCTTGGATCTGATGGCATTGCACACATCTTGGAGCTTGTGTTGGTTCCTTCCCAATAGAAGTAGGTTCAACCCTTTGTTTGCTAGCTCAAAGGCGATCGCTTTGCCGATACCGTCTGATGCACCGGTAACCAGGGCCCACGAACCATAATCTGTTAAATCTTTTTCGGGTCTGAAAAAAGCAGCATGAAGCCATTGGAGGAATGTTATGAGGAGTTTAGAAAGAGAAAGAAGGCCAAGAGAGAAGAGGAAGAGAAACCAAAGAGGGAGAGTGTTGATGAGGTTAGAGATTAAGGTACACATCTGTAGCTCTGTTGAACTTCTAATAGGATTGAGAGAAGATCTACAATTGCTTGGTGCAGGATCTGCATACTACATAAGTTGGCGCTTGCCCAATTGGTTTTTGTAGTACTTTTGCTTAGAATTGCGTGTAATGAGTCATTGCGGCACCGAAATTGTTTCTTTGTTTTCCCGAGTAACGTGTCAAGTACTTGACTTCGCTATTCTTTATGTCTTCTCCGTATAAAAATAATGATTGCGTCATAATCTATCTATGTTTTTTCTGTAAGAAAAAAAATCAAAACAGCAATTTGCGGGTCATGTACTGACTTCAACGAACTTTCATGCCATTGGCATTCTGTATATTTTAATTATTCTTTTTGGTTTCTGGAAGCACGACGCATGCTTTCTTTTCGGGGTATGATTAACGAATTTGATCGCTCGATTTAGAATTTATAATTTTATATTAGAGGAGGTATTTGACTTCGTCACTGGTTATGTTTTTCTGTATAAAAAAATAACTCTGTCACTACTACAACACAAAAAGACTTTAGTGTTGTCTAATTATTACCAAATTATAGTAACAAATAATGATAAAAATATTAACCTTAGTTTTTAATAAAAACAAGTGATAAAAGATTATTTTATCACCGGTTGTTTGTTAACAATCGGTGATAACAATTTGAATTTATAATCCGCACTGTGCCAGTTCATTTTTTTTGTCTCTCTGTTGGAAATTATAATTTGAGAAGAGAATGGAGAGAATAATATTGCATTGTATTTTTTTTTGTTGTTATTGTATATCTACTTCTACATTTACATGGTTATTTATACCCAAAAGATCAAACCAATAGCCTAACGGCTATTTTTTCCAACGGTCCTTTGGACTTTTATCTCTAACGGTCATATGACCGACCGTTGCTTTTCAACACTCCCCCTCAAGTTAGGATTATAAATATCAATTAAGCCTAACTTCATTACATTATCGTTAAATAATTTTGGCTCTAATCCTTTTGTGAAGATATCGACCAATTGGTCTTGACTCTTCACATAGGGAGTCTCGATGTCTTTTTCTTGCACCTTTTCTCGTATGAAATGACAATCAACTTCAATATGTTTTGTTCTTTCGTGAAATACGGCATTTCAAGCAATGTGTCTTGCCGCATTATCATCGCAATACATTTTCATTGGACCCTTGATTGAAAAATTTAATTCTTCAAGTAATTGTTTGATCCAAGTGAGCTCACTTACGGTGGATGACATGGCTCGATATTCCGCTTTCGCGCTTGATCGTGCCACGACATTTTGCTTCTTGCTTTTCCATGTGACTATGTTTCCGCCTACAAATGTGCAATAACCGGTCGTTGATTTTCTGTCAAAGCTTCCGGTCCAATCTGCATCGGAATAGCCACATACTTCGTTAGAATTATTATTTTTCATCCATATAACCTTTCCGGTGATTTCTTTAAATATCTCAAAATTATATCAATTGCATCAATGTGGGGTTTCCTTGGTGTATGCATGAATTTGCTTACTTGACCTACGACATATGATATGTCGGGTCTTGTTACCGTTAGGTAAATCAACTTGCCTACAAGTCTTTGGTATTGGGTAATATCATCTAACGGTTCACCATCCTCCGAATTTAATTTATAATTGCTATCAATAGGTGTAGATACCGGTTTGGCCCCTAATTTTCCCGTTTCTTTCAACAAGTCCAAAGTATATTTTCTTTGTGAAATAAAGAGACCTTTGGTAGAGTGTGCAATTTCAATTCCTAAAAAATATTTTAACCGACCAAGGTCTTTTATTTCAAAATTTCTTTCAAACATTTTTTTTTGTTAATTTTTTTCACAATTTTTTCCGGTAACTATGATATCATCAACATATATAAGAACAACAGTTGTATCTCCATGCTCATGTTTTGAAAATAATGAGTTATCGGATTGGCTTACTCTAAACCCGCAATTAATTAAAAAATGAGATAGCTTGCCATACCATACTCTTGGAGATTGCTTGAGGCCATAAATATCTTTCTTTAACTTACAAGCTAAATTAGTATCGTATTTTTTTTTATGACCCGGTGGTAGGGACATATATACTTCTTCTTCAAGTGTCCCTTGAAGAAAAGCATTTTTTACATCCATTTGATATAGACTCCAATCATTATTTATTGCTACGGATAGTAAAATCCGTATGGTATTAATCTTTGCAACCGGTGCAAAGGTTTCCTGGTAATCAATACCATATGTTTGGGTATAACCTTTGGCAACTAATCTTGCCTTATACCATTCAATGGTATCGTCACTATTGTATTTTATTTTATAAATCCATTTGCAACCAACGGGTTTTTTTCTTTGGGCAATTGAACAATTGTCCAAGTATCATTTTTTTCTAAGGCACATAACTTTTCTTTCATGGCCTTAGTCCAAGTTGGATTCATTTTTGCTTCATCAAAATTTTTTGGTTCTTCATTTTTTGTTATTGTACTTGAGAAAGTGCGATGGTTATTGCTTATTTTATCGTATGAAACATAATTTTGGATGGGATATTGAACCATGTAGGTTACGAAATCTCGTAACCTTGTAGACGGCTTTGATGGACGAGTTGATCTTCTCAATGAGACTTCTCCTCCAACATCGCTACTTTCTTCCTCCCCTTCTTCTTCTTCGATTTCAAGAGAGGTTTGGAACGTGTTGTCATGCTCCCCCTCACTTGTGTCTTCTTGATTTGAATTTTCGGTTTCTTCTTGCATATTCGTATCTTCAATCCTTCTTGGTATATCTAATTCATACACAATTGGAGACATAGAAAAAATTTGGTCCGGTTTATTGGTCTCACCATTGTTAGAACACGCCTTTTGGTAAAAGGGTTCATTTTCTCGAAATGTTACATCTCGAGAAACATAAAAAAATTTATTAATCAGATCATAACATTTATAACCCTTCTTGCTTGAAGAATATACAAGAAATATAGTTTTTATAGCAATTTTGTCCAACTTATCAATTCTTTGTGTGTGAACAAAACATGTGCACCCGAATACTCTTAAGTGGTTTATAATCAATTTTCTTTTGTACAAAATTTTCAAGGGGCTTTGGTAATTAAGAATTGAGCTAGGTAGTCAATTTATTAAGTATGTAGCGGTAAGAACCGCTTCTGACCAAAATCATTTTGGAACATTATTATTAAATAAAAGAGATCTAGCTACTTCTAATATGTGTCTATTTTTTCTTTCGGAAATTCCATTTTGTTGAGGGGTATAAACACATGTGGTTTGATTAATGATTCGTTTTTGTTTTAAAAATTCGGTGAAATTATTGTTAATATATTATGTACCATTATCGGATCTAAAAATCTTAATTTTTGTGTTATATTGATTTTCAATTTCGTTGCAAAATTCTTGAAATTTTGAAAATACTTCGAATTTTGATTTTAACAAATACATGCAAGTAGTTTTTGAAAAATCATCTATAAATAAGACAAAATAATTAAATCCATTATATGAAGTTAAGGGTGCCGGTCCCCAAATATCGGAATGAACAAGTTCAAATGGTTCTTTTGATTGTGTTGTTGATGAGGGAAATGATAATCTCGTTTGTTTAGAAAAAAAAATACATGCATGACATGAATTTGATTCATAATTTAGAGTTGGAAATAATTTCTGAAGAACATTATTAGATGGATGTCAAATTCTTCTATGCCATAAATTGCTTAAGTCATATTTTTTAATATGAAAATTCATTTTTTGATGATGAAAAACATAAAGGCCGTTTTCACAAGAACCTTCACCAATAATTTGTTTGGTTATTGATTCTTGAAAAATTACATTTTTTAGATAAAAAAAATAGCTTCACAATTCAACTCACTTGTGATTTTTCCTATAGACTAAAGATTGCAAGAACAATTTCCTACATGCAAAACATTTTTTTTTTCTTGAAAATAATTCAATTTCACTAATTCCTTTAATTTTCATTTTCTCACCATTAGCAACAGTCAAAAAATTAATGTTATTTAATGGTTGGTAATTATCTAGTATATTTTTTTTTACTGGTCATATGGTCTGTTGCACCAGAATAAAGTATACATTTATTATGGTCATTTTTATTTGTAAAATTGGTCATCTCGAGGCCTAAATTGGTACATTTGTTTTCTCCATTTCTTTTTTCAGAATTAGATAAGGGAATATTAAAAGTGAGGGTTTTACCAAGCCCACAAGAATGTATTAAATTTGAACATTTATAATCGTTTGGAACATCTTTTTGCTCCCCCTTTTTTGGATCTCTCTTAGCAGCGCCTCTGCCTTTCCGTTTTTGAAATGGCCGAAGAAAATAATTGAGAATCCAACAAATGACCCTCGTGTGACCTCGTCGTTTGCAATGATTGCACCGAGTGGACGCCTGACCTTCTTTTCTTTTTTTCTTATTGCCATCATTAAGGCCCAAGATTTCTGTAACGGGAGGTTGATCTTGAAGACTGCTGTTAAGAGTTGAGGCTTTTGCACAAGCTCGATTTTTATCGTTGACTTTGTTGCCGGACATAGCCACCACTTGTGCTCAAGTGAGTTTTTCTTTCTCTTTGACTTGGACATCGGTGATTTTGGAAGAAGAGGCCTTAGCCATTGATTTTGCGAAAGCTTTTCTGGATCGAGCAACAACTTGCTCTGATACCATGTTGGAAATTATAATTTGAGAAGAGAATGGAGAGAATAATATTGCATTATATTTTTTGTTGTTATTGTATATCTACTTCTACATTTACATGGCTATTTATATCCAAAAGATCAAACCAATAGCCTAACGGCTATTTTTTCCAACGGTCCTTTGGACCTTTTATCTCTAACGGTCATATGACCGACCATTGCTTTTCAACACTCTCCCTTCTCTCTATCTCTCATATCTCTCAATATAGACCTCTTTATCTCTCATATCTCCCTATACTACCTTCTTCCTCAATCCATATTCATCATTGTTGTGCTTATTCTTCTTCGTTACTATCTCCTTCGCCATTTTTGTTTTTTTAGAACCTGCGCTGCACCATTCTTGTTCTATTTTACTTAGTGATTTTTGTTTTATTTTTTTGTTGTCTTTTATTTATTTTTTCTATTATTGTTCTATTTCTTCTTTTATTTATTTATTTCTTTTTTTCTGTTTTCTTACTTTACTTTTTTTCTATTTTCTTGTTTTTTTAATTTATTACTTCTAATATTTTGTTTCCAATTTGTAAATTAAATTTCAAAATTTAAATTTGAAATTTGAAATCTGGAATCTGAATTAATTATGATTTGACAGCGGTTGTACGTTCTGCAACCAGCTGTCAGGTTGCAGAACGTACTGCTTTTTTTTTACTTTTTTTATTGAGTTTTATCACCGGTTGCTAATACTTTTAGTACCCCCTCTTCAACCCGGATCAAAAAATCGGTAATAAATACAAAAAACCGAGAATAAAGGTGATTTCCGGTGTAGTGCGCTATTTATGTCTTCTCTGTAAAAAAATTAAAATAGTAATTTCATTGTTTTATGGCAGTGCAAAATCCGCAGTGCCATTAATGTCCAACAATGATATATTGTGATATATATATTTTTTATGGAAATTTTTATATAGCTATATAAATGATGCTACTAAACTTTTAAAACACGCAACATGCAATAATAGTTTCGTCTCTATATCTGCAATTTCAATGTTCAAGTGACTGTATCGTTTACCTTGATCTTTATATTAAAAAATTTCGGAGATCGACTTATATATTTTTTTAGATTTTTTTTACTATTTTTTAGAGAGGTGAAAATTATTCATATTGTGGTAGGGGTGTTATTCGAGCGAGTCGGGCCTAACTCGAACTTGCTCGTGAATTATACAAGTCAGTTCAGCTCGAATCACCAATGATGTTTTGAGCTGAAAATCTAGCTCGTATTCGACTCACAAAAAACTCGAGCCGCCTTGTAACTCGTTATTTAACTCGAATTTATATTTTTGTTTGCTAAAATCTTATAAATTCTGTCGTTTATGCATTGAAACATTGACTAGAGCTAATTATAAAATCGACTATAATTTATATCAATATAAAATAAAAGAAAATTATGAAAAAAAGTTAAAATGAAGGTATCAACATATTACATATTATGTTAGGAGAAAAATATGTGCAGTACAATAATCTGAGTGAGTTATCGAGCGAGCTGGCAATAGCTCGAACTCAGCTCGTAAATTATACGAGCTACACACCTTGAGTCAGATTAGCTCGAGTTTGATCTGAGCGAGTTGATAACGAGCTAAAATTCGATCGAGTCACGAGTCGTGAGCTTTTTGCCCAGTCCTATATTGTGGTTCAGAAATCGTTAGATTAATCAATTTTTCACTCCTTTAAAAAATAGTAAAACAATTTAAAAATGTAAAATTCGATCTCCAAAAAAATGTTCATATGAAGATCAAGTTCAACGGTTTGGATCGGATTATTTGGACTTCAAAATTAAAGATATGAAGGAAAAGTGTTGCTTTTTGATGCTTTGTGACATACATAAAATCACTCTAGTTATATTCCTCTTTTCTTTTTCTAAATGGTTGTTGACAATGATATAGTTTTTTATTGGTCCATTATAAATTTTGAATAGTGTGTGAATATTTGTATTTCCGAAATACAAGATGCTCAAAAATATATTTTCCTGTGTTCTAATGTTCAGTCAAAATTGTTCATTGTATTTACAAATCAGAATCTTATAGAACTTCAAACCAACAAAATAAAATAGTTTATGTTTCAAACAAGATCATCATTAGGAAAATAAAATAGAAATATATAATATTTCTTAACCAACAAAATATAAATAATTTAAATATGTAAATCACGTTGAACAATAAGATTCTAAATATCATACATACATATTTCTATTACGTAATTGTAAATTAATAAAAAATATCTTTCTTTAGATGCAGTACTAAACAAAAAAGAAATACACACACACATATAATCTACCTTCTTTTTCTCCAAAAAAGTTATCGATGAGAAATATTTTATTTTTAATATAAGATCTAAATACTATTGAGTTATTCTATTTAAATATTGAAATATTAACAATATGCACTACTTTTGAAATTTAGTAAAAAAAATAATGGTATACTTTAGTTTCAATGTTTTAATGAAAAAAAATTGAATGAAATGGAGTATTTGTAACTGCTACTTTTTTGAAGAAAAATATTTGCAAGTACTTAATAATGCAATACGATATTTATTTAGTCTTAAAACACAGAGTTGTATGTCTAAGACGAAATCAAATATGCTCGCACACAGAACCCGTATAGCACAGAGTTCTGAGTTGTTTGATTTATTTTTGTGTGCTTAGAGATTCGTGCCACAAGAACCTCGTCCTCTTGAATTATATCGTGGCCGATAAATTCGTGTAGCACAACGAATCCGAACAGTTGAATGTGTTCTGCGCTACAATGGATAAGAATCCGTCTGAGATCGAGATGCAAATATAAGAATCAATACTACAGAATTGATGTACTATACCTGGTAAATAAATCCATTTATAGCGGATGGAGGGGATTGTTACAGGGGCTGTTAAAGGTTGAAGCACCCATTATAAAAGGGTGAGGTTTTATTTTGGACGTTTGAAGATGTCCGCTTTTGAGTTAAGGTTGGTTTTTATATCGGGTCTTCGGAGACGTACGCTATTATGAATTGACTTTTATAGCAGATCTTATCAAGAGTCCACTATTAAAGGTTGTTTTTTATGGCGGGTTTGTACTAGCAACTGTTATTAGAAGGTAGCAAAAAAGCGGGTGACAGTTGTTCTGTTGATAGCTATTCGATTTTTTTGTTGACTGTTGGCAGCTATTTGATTTGCGCGGATCATGTCATATGCTTTTGTTGACTGGGGCCCACTCACTTATTATGAAATTAAAGTAAAATTCAATTTTTTTAACTGGAGCACACTCGTTATTTAGATCTGAATCTTTTTTTGCCAATTTATATGTTTAAAACAAAATTCAAACTTATGCTATTAAATTTATAGAAAGATGTCCAAAGAAAATAAAGAATGTCGAACCAAAAAGTGCCGAACGAAAAACAATTTCAAAGAAAAAAATCAGGAAAATAAAATCTAAACAAATAACTAGTTTTTTGAAAAGCTTAGCAAGTAGCAAATAACTAATTTTCTTAAATGTAGCAAAAGAAAAAAATCTCTTAACAAACCTAAAAAAAAATGAATCTCTCATAACTCAAAAGCTTAACAAATAATTAGTTTTATCAAATAGCTAGTTTTTTTTTTTAAAAAAAAGGCCTAACAATTGAGCGATTATATTTTTTATTTTATTGTTGAGAGATAGAGAGAAAAGTGAGATGAAAATATAGATGAGAGATGTCAAAGAGAAAGATATATGAAAGAGAGATACAAGAGAGACGAAGAGAAAGAGAGAGAGAGAGGAGTGATTCATGGGTTAGAATGAATCGCGATTTTTAGTGTTGGAACGGGTTAGAATGAACGATGCATACTACAGAAAATAAGGAAAGGGATCGAGATTTGTGGGTACTTTGGAGAATTTTTTTTCCTGAGGATCTATTATAGCGGATTCCCTAACACAACTGTTATTCAAGTCTTTTAATAGTGAATTCTGGGGAGCCACCGCTATGAAATAACTTTTAATATCGAACTTTGTGTAGCATCTGCTATTAAAGATGTCTTTATATAGTTGCTGCCATAGCACATCCACTATTAAATCTTGCTTCTGCTTGTAGACCTCCTTTTATACCACGTTTTTATTCAGATTCGCTATTAATGTTTCATCAAAATTTCATAAATGTCACTGAACTATTTTAATAGCGACTCTTTTGTCGAAATTTTTAATAATAAACAAAATAAAATAGAAAAACATTAAAATAGGAAAATTGTTTTTTTTTTACGAAACTAGGAAAACCGGAAACTTAGAATCTGATTTTGAACCGGAAACTAAGAATCCGGTTTGCTTAGGTGGCAGCTGCATTATTGGTCAGCATCATTATTCGTCCACATGTGCTTTTGGGACACCCGTGAGCACCAAACAAGAGACTCAAAATCCGGTTTAAGACCAGAAACTAAGAATCCGGTTTTGTGTTATTTTATTATTATTAATAATGCCAATCACCTTCTTTAATACAACAGCCAAATTGAAGTATAACCCTTGCTAAATAATTTGAGCAGATTTCTCCTCTTCTCCAACAGCCAACAACTTGGTACGTATTTTTACGAATTTTTATATTAATTACTTAATTTAAAATTTGTAAATAATTTAGTAAATAAAGAAGTTGTAAAAACATAAATTCAATAATTATTTTACTTAATTAAAGAATTATTAAATTTACAATAAAGAAACTTACAATAATACACATTTTTTGACGCTTGGCGTATGATGTTTGACGCTTGATGCATGACGCTTGGCGCTTGATGCATGACGCTTGATGCATGGCGCTTGATGCCTGACGCTTGACGTTAGACGTTAGACGTTAGACGCATGATGCATGACGCTTGATGCATGGCGCTAGATGCATGACGCTTGGCGTATGACGCTTGACGCTTGATGCATGATGCATGACGCATGACGCTTGATGCATGACGCTTGACGCTTGACGCTTACGAAACCGATCCCAAGACCAAATTTGCAGTAAATCTAGTGGAGCAACAATAGTACGAGTATTCACTCTACATGCATTCGATAATGCACGATACAAGTATGCCAAAACGGCACCGCCCCAATTATAACTAACCGGAGTATCTAAATCTCGTAAAAACTGTAGATACATGACCGGTACACAATCATCACTCGAGTTAGGAAACATAATTGAAGCGATCAAGTCCATAACATAAGCTCGAGTACAGTAATCTACCTGCTCAGAAGTGGGATTATCCGGCATCTCACCGCATACAGTTCGCAGCCACTTCAATCTTATATTTTATCCCGAAGCGACCCGCATTTGCTGACCCATTTTGGTTTGGACCCTACTCTTCCATGCATCATCTCCCGGGTCCCTCCCTAGACACTCCCGTACCATCTCAGTCCAATCCGTGTCAGAAACACCGGTAACGGGCATACCATCTATGGGCAATCCCCAAATACAGTTCACATCCTGCAACGTAACAGTCATCTCACCCACAAGCATGTGAAATGTGTTGGTCTCCGGCCTCCACCGTTCTACAAGAGTCGTGATCAACGCCTTATCTCGTCTCACGTGACCGACCTTCGAAATGTGATACAATCCCAGTCTCTTTAATGCAGGACCGCATCTGTCATCAAATGGTATCTTAATCAAATGAGATATACATTTCAGATCTTCTTTTTCCTGCAATATTTCATAAGTTTATACGTTACTACATCATTGTTAACAAGTATTTTATATTTTGAAAGTAATCTTTAGTTTGTAAAAAAAATACCTTTTTTGTAAGCGTTGAAACCTTGTGCTGAACGAGAGGCATTTGCAGCAAGTTCGTATAAGGTCGTTGATCAGCCGGGACCTCATCAGAAGGAACCTCTGAGGTACTACGGCAAGAAGTACTTCTTCGAGGCCTAACCATGGTAATAACACTGCATGCGAATTTAATATTAACAATTTATGCATGCATGCAAATTAAGTTATCTATTTTATAATAATTTCTTCTGCATGCACAAGCAAATTTCTTTAATTTCTTTAAAAATTAACAATACACAAATTTCTTACATTTTATCAATGCATGCAAAAAAACTAGATTAATCAAGAACTAACTTATTTCTTTACACCTACTACAAAAGTTACAAAAATTATATTAATTAAGTACTTAATAAAAAAAATTAGTAAAAAAACGTACCAATTTGTTGGCTTTTGAAGAAGATGAGAAATCTTGCAAAATCTTCGCGTTAGTATAGCAAAATCTTGCACAATTCTTAATTTCTTCACAAAATCCTAAATTTCTTGAGAAGAAGAGGAGAAATGAAAAAGAAAAATGGTGAGGAAGAGAGGAAAGAGAGAGGGGCGCGGGTCAAATAGTGGATATGTCAGCGGGTCAACGGGTCAACAAATGCACTAATCGGATTCTTAGTTTCCGGTCTTAAACCGGATTCTGAGTCTCTGGTTTGGTGCTCACGGGTGTCCCAAATGCACATGTGGACGAATAATGATGCAGACCAATAATGCAGTTGCCACCTAAGCAAACCGGATTCTTAGTTTCCGGTTCAAAACCGGATTCTAAGTTTTCGGTTTTTCTAGTTTCGTAAAAAAAAACAATTTTCCTATTTTAATGTTTTTCTATTTTATTTTGTTTATTATTAAAAATTTCGGCTCTTTTGTACAATAGATATAAAATGAGAGTATAATAGCTCATTTCCGTAGTAGTGAATGTTATTGAACTCTTTTCAAAATACATGTTTCGCATCATTATTACATCCCCTTAGTACTTCTCCTTCACTGAATTCACATTCGATAACATACTTCATACTTCATATGACGAAATAACAATCAAATGATTTACATAACTTCGCGTTAGTCGCGCAGCACCAACAGACGCCAATGATTTTCTGCGCTGTAAGCTACGGACGGCTCAGATTTGATTCAGGGAGCTGATATTATAAAATTTAACTTGCACGAATCTTGATGCAAATGAAAGGTTAAGATTTACCGCGCAGCACGCACAGTGTCTGTGCTGCGCGGTAGAAGATCTGGTTTGTTGATTTACATATTGATCCTCCACTTGCAAGCAAGGGGACCGTTCACTATCATATTTTTCTATTTCCATTTACAATCATTCCAATCCAAGTTTGCTGGATTGAGCTTTGCAAAGCATCAATGATAGTTATGTAGCAGTAGCATTAAATACTCTTATCAGTCAGTACGTAAGAATCCAGCAGGGAGGAAGAGCGTACGAAGTACATCAGTTGGAAAAAAATCGAGGCAATGTGTCAAATTGTACTTGCTATTAATGTTCTTTTAATTTTTATGTAGAATTTATTCATTATTACACTTGTCAATCTATTGTTTGTCAAGCATCGGTTCTTAATTTAACTTAGTTTTATTTATATTTTTTTTCCAAAAAAAAGTATTATTTATTACTATATAGTTTGATGTTTTTAATTTTCTGTAAAAGACCCGGAAACGATTGAGATTATATTTTCATTACAAAATGAGATCATTTGACTCTAATATTTCTACTTAAATCCACCATTGATTTTTTTTTAAAACAACTCACCATTAATAATGATACAAAAAAGATGATTTCGATCTATTCAAATTGCCAAAAAAAAGATACACTACACATTATATAATGTCATATTACATCGCAAAATAAAAGATTCATAAGAACTAGCCCTTAGTCAGCGTTGGGGGTGCGAGATGGGTTTTTATGGCTCTGAATCAAATTTTGGGTCAAAGTCTTTTGCGGTCATCCGACTGCACCAAAATTTGCACTTATTGCAATCAAATTGGGCCTGATGAAAAATGACATATTTTTTTTGAGAATCTTGATAGAATCGAATGAATGCAAAAGAATTTGAACTCAAATTTGAGTTAAAAGCGAGGATCCGCCCACTCCCTTGATGGGGGGGGGGGGGTCGACAAAAAAAAAAGGAAAATTGTTGCTTCAATTTCACCTACTCAAAATAAAGACGCGAAGCGAGTTATTAGCGAGGTCTCCTTCGTCTATTTTAGTAGGATGTTGTTATAATGTCTTCAACGTTATGCTTCCAATATTTTTATCACATGTGATAAATGAAACTTACAAATTTTAACTATAAGAGAGTTCATTTGTCATATGTGAGAAAATTGACTGACATGATATGAGAGCCAAAATATATTTATTCTTTTGATATTGCAATACCATTGAGACAAAGAAACAAAAATTTCAATTCGTCCCTTACAAATTAAATATATCACATTACGTGGTGTTATTTACCTACTGTGCCACTCATGCCGTACGAATCTGTGGTTGTGCTTTTTTTTTTATTCATTCATGCTAAAATAGTGAAATGTCTCTAATGTCGACGTCTTTATAAACAACAAAATGGTGGTATTATTGAATGTACTGTGTTGAAATAGTTGTTATAACTTCAGTTGTTCATGATCAGTTTGTTTGACAATCGATCTTTCACGAACTCGTTAATAATTACTTTAATTGAACTGATATGAATAAAATGGAATAGTTTAAAGATGAGAGATATAATGGTTTCACTTTTGTGTGTGTTTTATAGTGTTTTCAAAATTCACATCATTCATCATGCAGACATTTTTATGTAACTAAATCTAGACCATTCATTAATTTTAATAAATGATATAAATTTGAAGGCATCATAAAGACACACAAAAGTGAATACATTATATCTCTCTTCATTTAGTATATATGTTGTTGCCCTTTGTTTCATTATTTTTTTTACTAAAATTGGGAATTACTCATATGTTTCAGAAACAGAAAAAAATACAGCATAAATCACATACTAACACGACTTGATATATAAGAAGGAAAGAGTAATCTAAGAGCATCTTCATTTCTGAAATTCTTAGAGTTTCTAATCTGACATGACAGTTGCTAAATGAGTTTCAGAGATGTAGATGAATTTCTTATTTAGCAACTTTGCTTCAGAGTTTATAAATTCTGACGTGGCTTCATAATTGGCTGAAGTTGATCTGCCTCCCAACACTCTCTCTCCTATAATTGACTGATGTGACAATTAAAATACTCTAATTATAGTTTCAGAAATGTGAACAATTTCTAAACAGATGTGACAATTATTTAGAAACTTTAAGAGTTTCAGAAATAAAAATGTTCTAAATAGTCTAAAATAAAAAAATTATTGTTCAAACTATGACACATCAAGTGATAATCTCTACTACATGTTCTAAAAATAGCATGCATCATACATCCAATCCAACTACATAGAGCTAATCTAAAATATCGATTTTATCCGTCTCATAATCCTGCAAAAGAAGAACTTAAGAAAAAAATAGTGCAAAAACAGCAAGTATCATCAATTTGCCAGACCAACAAAATATTAAGCAAAACAGTATCATCCCAACAATCTCAAGTAGGTCAAGTATATCTAAGTCATACAAGAGAACCCCGATATTGCGCCTTTCCTCCTCCTGAGTTGTGATCATTGGAGTAAGATTTGATAGGCTACCTACATCTTGAGGCATAATTAAATTCAACTTAAAAAATGAATTATCATTATTATTTTTGCACCAATAAATTAATGTTGATATATTTGCAAAATCAGACTTCTAAGTGATTTTGACTTCTTATCTTTGTTCCGTTACTTTCCGAGAATACATTAATTTAGAAATAGTGCTATTGTTTTATTATTTAAAGTACATAATGTTTCTGACAGCAAAATTGATGTAGCAGATATTGTACTGGTAGCAAAGCAATTACAGCTACTCATAAATAAAAGCTGCACAAATTTCAAATCAGTTTGAACTTTCTGAAATCGCAATAAATAAATCCGTACATCAATCTGTACATGAATTTAACAGCTGTCATATTACAACCAATACCCAATTACTAAGAATCTGATACTCATTCACCTAATGTTACTAGGGATTTTATTAGCATTTAGCATCATTTTTTGTCCTTGGAAATGGAACTACATCCCTGACGTCTCCAAAGCCTGTTAAGAACATCATCAATTGGTCGAAATTGATTTGAAAACCAGCGTGCTTAACTGTACCATGCCTTCTAAGCTCCAGATACCAGTCAAATTGTTCTTCTGCTAATCCCACTTCTTTTATCCTGAAAGCAAAATTTAACCAAAGTTTGTTATTAATCAAAGTTAACAAAGAAAACAGAATAGAACAATCTAAACAATTCATGCTGAATTACCTTGAACTAATCATGTAATTCCTTTCCTCTTTCTGGATGCCACAGACTACAGTGCCAACCTATTAATCAGGGAAGATATGATTGACAAATGGTTCAAAAACAATAATTGACATATAAAATAAACAAATCTCGATATGCCTAGTCTCTTACCTTGGGCAATATAATGTCAAAAGCAGAAACTGTTTTCGTATCATCATTTAATCGAGAATAAAATGGCTTGAGGTCCTTTGGATAATTGTAAACTATGATTGGCTTGTTGTGAACAACAGCCAAGTATCTGCCATGGTAATTAGTCAGAGAGTCATACTGGTAGTTGATTAAAAATGCGAAAAGAAATGAATTATGTAACAATACCTTTGGTGTTCGTCAGATAAAGTAATGCCCCACTCAACCTTTGCTTGAAACGTGCGATCTGGGGCCTAATAATAGCAATAGAAAATATTGCAAAACAATTAAAAATGGATCAATCAAGGGCCTCACTGCCAGATTAGAGTATGCTTCCTAAAGTATGCCTCACTGCCAGATTAGAGTATTGCAAAACAATTAACAACTTGTCATGAGACTATGACATATTTAACTAACAAAGTAAACGGCAACTACCATTCAGAATATATGTCTTAGAATTAGTGAAATAAATCTCAACCTAACAACACAAAATAAGTGATGCCTGAATGAGCATGACCCAATACTCCAATAGCCAACAGTAATGTTGGTATATATGCTGAATTGGCCCAAAGGTCCAAACAAAACCTGAATGACCCAAGACCTGAAATTTACTTGAACCTAAATGACATCAACCAACATTTAACTCCACCCATTTTGTTTGATTGTAATGGGATGAAGTGGGCTTGTATTCTTCTTTTTCTATTTTTCTTGTAAACTCTTTTTATTTGGTTTAATAAAGTATAATAAACAACTGTTACTACTTCAGAAAATCACCCAACCAACCCATTTTACTGCTCCGCGAATAGTGCTATGTATGGAGCAGCTTGCCTAAATGAATGAGCTGTTCATATAAATACCTTTTGGAGTGCCTCCACAGCTTCAGTGTAGCTAACCCTAGGGAAGGTGCCTTCTGATAGCACAGCCTGGATACGGTCCATGCATTTGTTGTCGAATCGTGTTGATAAGAACTTTACATCTTCAGGACAAGCTGTTAGGATTGAGTTAGATAGGGACTTCAAACAATCCTCTGCACACTTCATTGCACACTAAAAGGCAAAAGCAAAAAAGAAAAGAAAATAGAGATTATTAAAAACTCAAACCAGTGAATGGTTATAGTTTGAGACCATGGCTTTGGCTATTATAACAAAACAAATGGCAATTACCAATAACAACTGCATGTTTCAGTTTATGTGTAAATTACTTTCTTAATATAAACGCATTCCTTAAAAAGCTATGTGATGTTTAAGTGTTCCACCTATATTCACCTAGATTCAAATTCCAAATGGGTATATAAAAAATCACCATACCTCAAGTTCAGCAAAACCCTGCTCTGCACTAACCACCCACATCTCAGCCAAACTCTTATTCAGTTGCTGCTCCACTGGTAGAAAAACCGGCCCAAAATGATAAACAGAACCAAGTGCACAAGTGTAACTCTCTAGATGAAGCCCAGCGTCACCTAACAAATGAGCCTCGGACCCAAAATAATCTTTTGAGAAATCCACTTTCACAATCTTCTCCATTTTCTTCTCTTCATTTTCTAACTTTTGTGCAAGATCATTTGCAGCTTTGAGGTCCTGTTCTGACGTAAATACTGCATCTTTGTTGCTATCACTTCTCTTAAGCTCTTCAATTCTTTTTGTTTTCTCCTTTATTGCAGCTCGAATCCCTTCTAAGGTTACACCATCGTCTTGGCTTTTATCATGAGTGCAATTGGAGATAAGTTGAGTTACATGGAATGCTGTATGATGGTCTTTAATTGGGGTTGTAGTGATAACTGGCATGGTGACATGATGAAAGTTGTTTTCCTGGAAAAACTTATGCATGGCATAAGTCAAGGCGCTTCTGATTCTCATAACTGAGGCCACCTGAGTAAGAGAACAAACGAATTACAGCAATTTTAGGGTTTCTGTTGTTTGAAAATTACGCATGAATGCCAAGATTTCCTTGTTACGGTAGCCTAATGTTTCTGACATTTTCCAAACAAATTGGGACAAATGCTACTATTCAATATACCAGAATCCAATGGCGTGGGCTCATTCACAATATAAAAAATTGTAGGTGTTGCATACAAAACAAAAGCAACTCCGGGTGTTCTTGCAGATGTTACACTACTTAGTGTTGTATATTTTTCAGAAAAAAAAGGATTAAACAAACATACAACGAATTTAGTGATAATAAAATTTTACCGTGGTGGTGCGAGCACGGAAATGTGGATAAGCCCGAATAGCCTCCAAAGAAAGTCTAGATTTGGATAATGGGTACGTAACCGGGTTAACAGGTCCAACATGCAACACCTTATCCACTTTGAGCTCAATTGTGTATTTTCCTTCTGTTTGTGACTTTTCT
This sequence comes from Eleocharis quinqueflora, assembly GCA_964058865.1. NCBI lineage: Eukaryota > Viridiplantae > Streptophyta > Magnoliopsida > Poales > Cyperaceae > Eleocharis > Eleocharis quinqueflora. Next base: position 20,077 of record CAXKVX010000821.1, on the reverse strand, counting down.
ATGACACCTTCTAATAAAACCGAGGTACCAATAGCAGTAACTTGTTCAAGAGGATGTACATCTGAATCCAAAACTATCTGAAATAAATTTTAACAGAGATGTTTAAAGGATTGGAAGCATATAACAAAGCCACTGTTCTCAGGTCAAAATACTAATTTCTTCAATTTTGTCACTAATACTAAACTTCGTCAAATTGGCTTAATGGCATACTCAAAATAACATCAGTCATTAGTACTAAAAGGTTATCTAAGTTAAGAGGCATTAGCATTATTGAAACAATTATGCTAAATAAGATATCTAACTATGAGGGACTGGACTTTTGTAAAATAATACCAATAACAGGCCAGGTTTGGTCATTCTGATTCCCCACTACTAACAAATTTTAGCACATAGAGGCAATAAACAATAAATCAGTTAAAAATTAAAAGGAATCCGAGACAAAACCTGAAGGTTGTTAACACAGGAACCATCATTAATCCTAAGATAAGCAATTCCCTCCATTTTCTTCTCCATTGAAGCCTCCAGTTTCTCCCCCACTGGATTCACGCCCTGGTTCAAAACCTTAAAAATGCACCTAAAGAAAGGAAACTTCATAAACAAAGCCTCAGTGCACTTCAGATCCTTTTCTGCCACGTCAGCATCGCCGGAGTCGACAGCCACGTCCTTCTTGGGCTTGACGTGGAACGACTTCACCCACCCGCCGACAAGCACTCTCTGTCCGACGAACTGGAGGCCTCCATCGCTGGGCCCCGCGATCGATTTGATCAGCGATCTTTCGAGAGAATCCATTTGGTAATATTTCCTGGTGATGAGTTGTTGGGAGGGAGGAGAGGGAAGAAGGTGGTTTAAGAAGGCGCATGGTGATTGGTGGATCCTTTGCTTGAGAAGGAACTGAGAGGAAAGAAAGAAGGAGAGGGGAAGGGAAGGAATGGGAGTTGGAGGAGGTTAAAGTTTGCACTACAGAAGAGGAGAGTTGGGTGGTGTGGTTTCTTTGCTTCGTGGTGTGGTTTCAGCGGTAAATTTGTTATTTTAAGAGCGCAAATTTGCAAACTAGACCTTGTCCGATGTTTTATTACATGGATGATGGATTTAATGATATGTGGTTTATTATTTCTTAAGTAAGATTTTAAAGCATCTCCATCTCTAAAATTTTTGGAGTTTCTAAATTATTGCCACATCAGTTTCAAAATATTAATCATTCTTTAGTTTTTATACCCTCCATTCCTTAAACTAAAAAAGTTAGAGTTTCTTAATTGCTACGTCAACAAATACTATTAACGTTGTAAGAAACCGATCAATTTTAGCCAATAATTAAGCCATGTCAGAGTTTATAAACTCTAAGACAAAATTTCTAAATAAGAAACTCTGAAACAAAATTTATAAATAAGAAACTCATCTACATCCCTGAAACTCATTTAGAAACTGCCACATCAGATTATAAACTTCAAGAGTTTCAGAAATAAAGATGCTCTTATGTTAATGATCTGAATGATTTTATTATATAACTTATCTTGTATAATATTTTGATTTTCATATTAATAGTTTCAAACCATACTGATGAAGTGATGATAGTCAAATTAAAATGTAAGATACTATAACCGTATAACGGAATAAGTTACATAATAAAGCTATTAATCTAAAAAAGTTAATGAATAATAAATCGATATCAATGACTATAGTTTTTAATATTTTTATGAGTATGACTAGAATGTTTTGCAGCGACTTTTGCAATTTTGGACCGTTAAGTTTTTGTCAAAATTTATTTTATTGCAAAGAGTTCAAATTCAACGACCTGAAATCACATGCTCTGCAAATAATTCTAGCCCTACTCATATTTTGCTTTATTATGATTCTGATTGATTTCATCTGTCTACTTTTAAACTTCTGGGAGAAAAAAATTTGTAGATGTTGTTTTATTTATTATATAATTCAGAAGCCTTCATACTCAGTACAGTCATTTCGTAGAAAATTCGACCCAAGGGTTTGGATTGCTGGAGTAATGTAATTGGAGTTGTTTGAACACAAATTTTGAGGAAAAACTGTTTGTTGAGGCCTCGAATTGTCCTGGTTCTGTATCCTCCGCTCCGGGACCGGGCATCAGAAATTCGAAAAATTGGGCCCATTCTACGTTTACCATTTCGGCCCAATATTGAAGTTGGGTTGAACATGCAAATGCATATTCTGCGAAGTGATCAACATCAATAGAGCCCTTGCAGTTCAATAATGCAAGAAAATCGATGTTCCTCGAAAGGATATCCTCTGCACTCGTCAAAATGGGTACTCTTTGTCTTCACTAATCTGAATCGCCCGACTAAATTTTAACGGATGTGATTTTATAATATAAAAGCATTTCTGAATCATATAATTGACGGTCAAACATTCAGATCTAATTAGACGGTTTAAATTAGCAGATTCAGAGAGTACCCATAAAAGATAGATGCAGAAGATACGGATCCGATGTTGCTCACACAACGCTGTTAGGATATCAGTCGGCTTTGTTTGCTGTGTTATTTGACCATTTCGGAGCACAAAATCTCACACAACACTCCATTTTATCTCCGTGTCATTTAAATCTAAATATTGATTTTACAATTTTATCTGAATTTTGAACATGTAACCACTTAACATTATTTTTACTACTAAATCAAAAGCTCATTCTTATAACATGTTCGTCTTGTTGAAATGTCTGAAAGTCTGAAACTACTTATTAATTGTTATAACTTATAACATCGGCAAGAACACTTATGTTGTATTGTAAATAGCGAGCTATAAACATTGTCAGTAAACTTTTTAATTGTACAATTTTATCATTTCATAATTTTCACCTTTTGTTTTTATATCATTACAATAGAAAGGTGCTAAAGAACGGTACAGATGTGCACTACTAAAAATTGAAAGCAGCTCATTATGAATGATGTATACTTTTCAATGGATTTATTGATGCATCGTATGGCGGCTGCTTTAGAATTCCCAACGTTTTGTTTATGACTGGTAGACTTGGAGTCTACAAAAGTACAAAATGAGACAGTGGAAACAGGCTGGAATCCAACAGAATTTATTTTTGAGTTTGACTATCCAAAGCTAGGCTTCTAATTAAGAGGTAAAGCCTAACTTTAGAAATAGATATTTCTAATGTTTCACATAAATATGGTCTATTTTATTTAATCACACGGTTCTTTTGGAAAAGTAGGTGATATTTTTCTACTTTTATGAGAATAAACTTCCAATCTTTTTTTTTTTCCACTGATGTGTCGGAAAATTAAATATAATTAGTTCCATATTTTTTATAATAAAGTTAAAATTTGATAGATTATTTAAACATTTATTTATAATTAAAAAGATAATAAGGAGGAAAAATGTGTCTATTTGTTCGTGTGTTACTTTTGTTAGTATCTTTATAATCACAATAAAATATTTATAAGAATATTCTTTAACGAATAGCATGTATTGTAGACCAACACTCCTATTTTTTCAGATAAAATTGAAAGTTAAGTCGTTCTAATTTAAAATTTTATTACAAATCCCCTCATAAAATTTATCTTTTAACTTTTTTTTATTCAGAATATATATATGGGCAAACCCAAATATCCGAATGGCAAAGCTTCAAGTTTGCAATGGAAATTTCTTATTATAATGTTATTTCAAATAAACAAAATTTTGGATATTCTAGAGAATTTAAAATTCTTGTTGCATATTGACTATTTTTATTAAAGTCTTTTTTGTCGGACTGTGATTTCAACTTTTAGATTAATCTCTCTCAACTTTTGTTTTCTTTTGACACATGGATTTACTAGTGTCATTTCAATTCTCCAACTTTCTTTCTTTATTATTTATCTAGTGATTCAAGTTAAATTCACTAGAGAGAACCAATGACTGAAATAACTGATGGCTTTTAAATTAAAATGTATCCGAATAATTAATGTCCTTTAAAAATGAGCATTGTCAAGTGATTATTTCTCATTCTTAAAAAAGGATCTCTTTGCAATTCTTTTTTTATTTGATAATCTTGACTATTAATTTTCAAATAAACAAAAAAATAGAAAATAGAAAAAAATTTACAGACATATTCTCAAGATTTTAGAATGGTTATATTTTGAGTGTTATTTGAAATTGCATAAAAAATAAAATCTATTACAAATTTTACACGAAAAATAATGGTTTTTACCAAATGATGTTTAAATTGCATGAATTGAAAACACAACCAATATAAATGCTTAAGAATGTCTATAATATTTTTCTGTTTTTAAGATTATTTTGAAAATTTTATTTAAGTCATTGTCATGTCTTTAAAGAGAACTGCCTTCTATGTTAATTTGGAAAATTAATTGTTTTTACCACATGCCAAAATTATAGAAATGAAATCACCTTCTATACTCAAAATTGAAATTATAGAAATGTTATATTCTTGAATTAATGTGAAAGTTACTAAATTATTAGTATAAAAATAAAATTAATTTGTTACAATTGCATGAGTAAAGACTCTCAGAGGTAAAAAAATAATGGGAACCATTACTGAAGACTCAAAGGGTTACACCTCTTGTTATAATGAGACTAGAGAATATAATTTCACCATTCATGTTTGTCTTATTGATAACACAAAATCTGCATAATAAAATGTGCAAGATAACTCAAAATATGCATAATAAAATTCTTGTAAGAATAACTCAAATAATGTACAAGATAACACAAAATGTGCATAATAAAATCGATATCATTAATTTCATTGTATTTATACCACTACAGTAGCCAGTTTAGTGGAACTCGTATTCAAACTTGATGTTTAATTTCTATAAATAATCATGCCAGAAAACTAAATCCAGACGAACCTTTTATGGTTGATGCTAAGAAGATATGTGAGAAGATGCCATGATGATCACATCACGCAAACGAAAAGAAGACTTTTAAAGATATCTTTTTTTTTCCAATTCTTACCTTTCGCAAAACAGACAAGACAAAAGAAGATATACTTCATCATTATCTTTTGTCGATTTGTAAAGAATGATTAAAGAGTATTTTTCCCTTAATATTTTCGTTAGAGAAGTACTAATTAAACGGCTAAACAATTAATCAACTCATGATTGTGTAAAACGTTTATATATCCTGCATGCCAAACAATAATAATTTATGGAGTATTTTCTTAGTTTCAAAGTTAATGTATCAAATTATGAATAAAAAAAATGTATCAAATTACTATCAAACTTAATTAATTGGTCGTTTAACACTAGCTCTATTATTTTTTTTTTATTAAAATCGACTAATATATAAAATTTATAAATTCAAACAAGAGGAGTAATCAAATGTCTCAATTTTTGTGTGCCTCAAATTTGCCTCAAAATCTACACCATCCACCAAGAAACAACTAATAGTCTAGATCTAAAGGCCCAAAAAGTACTCTTGATGAATGGTGTGGATTTTGAGGCAAAATAGAGGCACATAAAAGTAGTTTTTCGATGGAATGACTAATCGGTAGATTTTCTACAATGCAGTAGTTTTTTGTGTGCTGTACAGTAGATTTTCTACCGTGTCACTTTTAAAAAAAAAATTAAGCACGGGTATTTCTTTACCGTGTGGAAGAGATTTGAATTTTTTTGCATGTATGATCATGTCTAAAAACATATTTACAATAGTGACCATATGTAGCAAAAATTTCAAGATATTTAATTATAATTTTGACCAAAGTTTTTTAAGTTAGACCGATTCAGATTGATAATACGAAAACAGAAATGAATATATACTGCAGCTGGTGCAGACTGAAAAAAAACAAATTATAACTAAATGATCAGATTTTTGCTATTTATGATCACTATTATAAATATGTTATTAGACTTGATCAGACATGCACAAAATTTCAAATCTCTTCCCACACGGTGGAACAATATCCATGCTTGAGTTTTAAAAATAAAAAAGTGGCACGGTAGAAAATCTACCGTGCGACAAAAAAAAACTATCGCACGATAGAAAATCTACCGTTTTGATCATTCAATCGAAAAACTCATATCCCTAACTACTTTTATCACTATTATTTTCATAATTATCAAATAAAAAAAGCTGCTCCAAGAATGTACCTTGGAATTACTATCTTAAAAAGAAAACTGAAATATATCATTTCTAAAGAGAAAATTAATTTTATATCACTACACAATTTGAAAATTGTCAAATTTCATTTAGAAAAAAATATTATCAAAATGTCATTATGAACACCTGATCTCAATACAAAAAGTGATCGATAGTGATATTTTAATAATTTTTCTGAATAATATTTTGACAAAATTTATATTTTATAGTGACATTCTGACAAATCTCTTTGATAAAAAAATGATCAAACATAGAAAGTTGTAGCAACCATCGTTCAAACTTTTGAAAAGCTAGAGTGCACATAACCTATTAGGTGTAATGCTTACATTAACCCTACTAAGCTTATTATGATTTCTACCATTGTGTAGAAGCATAAAGAATTATCACAATGAAGTTAGACATTTAACAAAAAGTACTGAAGTGATTCTCTTTGAATTTTCGGCCCAATTATGAAAATACTTTTCAACATTTCTTGTTTAGGTACATGATTTTTCTATATTTTTTGGGCAAACTAATTGGGGATGATTTTACTAGAGAAAACAGTAGTTGGTCGATATGTCGATGGGATTCTCTCCAATCTAAAATAAAGGTTGGTCTGTGTCTAAGGTTGGACATGACAGGGATGAATTTGTATCATTGATTAAAATATGCTATGAATTTTGGTCGTTGATTTTTCTGTAGAGATTAAGTGTAGCGAATTATTTTATGTATTTTCTGCAGAGAGCAATTTTATGAGATTTTTTGCAATTGACAACATAATTATTACATATTATCCGTCTTATTGTTTTTTCGTATTAATTATCTTTATTATTATATTTAATGCATTATTAATAATGCTCTTTTTATTAATTGTATGAATATCAAAAGTCACTCATTAAATGTATGGATATCAAGATGTATATATTTTCATACTATGTATGTATAAAATATTTCATATTATATATACATATATAGATACATCATATACTATAAATAATATTATGTGTATATTTTCATATAATCTACATTAAAATATTTCGTATTGTATGTATTTTCTATATCACATTAAATTTAATATTGTAAAATAATTATATAAATCATATTATTTGTATATTTTTCATATCACGCTAAAAAGTTCATATAACTCACATGTATATAACTCATATAATTCATATAATTATTTTCATATCACATGTATATAACTCATATGTATTTTCATAAAATAATTCATAAAATGTATGTATATAAAAATAATTTATAATTTTTTTGCATATATATCAGTTCTGATTATATTGAGCGAAGCTCAAATTCCAAATCTAGTTGTAATAAAAAAATGTTTAATTTAAGAGCAAATATAAAAGAACGATGGTGTTAACATCGAAAATATTATTTCACACATTCAAGTTAAATTTATGTTTCTGTCAATTTTATTCTTCGAAAAAACGTGATGACGCTTTCAAATTGAAAATCACTTTCATGCAAAACATACGAAATGCAAAACAAAATAAATTAGCTTTTTTACATGGAACAAAATTTTCGGTGTCAATATTGTCATCAGTAAATCAGGTTTAAAACATCCCGTTGAAACTTGGAACCACCTGTAATCAGAAGTCATCCAAACGTACTGTATGTTTCAGGTTAGGTTAGGGAAGCTTATCTGGTGTCGCGCGACATCATTCAAGGACTGAGAACAATGCTGTCGTGCGGTACCGACGCTCTGAATTTGATTCAGAAATCCGTATTTTTTAAGTTTTATTTGCACAAATTTTGATGCAAATGAAGAAATCAGATCTCCTGCGCAGCACGTACCACGGCACAAGATTCCCTTCCGTTAGGTTAGACGGTATGGATTGGTTTTGGTATTTCGAAATACTAGTACAATTGGAGAGGAACAAAAAATGGAAAGAGGAGTCAGTGCCTACCTTGGACGAAGTTACCCCATGCTAAAACTAGTTCACATCCCCTGCTAAAACAGGATTGAGATTCCCTACTTTTTTTTTCTCTTTGATTCGAATCATTGAATTATAATAAGCAGTTCAGATTAAAATAAAAAATTCTCCTACAGTTTATTTGTGATGATCGAACTCTTCATTTCTAATTCTACGGTTCAGAAATAATAGCAGATTCGGACCCGCTAAAACAGGTTCATCGCATGTGATTCTCCGTGCTGAGTCGCTCCTTCAGTCAAAAAACAACCAAATTAGGATACTAATTTTGAAGATAGACCTGGTTCAGCATTTAAGTTTGGATATGTTTGGTAGTTCAAGAGATGGTGATGTTTTCATATTTGTCTTCTCAAACTGAAAAGATAAATGACTAGGCTACAACTTGAGATTATGAACACTTAGACCGTGGATGTGCATTGTAATTACTAATTATAATTTAAATTTGCAAGATAGAAATTTTATGTTCATGTTAATGTAATTTTAATAATGTGATTACACTGTTGTTTTTACTATTAAATTTGAATCTACGTTTTTTTTTGTATTCCAACTGTTAATGGTCATTGTCTGCAGTTTATTTTCTGATGCTTACATAGTACGCTATAGTACACTATAAAATTTTATGTTCTGATGCTCACAGAAATTTTATGTTCATATTTATATAATAATAATAATAATAATAATAGGAGAACTGTTATTGTGCTTTGCGATTGTGGACCATTGGATCTTTCATCATCATGTTGACACAAATCACAAAGCGTGATCCAATGATCCACAATCACAAAGCACGTGCTTTGCAAAGCATATCATTTCTCATAATAATAGTATTACATTATTGTTGTCACTATTAAATTTGAATCTGCATTTTTTTTGGGAATTCCAAAAAAGAATGGTCACTTTCTATTGTTTATGTTCTGATGCTCACGTAGTACACTATAGTGTCAAATAGTGTCAGTCAGTCATTTTAAAAAATTTAATCATTTCGAAGTATATTTTTGAAATAACTGATTATTTCAGAGGATATAAATTCATAAATTTTGCTAGACCTTGACTTTTGAATACGAATTTCATGTTATACTTCTTTACATTATTATTTATTAATGTTTATGCTTATCTTGGAAAGAAAAAACGAATATCCAGACACTTGTGTTGATTGATTAAAAAAATGCTACAAGCCTACAGGCACTTTGTACATGATTTAAATTGAATTTTAGACTCAATTATATAGACAAGGTTAACGTTACATAGAAATTTTACCTAAAAATGAAAACATGTCCATGATTATAAATTGGATGCTACTCAAATTTGAAGGAATTTCAAAAATGTCATTCAAAATTATTTTCTTTCTTATTTGACATTCAACAAGTAGCTTCTTTATTTGTCATTTCTTAGAAAGATAATACTACTCTTCTTCTTTCTCATCATGGAGTTAGTCTTAACCCTGACCACCCTCCCAATCACCATTGATGGAGTCCACACCACAATCTCACTACGACAATCGTCGCTGCGCCGAGAGGTACACGTCTGATCACCGCCTCTCCCATTCCCTTCATGATCCCCTTCACGATGGTCGGAGGAGTAGAGGAGAGATGAAGCATGGTGGAGCTGAACCGATGGAGATGGTCGAAGGATGGAAAAAGTAGGTCGGAGAAGGTAGTGTCACAAGACATGGAGAATTTTGACTGGACGACGAGAGTTGAGTCATGAAGAGGAAGAAGAACATGAGAAAAAATTAATGAAGAAGAAGAGCAATTTTGTCTTTTAAAAAAATAATGACAAATAAAACAGATACCTGCATTTTTTGTGGCAAATAAAATAAACAACTGTTTCAAGTGACATTTTCAGAATTTTCCAATTCTGAATGACACAAAACAAGTTATCCCATAAATTCCATGCTATTTAAGATTGCTCCTGAACCAAGCCTATCCAAAACATTATCAAGCAAGGCGGTTAGGTTACCACCGTCTGAAGTGAATTGGCCTATAAAACGACAACTTTCAGCTCCTAAATAAGAGGAAGTTTCAAGTGAAAAGAACTTTGAATAGATTCTACTACAACACATTTCTCTTCACCTCTTGGGAAAAAATAAGAGGGTTATTGTAATGGGAGAGGAGGTGATTGATGAAGTAATAGTGAACATAGAAATGGTTGGTGAGAAAGAAGAAAAAAATAATGACAAGACCATGAACGAAGGAAATGAGACAGAAAATGAAGAAGAAAAAAGAAGAGGTCTGCCTCTTACAAAGCATTTTCAGAGAATGGATTCTCTTTACAAAGAGGCTAGCCGCGTCTCTGGCATGCCGGCTGCATCTAAGGTATGACACCTTTAGTTTTTTAATTTTGGAATTTTTGTTGTGAATTGTGACATGTTCCACAACTTGGTCACTTTTTTTTTCAAGAGGTTTAATTCAAGTTCTTGAATTTTACAAATTAATTTCTTTTGTTTTTTCTCCTCTTTTGACATAGAATCCTTTCTGATTTTATAAAAGTTGGAACCTCGCTATAAGGGGCTACAGTAAACATGCTAACTTCGGAGCATATAAGAAGTTGATAAATACTAAACTTAATATATTCAGTCTTTTTGTTTTTAAAATAAGAATAATGAACTTAATGGAGGACAAGAAGGCATTGGTTACTATGAATGCCTATATTCATTGCTTTTTTGTTAACCTCTCGTTGATGATAGTAATGACAAGGGACAATGCAAAATAAAATAAAATAAATTCCCAAAACAGAGTCCCGAACAAAGTAGCGAAGGGAAACAGAACCTTAAAAAAAGTTTAGCAAAGTTTGCATATTAGCCTTCAAAAAGAAATATAGTAGAAAACCACTAAAGGGAACAAAATGACCTTTTCATGACTTTTTTTCACATAAGTTTAGTTTCTTACTGATCCAGAATTTGCCTTTTCAAACATAACTAGGTTCTATCAACAGCAGCCGTTTTGCAACTTGCATTTCAAAGCATTGGAGTTGTATATGGCGACATCGGCACATCACCTCTCTATGTTTTCGCAAGCACGTTTGCCGACAGAGTCCCCGACAAAAGTGAGATAATTGGGGCTCTTTCTCTCATCATCTACACTCTCACTCTCTTCCCTCTCATCAAATACGTCTTCATTGTTCTCTGGGCTAATGACAATGGAGAAGGTACAGTTCCCCAAATTTTAATATGACTTAATTTATTCGAAATTAACAAAGTTAAATGCAATGTTTTGATGAAGATGTTGTATTGGCTGCAATAAAAGATTTGCAGAGTTTTGATACCATGTCTATGCTGCACATACCAATTAATCGTTAATTATTAAATTGTAGACTTCATGCAGAATAAGGAATTTTTTAGATAGTTGAAAAAAATTCCAGTAATTGAACACAAATACAACATGTGTGGTATACTTGATAAATAGATTAATAAGAAACTTGATTCTTTTTCCCTGTTTTCTATCAGGAGGTACTTTTGCACTTTATTCGCTAATATGCCGGTATTCAAACGTGAATGCACTTCCTAGCCAACAGACTGAGGCGATGGAGCTTTCTGCGTACAAGTTGGAGCTACCCAACAAGCACCAAAGAAGAGCTGAGAAGATCAGAGATGCACTTGAGAGGAGCAGCTTTGCTAAGACTGCGCTTCTCTCTCTGGCCCTTCTTGGGACTTGCATGGTTATAGGCGATGGCATTCTTACCCCCTGCATCTCAGGTTATATAAACTTCTGATACAAGTTCATTGTTCTCTTATTGTGATGTTGGATTGGAACAGAAAAGCATGGAGTCAATTTTTGGAAATTTTTTACCAAGGTTTAATATGCAGAAGCTCACTAATTCTCTACGTGGAGCTCGTTGCTCTTTTGGCACCAGGCTAAGAGCAGTTCTCATTGGCAGCTTATATTGATGCCTACAAATTAGAAGTTAGCAGTTACAAAATTCTGGGGCATTTTGGCCAAAAAAACTTGCAGTTTAACATTTTACATGGTAATTATGCAGTTCTGTCGGCAGTAGATGGTGTGAAGAACATTGACACTGGACTAAGCAAAGGTATGAATTCGTTTATATTTCTAGAAAAAAGTCTCTCTTCATCTTTATCAACATTAAAAAAAAATATTGCAAAAATATACACAACTAAACTTTCAACTGAACTTTATGTTACAAGATTGAATTGTTTGCCAATTTGTTGTTTTACAGATGCAATTGCAATGATATCTATTGCAATTTTGGTGGTTCTCTTTTCGATACAAAGATTCGGTACCGACAAAGTAGGATATACATTTGCACCAGCTATACTTGTCTGGTACATCTTTATTGGGGCTGTTGGCATATCCAATCTTATCCAACACGATTCTACTGTGCTCAAGGCTTTCAATCCAATATACATTGTGTACTACTTCAAACGTGACCTGGAAAAGGCTTGGATTTCTCTAGGAGGTGTTGTTCTTTGCATGACTGGTACGCTCTTCTTTCAACTACTGTCCATATCTCGTGCTTTTGTAATTAGAAAGAAAAGTCTTCACTTCAAATGGGTGGCAGTACAACCATAGAACACCAGCAAAGAAAACATAACCATTAACATTTGAAGTGATAAGTTGCTGATCAAGTGAGCCATTTAATTGAACAGGAACTGAAGCAATGTTCGCAGATTTAGGTCACTTCTCCATCAAATCAATTCAGGTTTTACTCTTTGCTAACACTCTATCCCTCTAGATTTCAGTTTCAGTTCTGTGTATGAGAAAGTAGGGGCTTATTTTTAATATTTTTCTGTAGATTGCTTTCACTGGATTGGTCTATCCATGTTTGATAAGTGCTTATGTTGGTCAAGCTGCTTATTTATCCAAGTTTCCTAAAGATGTCTCAGATGCCTTCTACAAATCAACTCCTGGTATCTCCTACAAGCATTCGAAAGAGAAAAAAAATATCATCTTTTTTAACTTAAATTTCCAGAAATACTTGTGTGGCATAAACAACTAAATTGGTTTCGCTCATTTGCAGAGTTGGTGTACTGGCCTATGTTTACAGTGGCTGTCTTCGCATCAGTAATAGCAAGTCAAGCAATGATCTCAGCCACATTTGCAATTGTTAAACAATCAATGGCCTTGGGTTGCTTTCCCCGTGTAAAGGTAGTTCACACCTCAAGCAAGCATGAAGGACAGGTGTACATACCCGAGATCAACTTTCTACTATTGCTAGCTTGCATTTTTGTGACTGCTTTCTTCAAAGACACCACCAATATTGGAAATGCTTATGGTAAAACCTCTAATCTAATCTTGTCTATTAGTTAATAACACACCCATTAGGCTCATCTGGTATTATTGGTGATTCAAAGAGGTTTTTGCAGTCCTCAAGTATAAGCTAAAACTTGCATGTCTGAGGGAAATGCAGTTTAACTAATAGCTATCTTAATTATAGACTTATCAAGTTATCATTACAAAAATCTACGTAACCAGTTTTTTAAATTAAATAGGAATTGCGGTGGTGGCTGTGATGCTTGTGACATCCTCTCTCCTAATCATAATTATGTTGATGATATGGCAAATAAGCCTAGCATTAGTCACACTCTTCATCGTAGTCTTCGTCTCCTTTGAGCTCCTGTACTTCTCTTCAGTGCTCTACAAATTTACTACAGGAGGTTACCTCCCTTTAACCTTTGCAGCTCTTTTGTTCTTTATCATGTATGTATGGCACTATGTACAAACCAAGCGTCATACATTTGAGGTAGAGAAAAAGGTCTCCATGGAATACTTGAATAGCCTTGGTTCTAGCCTCGGCATTACACGTGTACCTGGAGTTGCCCTTCTTTACACTGAACTGACACAAGGCATCCCCGCTATATTCCCTCATTTTCTCACCAACGTCCCAGCAATTCACTCTGTATTGGTGTTAGTCTCAGTGAAGTACTTACCAGTAAATAAGGTTCTGTCTGACGAGAGATTCTTGCTGCGAAGGGTGGGGCCCAAGGAGTATAAAATGTACCGGTGCATTGCTAGGTACGGCTACAGGGACCGCCATGTGGGAAATATGGAATTTGAGGAGCTCCTGATGGAGCATCTTAAGAACTTCATCCGCGAAGAAAACTCTGATCAAGAACAGAAGAAAAAAGAGGTACAGAATGAGATTCAGTTTCTAGAGGCATCTCGAGCGACTGGTGTTGTGTACTTGTTGGGCCATAGTGAGGTCAAGGCCAGTGAGGAGTCTAATCTGTTTAAGAAGGTGATTGTGAATTATGTGTATGATTTTCTTAGGAGGAACTTTAGGCAAGGGTTTGTGGATTTACAAATACCCAACAAGAATTTACTTCAGGTTGGAATGAATTATTATATATAAGGATGGTTAGAAAGAGAATGCAAAGAGTCCAATGACAGTTTATATTTGCACATTTAGAATCTCAGCGATTGAGGAATAGGAAGGAGAAAGCTCCTTGAGAGAAAATATAATAAGAATGCCTGAAGAAGCCGATTGCAAATGAAATTTTGATTTTCAGCTTATAATTTCTGTTTCTGAATTTCATTTTCCTACAATTAGTAACAGCAATAGACAAAATTTCTGATATGTTTTTTCCTACTATCTGAAAAGGCTTTAAGATATTCAATTTTTTTACTTAAACCAAACATAAATGAAAATGAGAACTTCACGTACTGGAGATGAGATAAACTGCCCTACCGAGACATCATTATGTAGGAAAGAAACAATTGAGCTAGTCAAGCTACAATTCACATTGCATAGAAAAGGAAAGATTGAACATTTGTGGCAGACTGTTAGTCAAACTACAGCTGCACTGCACGTCTTTACAGCTGCACTGCACGTCTTTACATAACTCTATACATAAATAACAACTCATGAGCTAAATAACAATTAGTAGGAAAATTAGTAAGATTCCTTTGAACGCTTCTGATATTTTGGTAATACACATGCTCCATGATTAATATAGCTTACAAAAGATAAACATGAACTAAAAGAGGAAACATACATGGAGTTTAGACCATCAATTGCTATGCAGCTTTTGAATCAAGTTGAACTGAGCTCAGGATTAGAATGAAATATTAATAAGCCATTTCCTCAAGGATTTCGAGGGTCTTCCAGTGTACCTGACCAAACAGGCAAACATTTAGTTTTGGTAACTTGAAAATGAGACCAAGCCCCATGGACTCCAATACCACGCGTACAACCCAGCCATTTCTAGGATGAAGCCTCAAAAACAACACAAATATAAATGATTAACAAAGAAACCTCTTGGTTTCTAGCAGGAACCCAACCAACATTGATCTGACACAACTACTTATGGTTACACTATTGAGCATTTGGGCTTAAAAAGAACTAACCCACTCTAACTGTTGTGCTGTCACACCAGATGCCTTTCCAGCATACAGGCCACTTAGTACCTGTGAAAGAGATTATAAGCTCACATATCAATAATAATGTGAAAACAGTCTCAAGGAAAAGCCAGAAGTACAAATCTTTATGTACCTTTGAAACAGTCTCAAGGAACATTCCAGGACGGACGGGTCGTGGTTTACGGCCCGATACACTTCCCCGAAAAGATAATTTTGTTATGTAAAATTAGTTCAGCTATTTCAGCTGCATGACAGAGCAAAAAGAACTAGGCATTCCACGTTTAGTCTAGTGGGCTACTGGTCTGTAGACTGTAGTGGCCCCTATGCCATGAAATTTTAGAGAAGCAATGAAATTTTGAATATTCAATGTATGTAAAAATTTTGCTAAGCAAACAAATGAAACAATAGCTCCACCGGCTAGGCAGTGCTGGACCAGAGAACTCAAGATGCAGTTCAATACCATCAGCACCAAGCAGCTCTTGTTTCCGTATATAGATATTTCACAAGATAATACTTGCACCACTTAAATTAGAATTTAAGGCCATATCAAGTGACTAGATCAACCATACTCTGTGTTTATAATTTATCAACCTTCTGACTTCTTGGAAAGTACAAAACAGTGTTAATACTTAATAGTAATACTGTATTTGAGGTTTTCTTTTTTGGAAAAAGAAAAGGGTTCACTGCTCGTTTTGTACAAGTATGATAAGAATTTTATATTTTGCTCCCCACTGGAAGATTCAGTGTCCAGCTACAAGGCTGGCATTGCTTAGGACCTGCCTTCTTACTAAATTAGCCAATCAATTGCTCAAAAAGCTTTTTTTTTTAGTAAAAGCGGAAAAACCGCCTGTTTCATTGAAACAGAAAAGTAAATTTTTGTCCTTAGGACCTGCATCTATTTTTGCAGGATTTTTCTATCCCTATAATTGCTCAAAAAGCTTAAAATGGTAATATCTTGTACTAGAAATGAAGACAATTACCCTTCCAAAAATCCCCTTTGGAGCTGCTCTTGGACCACTGGCTTCTTCACTTTCAGAAATATCTGATCCTTTGGATCTGCCATGCATAACATCATTGATCATCTTTTTGACAGGTTCTCCAGGTCGTAAGGCAACTAGCTTGGACAGAAAGTTCACCTACAAACCAGTCTAATATGAATAAAATATAAGGCAGAATAAAAACAATGGTCCAGAAAGTTATTATGAACCTTCTGTAGGGGCATAGCCGATAACATCTCATATGTCACCATTGTAACTGTTACCATGATAACAGGATAGTGACAGAAGGCCTTGCCAAAATGGCTCGTGCAAGCAGCTTGCCCTGGCCTCACCAGCCAACAGGGGGACAACACAACTTCTCAAGTACAGACCAGCTCCGTGCATGGCTCATACTGATCCAAATCCAGGCTGGTATTTGTCCCAACGAGGTAAAAGAGATAATGTGGCACTATTGGCATGCAGACCCCCTTGAGCCTGGCCAGGGCAATTAATAAGAGGCCTCAAATGCAAAACCAAAAGATTAGGATTTTTAACAAAATGAAACTTCATGGCCTTGCTTGTAGGAAAAAGACCGACTCAGGGGAGGTTTGAATAAAAGTTTTCTTCTTTTAAAAAAAGGTGGAGACAGTAGGAGGGAGGCTGACAGACCTCTGCCTCAGGGAGTGTGCTAAGGCCACGACCATTTCTCTCATCCAATATACCACCACCCATCATGTTTCTAGCCTCCTCACGCACCAAAACCAGCCTAGCAAGTAGCTTTCTGTCAGGAATAGTAGGTCTTTCCTCCATACTCTGGATATTTTTTAGGTGGTTTATAGTTTATACAAAAATAGCAATCGTCTCTCCTCTTGGAGAGTTTGAGAGCAAGGACCTAGCAGTATTGAGAATTTGTTAACGTAACTTTTAACCAATAACTTCAAAGAATTTAGTAAAAGACACGATGCTAAAACACAAAACTAATGGCTCCCAAAACCAGTTATTCTTTAAAATGGATAAAAGAGTTGATTAAATCAAGGTCAATTAATGAAACAAGGTTCAAAAAATAAAAAATAACGTGCTCCACGATTTTGCGAAGCTATTCCAACTAGATTATAGGAAACTTTATGTAATTCATCGCACATGGTGAAAAATGAGAAAGCCATATTTTTATTAAGAAGTACCTCCAAAAGATCATCGGCTTGGTTAGCAACATCATTTAAATTTGCAGCAGGCAGATGAACTTTGAGCCCATTTTCGCTTTGAAAAACACCCCCACCAGCTGCTACTCGCCGCAACAATTCATGCCTACTATCCTTGTTTGCTCTCTGACAAAGAAGGCCCACCACTTGAACCTGTTGTGTAAAATTTTAAAAACGCATGGTTTTTAGTCTTTTTAAGGGCACAACTACATCACTCAGGTCTCAGCTGCATCTTGAAGGTTTTTATATCTTTGACATTATTCTTGGCTTGGATGGTTTTTAATTAATTTATTATCTGTCAATTAGAAATTACAGTTGTACTGCCAACACAATAATCAACCACTGCAATACAGCAGCATAACTGAGAACATATTGACAAGAGTGGAGAGATACAAACAAAAAATAAAGAATGTAGAAGAGAGCCAATAAATTATTTGAATGTAAGTTGGTATAGATATTGAAGAGATCTACTCACTTGTGGGGGGCATTTTTTGGTGAGATGGTCCAGAACTGTTTGCTTAATCACCTCCAGCAGTGCCTTCCTCTGAAAAGAACATAAATAAATGTTCAGAATTTACAGATATAGACAGCTTGTTTCACGAACTTTTTAGTTGCAGTGTGATTTAATTAATATGTTTCTCAAATTGATTCATGATATTACTACCCCTGAAGGGAATAGGAAATTGTACTGAGCTACACATTCCATCGAGCACCTGGTCATCGTAGTCTTTCTTGGCCTGATTGATCATGTAATCAATAGCCATCATGAAACCAGACTCCATCTCATCCACTCTCTTCCCTATCACACCTTGTGCCACCAATTGAAGTGCCACCGGCGCAGTTTCTTTGTCCATACCCATCTCCATATCCTCTAACTATACAGCACAAAAAAAGTAATCAGTTTTAATCACATCACCAACCTTTTTTGCTTTAGTAGAGAACATAACTTGCACTAGAGGTATATGTACTCTACAGTAGGTCTTAATTTCTGGTATTACAACTGTACAGTC
The DNA here is from genome assembly GCA_964058865.1 of Eleocharis quinqueflora. Taxonomy (NCBI): domain Eukaryota; kingdom Viridiplantae; phylum Streptophyta; class Magnoliopsida; order Poales; family Cyperaceae; genus Eleocharis; species Eleocharis quinqueflora. The sequence goes on along the minus strand of CAXKVX010000821.1, from coordinate 1,578 downwards.
ACTAAAATGCTGATTAAATCAAGCACGTCATAGATACGGAACCATATCCTCTGCACGGTCGAGGTCGATCTTTAATCGGACGGTCTAGTTTAACCTGCGCAGAGTGAGCACGCAACGCAGAGGATTTCGTTTCCCATAGATACACGATGTCTATGGATGCCACTCCTAATAAGCACCAAAATACATCTTCCAAAATTACTTAAACTCTTGGCACTTTGTAATTAGGCTACTCTCCTAGGAACAAACATAAATTCCAAGTGGTCAATAATACTATGTTAACATTAAAAAAAACAAAGAAGAAGAGAAAATTACAAGGTTGATCATCTCTTGCATGACAGAGACGACCTGCTCGCCTCCCTTGAGAAGCGCCTTCCTTTTCTCTGCATTCAACTCGTCAATATCTTCGGTCGATTCTCCCTCCAATTGAGTTGGGCTATAATTGGTGTAGGCGGCTGAGAGAGGGGAGGTTCTTAACCTCTCCTTGTTACAAAAATGGAGGTGCGTAGCAGCAAGAGGAGGTGAGAACTGGGAAGCAGATAAGCGAGGAGGGGTTTAAGGAGGGTAGAGGAGAGAGGGAGGTTTATCATTTTGCTCAGTTGCTCTAATTCTCGCAGCCTCGCTTCTCTTCTTGATTGTGTACTGTGTCTGTGTGCAGACGTGCAGTGTTTTAAATGGGATAAGTAACGAAGTGAAAAGGTAATAATGGGTTTATGTTTCTACAGTTTTGTATTTTGAATGAAGCGAATAAATTTACGGCCCATTGAGGGATGAATTTGAATAAATTTACGGCCCATTTTTTAAATTTGGGCTCAAGTAGTTCTATAGGCTCACTTCAATAGAAAGTTTTTATCAGGCTTTGTATAATTGGAATATTTGCATCTCGTTCAGTCGTTCGTATAACTATAAAAATGATCCGTTTTGTTGTCTGCTTACACTACGTTTGTTTGGAAGATAGAGAGTGAAGATGGTGAAGAGAAAGAATTGAAATAAATGAAAAAGAAAAATATATTAATTTTTTTTTCTGATGAAGAATTGAAATAAATGAAAAAGAAAATTATATTAAGTTTTGAAATTTTTTTACTTTTGGTTCTTAAAGTTTTACAAAATACTTAAGTTGGTCTTTCAACATTCGTTTCAACAATTTGGTCCTCAAACTTTCAAAATACTTCTTTTTTTATAAAATTTAAAGACTACTTTAGTATTTTTTTAAAGTTTGAAGATCAAATTGGTATGAATGAAAGTTGAAAATTCAACTTAGTTTTTCTTTTTAAGTTTAAGAACCAAAAGTTGATGTTATATCCAGTGAATTGCCTCGCTAAAATAAAGCATAAAGGTCCAAATTTGAGACTTGGCTTGATAGAGAATGTAAGTGAGCAATATCCTGGATGAGGCGTGCGTTTGAAATCAAGCTTCGACTCCTCCAAATTTGATAGTGCTCGATTTCTTTCTTCTACACTAATATAAGCCTTCATGTGATAATGTTAATTTTATAAGTTTACTCAAACAGAAAGATACTAGTATCGTGCCCGTGCGCTGCGACGGGTGATTTGAAAATGATAGGTTAATCAATAATTTCAT
>CAXKVX010000820.1:0-86178 GCA_964058865.1 Eleocharis quinqueflora | reverse complement strand
GCTTTTGCTTTTAGTGGTTTCAATTAAGACATTACATAAATTGATGATTTAATTGGATTGAGGAATGGTTGAATTGAATTGAGTACATGGATGCATGCAGGATGCTGATGTGGGAAGACGGATACTGCCAGGCACGCGCGGGAGAGTACGTAGAGGAGATCGACGGAGAGGATGCGGTGCGCAAGGCCTTCAGCAAGATGTCCATCCAGCTTTATAACTACGGAGAAGGGTGGGTACTGGGTAGGTGTTGCAGTACATGCATGTATACATACATATATACATATAATATAATTAAAACAATGTTAATTAATTATCATGTATATATATAGATAAAACATCTATAGCATATATATCACTCCTAGCTAGTGATTAATACTGTCGTTAAATCTGAACTATAAATTATATATTAAGTCAATGAAAAATAATCAAGTAATATAATGTTCTAGTTATGTTAATTCCAATGATATATAATATAGTGTTCTTGTTGGTTGGCTCTAACTTTTACTGAAAAGAGCCATTATTTTATGCATGCATGCATGCATGCTCCAAGGTCTAAGCTAAGGGGCAAAAAATACATGATATCATTATCAAACGAACAAAGGTACGTATGTAGTTTTGACAAGCTTGTTTCTTAATTTCTTCTTTCTGCCTAAACCCTAGTGAAAAGGAGGGCTGTCTCTATCTAAGCTAGCTCTACTGCTCTAGGGTTTTGTTGTTCAGTGGGTTTGCTTTTTACGTGGTCGTTTTGTTTTCTTCTTCTCTTTTCTGTGAGTGCACTACTTTACATGTGTGGTAAGAAGACCAAAGGGTAAAGGGGAAAAGAAGATTAAATGATTAGAGAGGTAAAAAATGTTAGTTATTAATCTTTAAGCACATCCTTTTTTTTTGGAAATAAACATCATTAAAATCATAGGTACGCATTTTTCTCTTCTGTCTTTGTACCAAAAAGAAAATTTCTCTTCTGTCTTGTCCTTTTTTATTTTTTGTACCAAAGACGAAAAAGATAGCAAAATAAAACAAAATAATAAACAATATAGATAATATAAATAGGCCACTAAGGCCACATTGTAAGTTGTAACTCCAATCTCATAATATGGTCCGTAGCATCCTGCTCCCTACTACATCTATCAATTATTGACCTTGATCCAACAATCCAGTCCTGTTTGTACTTTGTACCAATGGTACATAGCAAGCTAGGTAGCAAGACATTAATTTGTCGTCTGCGATATATATATTCTTCTTAGGAAGAAACATGTACCATAATGAGTCATTCATTGTATCTATACATCTTGGTCTATGTGGGGAACAATGTGATGGGTGTGATTGATTGATTGAATGAAATGAAAAGAAATGTTGAAATAATGGTTGTGATGTGAATTGGTTTGTGTGTGCAGATTGATGGGGAAGGTGGCATCAGATAAATGTCACAAGTGGGTGTTCAAAGAACCTTCTGACTGTGAACCCAACATCTCTAACTACTGGCAGAGTTCTTTTGATGCTGTAAGTATTTATTCTGTAACACTTATTATTGTTTGTTATATATGCCTTCTCTCTCTCTTTCTTTTCTTCTTTATTCCCCATCTCTCTTTCTCTTTGGTTTACACTGTACACAGTCACAGATAGTAGTGGTGGTGGCAGCCTTAGAACAGCACTGCAGTTGCATCAGCATAAGCATCAGCATCTAATGCAAATGTTTGATTATTTGAGGTTCTGGCCCCTCTCTGTAAAGCAGCTGCAGAATGTGATGCTCTGCCACTCTATCTTTCTCTCTCTTACCGCCTCTCCCACTTTTATCTCTTCTTCACAGCATGCAAAAATAATTTTGTTCCCTTCCCTTCAATCCCCTCTCTCTTCCCAGTGCGGTACCCATTGTGTACCACAAATCCACAATACTAGGTAGACAGTTTATATATGTGCATGAGTGCATCCTCCTCTCAGGCAATTGGGTGTTTTCTTGTACTGAACTGGCCCATGAGGCCCAATTTTTGCAAGCTATATAATTATTGTTCTGCCACTGTGGGCCAGGCCAGGCTTTATATATGTATATACTTCTTCCCAATATGTTGTTATGTATTTAACTGAGTTTTGTTTTAGTTTAATTATTAGTCAATGAAGTCATCCAATTGTGGATCTCACAGATGTTATAACAACTGCTGGTCTAACTAGTAAATTGGTTTTAAATTTGTTTTGCGTTTGTTGTTATTATAACTGACAACAGAAAGCCTGGCAGCAGCTTATTGGATATTATATTATTTATTAATTATTATTTTCATTTAAAACTAATTATTTTGTGATTTTTGTGACAGCTTCCTCCAGAGTGGACTGACCAATTTGCTTCAGGAATTCAAGTATGCGCATTTTCCTTTTTCATCTCTTGTATCTTTGTTACATTGTTTTGATGTTTCAATTTAAATATTTAACTTCATGAATTTACTGAGGTTTATTTTGTTATTGCTTGAATCAGACTATTGCAGTGATTCAAGCTGGGCATGGACTACTACAGTTGGGTTCTTGCAAAATAGTTAGTAACAATATTTTATTCTCATAGACATTAAAAGATCTTACCAAAACTTGTGCACATTTACTTCAATAGCATTTTACAATTTTAAATTAATTCTCTCAATTTATCTTGAACAGATTCCTGAAGATTTACATTTTGTACTTCGCATGCGCCACATGTTCGAGTCGCTTGGCTACCAATCGGGCTTCTTTCTGTCCCAGCTCTTTTCCTCTAACCGTAGCTGCTCTCCGGCACCTTCTGCCGGCATTGCCCTGAAGCAACCACCAATGGCTAGACCGCCGCCACCTCAGACCCTCTGCCACCAGTGGAACAATCACCACCCACACCAAATGCCTCCAATGCCCCTTCATCACATGAACGAGATGATAGCTGAGCATGAGCCAGCCGACCTGAAATGGCCAAATGGACTCTCCATTTTCTCTGCTTTGACTGGCCGGCCTGATGATGCAAAGTTGTTGTTGGGTGGTGCAGAACACTCTCATGGTGGGCCCCTGGGTACAGGTGGCACTGGTGGGGATGATCCTGAGGATTACCTGAGCTTGGACAGAAATTCTGGTAAAATGAGGAAAATTGAGGGGGGAAATAGTAAATTTAAGAGGAGTTTCACCTTGCCGGCTCGCATGAGCATGTCGAATTCTTCAGGTTCTTCACCGGGCTTGATGGAATATAGAGGTGCCGAAGGTGGGGTCTACTCAGATTTAATGGAAAATTACTTGCAGTAGGGTTAGGTCAGAATTAGCGATTTCGTTGCGGTACCTATATATCATATATGTATCATGTTGTTGTTGTTGTTGTTGTTGTTGCTGTTGTTGTTGTTGTTGTTGTTGTTGTTGTGTTGTTAGTTGTTATTGTTGTTGTTTTCTTCTGTGATTTTTTTTTGTGATTCTGGTTTAATGCAGTTAATGTATGTGAACTTTTAAACTAATAGATTTCTTAAAAATCAATGCTCATTGCAGTAGATATTTAACAAAGATAAGTTAGAAAATAAGGATACATATCTTTCCTTCCAAAAAATATAATAATAGAAGAGTATATATATAGTTTCAAGCTATTTGAAGAATAGTGGATGCTGATATTCCATCTGGAAATTATATTGCTGAAAGAAAAGAGTTTTAGCAGTAATATTAATATATTCTTCTTTCTTCTTAAAAAAAAATTAGTGTTGAATGCTATATATGTTAACAATCTTTTCCTTTCTCAATCAACTTATTTTTTACAATAATTTATTATTGAACTTAGGAGCATCAAGACCTTCCGTAATTTACACTAAAAAATATTCTTAATCATCTTTAAATTTTAATTTATCATGTTCATTAATTTTTTTATATCAAAATCTTGTAGAGGTCAATTTTTTATTTTAGAGTTTTTGAAATACACGTTTTGGATTTCTAAATGTGGATTCAAAATAATAATAAAATAATCAATATTTATACATGAAATTAGAACACTTTCAAAAATCCAGAACTAGTACTTAAGAAAAACTCTAAAAGTAGCAAATTTTGTTTCCAAGAAGATTTTGATATAAGATATGAATGGACATGATAAATCAAAATTTAAAAATGATTAAAGATATTTTTGAGTTAAGAACATGAGAGGTCTTAGTGCTGCTAGGAGCATCATAGCTTTACTCTTGACATTAATAATAATAAAATTATTAATTAATACTTTAAAAATCATACAATATACGTTGCTTAATATAGTCCATATCTTAACATTCATAATAATAAAATCGTTAATCTAAGACTTTAAATATTATACAATATACATTGCATAATATAACCCAAACCTTACGTATTTGAAATAAATAATAAAATTGGCATATACATTGTCTATTATTATATCAATGATGATATTTATATATCAGTTATGCAGCTTCAAAAAAAAAACAGGGTGGTGTTAATAGTCTAGTTGTTATATATATAATTGATCTATTTATGATAAGACCAATCTCAGATTTTTCTCTAGCTAGTAGTATGCAGATTCGTTTATGTTGTGGCAGCGGCTGCTGATACGTACATAGATATTAATTAATCTAGAGGAAGAGGAAGATCAAAGGAAGAAGAAAAAAAGAGTGGGAGAGAAAAATAAAATAAATCAACCTATAGCGTGCATTAGGTTAAATGCGTTGAATCAGAACTTTTTTATTTGTACTGAACTACGTGACGAGCATCGATCCATTACAAGTTTACAACTTCAAATTAATTAAACATGCATTTGAAAATTAGTTGACGAGATATTTTTAAATTTTTGTCAAAGAGTGGGGCATGCCTATAGACCATAGTAAATTATTAATCAAGTAATAACTCTATTATAATATTCTGATTAATAATTAGTTTGTATGGCCATAGTTATTTTTATTTTTTTAATACCCATGGGTATTAAAAAAATATAAATAACGACATCTTCAATTAAATTTTTTGTTTAGCTTGGGTTTCATGGAGAACCGATCTTTTTTAAAAAAAAAGGTAAACAAATAATATAGTGTATATATATCAACCCCACACGAGCACTACATGTCCCCACAATGTTGTCCTTGCACGTATATTTCTATATTGTATTAGATGTGACAAAAGAAATTAATAATCTGCTCAGGCATGGAATGCAGAGATCGATGTATAATTTATTTATCACTTTTCTCGTCAAATACAGAATCATTTACTGACTATTTTACCAGCCACTGAATTTAGTGTATCAACATGTATATATATTAACTAGGACAATTTAATTAAAAAGAGGAATTAAAGTAGATAGTAGATGTGTTATATGTACGTGGGGGATAGAAAGCATTGACCAATGTATTAAAACGTCATACGAGTAAAATATTTTGGAACAATTAATGAGGGTCTGCCAGGAAATAAAAAATTACAACTTGATAATATGGAAAAATTATGAATTAATTTATTATATTTGCAAAACACGAATTCATAAAGTGGGGTACATTGTTAGCTGCAGTAATATTATGAATAATATGGAATAAAAGAAATAGAATTATATTTAATAATGTGAAGGATAAGAGTAATTAATTATATGATAATTAATAATATATTGAGTTTAGTATACTATTGGACAGAAAAATCAAGTAAAGTTGCTCCATTGTTTCGCCAGCAGCCAAGTAACCAAGTGATTGCACAAGAACAACTGTTGAGATCAGAGGAGGATGAAGATTTATTGGAATCTTCTAGTGACGAAGGAAGTAAGGAGTAAGCAGGAGAGGTTGTCAGATGACAGATTTAGATGTAACTATTGAAAGATATTTTGGGTTGTAATTTGGTGAGACAATGATGTTTGAATAAACAGTAAGAAGTAGGGTAACAATATGATGTTATAAGTATTTTGGGTTGTTTAGAGGTAGCTTGAATGGTATGAACTCGGTAGTTAGATAATCAATATAGATTTCCTATGCTGTTTTTGGTATACCACCGGTATGTTGATGGACATATGAACTTTGTAACTTTCTCTGTTAATGGAAGCAGACACCTCATGTTGAGGTAACTATTTACAAAAAAAAAACATGTATATATATTTGATAAAATATTTTATTAAGTATCAAGCAGTAAATATTTTTAGACTCGTATCTCAAGATACAAAGTGTAAGTACATGGCTGATTCTGACAATTGAAAGTGTTCCATACTAAAATTTATTGGGAGACCAAATCTTGTATTTTTTTAGAAATTTTTACTACTTTATCGGATGGGAGAAAAATTCGTTAAATTGGAGTTTTATAAATCGTTAGAGAAATGAATTTTGAAATTGCTTATATATATATATATATATATATATATATATATATATAGAGGAGGAATCCGTAGCTGCTAAACTTTCAACTGCTTCATGATAGAAAATGTAAATGACTGATCCGGACCGTTGAAAACATTCTCCATACTAATGTAGACTTGGAGACCAAATTTTATATTTTTTTGAATATTTTTACTATTTTATCGGATGGATTGAAAATTTATTTGTCTAACGATTTACAAACATCCAATTTTCAACCCTTCTAATAAAATAGTAAAAAAAAATAAAAAAATATATAAAATTTGGTATCCAAGTCTACATTAGTATGGAGAATGTTTTCAACGGTCCGGATCGACGATTTACACTTGATATGATGGAGCGGTTGCGAGCGACTACGAAATAATGAATAGCGACTACGGATCCCTCCTCATATATATATATATATATATATATATATATATATATATATATATATATATAACTGGGCTATGGTGCTTGATCAAGCACCAAGGAGTCGGTGCTTGATCATCAAATCTCACAAACGGACGGTTAAAATTTTGATTTATCATGCTCAATAATTTCTTTGTATCAAAATCTTGTGGGATACCAAAAATTTCTATTTTTTGAATCTTGTAAGTAATTTGTTTTGGATTTTTTAAAGTGACCAATTTTATGTATAAGCATTGATTACTTTTATTAATATTTTTTAGTCATTTTCGAAAATCTAAAATAAGTACTTACAAAATTCTAAAAATAGAAAATTTTGGTATACCACAAGATTTTGATATAAAGAAATTATTGAGCATGATAAATCGAAATTCTAATCGTTTGTTTGTGTGATTTGATGATCAAGCACCGATCCCTTGGTGCTTGATCAAGCACCATAGCCCAATTATATATATATATATGTGTGTGTGTGTGTGTGTGTAGGGGCAGATGCAAGTTGAGCCTGATGGGGCAACCGCCCCCCTTGAATTTCTTTTTGCAAAATATTTCTTATATTTTTATATAATTCGCCAATTTTTGCAAAATATGACTAAAATATGATTTTTTTTTAAATGTGCCTCGTTTTGCCCTCCTGTAAAAAAAATTATAGATCTTGCTCTTTCCTAACGGTAATTCTGAATCTGCCCCTATATATATATATATATATAGAGCATGGATAAAATAATATGCATAGTACACCACATAACGTACTATGCGCCCATTTGTATTTAATTTGGTCATTAAATTAATATTTAAGTTGCTCAATAAATTTTTCATATCAAAATCTTGTAGGAAATAAAATTTCATGATTTTTAGAGCTTTCTTGCTATTTTTTAAATATTTTTTAAAAATAGCCCAGAAATGACACTTTTGTAGTATTAAATCTGGACTGTTTTTAAAAAATATTTAAAAAATAGCTAGAAAGCTCTAAAAATCACGAAATTTGATTTCCTACAATATTTTCATATGAAGAATTTATTGAGCAACTTAAATCTCAATTTAATAACCTATATCTATATGCATAGTACAAAATGGGGTGTACTATGCATATTATTTTAGCCATGCTCATATATATATATATATATATATATATGTCATATTACAACTTGAAATTGCTTAATTCACAATTTTGGGGCATAATATATGGAAGTAATAATGAAATGAGGAAAAAAGCATAAAATAAGTGCAGGCAATAATAATCATTTTTTTCTAACAACCTTCAATTAATTAGTTAAGATTACACGAACAACACTCACAACATGTACATGTCAACATGCTTTCCACTATACAGGAAAAGTCAACTTTTGGGTTTGTAATGTCATATAAATATCTTCTTTGAAACTTCGTCTTCCAAAACACCTGAAACATGGCTACAGTGCAATCTCCCCCAGAAGAAGAAACTACTCATCAATTATACCAGATTATCCACAGAGAAAAACACGAAGATGAAAATAACATAACACCTAAGCCTACAGATATCAAAGAAATGGTGCAAAAAGAGGACAAAAGAGAAGAAGGAGAAGAAAAAGAAGAGGATAAGAGAGATCAAAATTACTCGAAAAGCCCGGCCTCGAGTGCATACTACAACAGACTCTCTTCTTCTTTTGACAATGAAACTGAGAGGCGGATTCCGATCGATCCTGTCTCACTTACTGAGGTATGTATTTAGATAAAAGAATCTTGCATTGCTTGATTGCTTCGTAATATAAGTACTGTGTGTTTACATATTTGTGTAATACATCAGCATAATTGAATTAAGAGTAATTGTTGTCAGTGGATATAGCTTGACCATATTAATATTTCATATATAAAATACCTTATAATATTTAACATAATTAGATTATTTTAAAAGTTAAAACTGCATGATAAAATAGTATGTATACTAAACCTAATAAGATTTTATGGATGTTTGTAATTTTCATTAACTTGTGTATTTTTTTATATAAAACTCCATCTATATATCTAATTAACTTTCTTTTTGTAAAGGCAACTCTTGATTTTGCAATTGTACATAATTTGGTAGGGAAGCACCTATGCAAATTAAATTAAGTGTGATCGAAGTCTGCAATAATAGCTTATATCTTAGCTAGCTTTTGTGGTTCTTTTTTTTTCTTAACTTAATCTGATAGATCATACTTAATTTTTACCCACTGTTGCTAATTAATATCTAGTAATTAAGGTCAACTGCACTAAAGATGCACTTTTGCTTAAAAAAATCGATCAGATGCATCACAGGTTTAAGCTTCCTTTCCGAAATCATTATTAAAGATTGTTCACCATGTGCAGGTTGGAATGTTTGAAGAAGACGGTCCATTGTCAATGCCGGACGTGTTTACCGAAGTAACCATCCCATCGCCTGTCCTTCCGCATGTACGCACTCCTAGGTTCGTCAGTGCAAGCCTTCCGTGCTCTGCCAATTCGTCACCGCACTATGTCTCAAGCAATAATAGGTGGGATGAGCCGAATCTCCGTGCCAATTCGGTCCAGTCACCCCGCACCCTAGCTCGTCAGCACTCCGTCGCACTCACCCGTTTTGCAATGACTCGTAGCATGTCATTTGCCGAGGGACGAACCTTCGCACACAATGATACATTTCAGGTACTTGGAACAATGCGGCAAAACAATTCTGACAGGTCACCTGGCTCTAGCTCTAGTACCTCTTCTGAGTTCCCAAAGACTAAACCGAAAACGAAGAACAGCAAAGAAGACGACTTCAAATGCGGTGCACTTTGCATGCACCTGCCGAGCTTCTCAAAGAAAAAACATACACAGTTGCAGCATCAGGTTGCACGTGCAAATGGTGGTGTATCGAGGCTTGCATCTCTTGAAAAATTTGAATGTGGTTCATGGTCCCCCCGGACCTTGCCTAATGGCAATGCATGTGACCCAGGCATGCCGGTAGAGATGGAGAGATCAAGTATACGTGACACAGAATCGCCGATCCATACTGCATTTTTGTTTGAGGGGGTGGAGAAAAGGGGCATTTTGAAAAAGAATTCCTCAAGGTTTGGTTCATCCAAGTCCATGGGCATGTCGAACAGACATGTCAGATTTTCTGTGACGAATAATTCTCCTGTTTCCTCGTGTCCTTCGTCGCCTTCGGTGTCTTCAGTGTGTATGTCGCCGCGGCTGAGAAGGGCCAGAGAGGAGTTCAGCGCATTTTTGGAGGCTGCACAGAGCGCTTAATTATTTGAAGGTGCAAATTAAGATATTAGGAAACTATATATACATACTTCATGCTGCTTAAGTGTGATAGGCGAGTATGTCATCTTGGCTAATTAATACTTGTCAACGGAATTAAGGTGGCAATGTAATGATACATTGTTTGTAAACTCTCTCTCTGTTTTTTTTTCTTTTCCTTGTTTCTCCCAATATGTTTGGTTCTTCTCTTTTTCCTTTGTTTTGCCACTATTTTTTTGAGAGTTCATATGGGCTAAATAAGTATGAAGCATATGTAACCATACATGCGTATTTTCCAGTATGTAAAATATAAACCGCAAGGAGTGGCTAGTAATATTTTTGCACATTGCAAAATATTTTGTATTTCAGTATGCATATATTAGTATGTTTTGGAGCCACTTCGGTTTAATTTCATCTTCCTTCAATTATAAAAGGCAAAAACTTAGGTGCATCATTCTAGGTGCTATCTAGGTACTCCAATCAATTCGTACCATTCAAATGTATCAAGATTCGCATCATACATTTCAATCAAATTATACGAATTGATTGGAGTACATAGGATGCACCAAGAATGATGCATCTAAATTTTTGTCTATTATAAAAACAATGAGAAATTTAATTAGCTTTTATGGACCGAATTACAACTGTGGCTTGAAGATATTCTTTATTAGTTGTAGACTTGTAGTCCCAATCAATATTAGGTCAAATGTAAGCCCATTAATGACAGGTAAAGATTTTTGGCACATTTAATATGGAAAGAATGCTCCTAGTCATTGGTAAGTGGTAACTAGTATATGGAAAATGGAGACACATCTGTTATTCTTTTTTCTTAAACTTTTCAGGTCGGTGGTGGCAACTGGCAACGGTGATTTGGGAGTTACCATCGGAGAAATAAAGAAGAAAGAATCAATGGGCCAAATAGTGGGCTGAAAAAGGCTGAGGCCCGAGGATAATTTTTTTTTGAAATATAATAGCTTCGAAAAAAAGGCTCCAACTTTCATTAACTAAAAGTTAAAACAGAAGTAACTTATCAAATTTAGTACATAAATCATTTACTGAAAGAATACATATTATTAAATAAATAGGATGAAAGAGTGATGACTGAAGAGTGTATTGATGCACTGAAGGATGGGTCCCAATTCTAAGAAAGGAGAGTATTGTTACAGGTGGCAGAACCCGATTCAAAACTCGTTCGATTCGGTCCGATTTGAATCCGATCTGATTTGATATTTTGATAAAGTCAAATTACCTGAACTCGAATCGACCCAACCCGGAATGATCCATAACCCGAGACGAAGAGACACATGAGCGACCAAGCCCGACCTGACCCGACTCAAGACAACCTGTAACCCGAGATGGCACGACACATCAGGACCCAAGCCCGACCCGAGACGACCCGTAACCCGAGATGAAGCAACACATGAGGACCCGAACCTTCCCGACCCGACCCGACTTGATCTGATACAACCCGTTAATTGATCTAATCATATCTTGCCTACATCATAATCTAATTTTACTAACAAATTAAAATCAGAGAAAGTCAAGATTTACTAACACAATTCAATACGCGACCCGATCTTGTCCGATTGAACTTAAAACTCAAAATAATAATTGAAAGTTGTCGGTGCAACCCGACCCGGTCTCGCCCGATCCAACCCAATACTCGAAAGTTGCTGATGCAGCCCGACCTGACTCGTCACCAGAAAAAGATCGATGCGACCCGACCCGAAACCCAACCTGACCTCACTCGATCCGACCCATGACCCGAAAGTTGTCGACACATGACGACCTGAAACTCGACCCGACCCCAACTCGACTATTGTAAACTGTCAAACTAACCCGATCCAATCCGATCCGATACGACCCAAACTAAACCGCCCGATCGATCCGAACCAAACCGCCCAACCGACCCGATTTGCTACCTCTAAGTATTGCAACTTGGAAGTCTGAAAGAGGCCATCTATCTAAACACCAAGAGAGCTGCTGATTGGTGGGACATGTCTATTATTCAGTCGGGTCCACTTTTCAAAAATATTGCGTTTAAGAATATATTGATATGAGAAATGGGAGGTAGCGCAGTTGGCTAGAAAAAGATTCTAGAATTGTTATATTCAAAGGTTAAGAGTTCGATTCTCTCTCATGACTTCACAGCTTCAGCGAAAATTTCAAAAAAAAAAAAAGAATATATAGATATATTCTTAATTTCATTTATACAGGTTGTTTTTTAACTTCGATATCAAAATTATTAAAATAATTGATAAAATTTATTTTTTTTCTATTTCAGTGTACTGAAAAATAAGATGCATGTGTTCCTTTTATGGCGTTCTTTTTTGTTTCCATTTAAATAATTTATAGTTATCAATTTATCAACAACAGACGATATGAATTCGTTTGTCAGATGTGACATGAAGGAATCAATTCTCATGCTCACTTGCGGGTACAATTTTTCTGCCCTCATATAGAGTTCGATCAATTCATGCATGACACATGGCAGTGACCACCTGTCCCGATTTACGATGGTTAGTCCTAAATTTTTCTAACCAATAAACATATCATATATGACACATATATTACATATAACATGTCACATTACAAAAAAATGCATCAAAATAAAGACGAAAAAAGAAAGAAAATGCAAATAAAACACATAACAAGAAAAAAAAAATAGCTAAAAAGATGCAATTACTATCTTAACACAGTAAATGATACAAGTGCGGTATCTCATGTTCAGTTCTTTATCAACAACTTGCATCAAAATAGAAATAAATGAGTTAACATAGTCATAGAATTGCGGGCCTTAAATTTGTGAAGCTTTCCAGATAAATTTTGTATTCTTGTTTGGAGTTGATTTTATTTGCACTCATTTTCTGATCACAAGTGGCTCGTATGTTTTCTACGTACTAGAAATCCTGTCACGCAATACCTCTCGCAAGAAATCCCTACATAAACAAAAAACTCTTAGACAAATAACAATAAGTTAGTATATTCACATTAAATACAAAAAAAGTAGATTAAATAACCTCTCCTGTTAGGGTGAAAAATTGATCTCTCCCTTTAAGGTGAAACATCGGAGTTCATCAAGTGTTGTGATAGTGGTGAAATCAAATCAATTTTTCTATTGTTAGATTTTCACCATATTAGTCATGTTTCACCTACAAAAGTGTTGTAACAATTTAACTATTTCTTATCAAACCCCTAAATCCAAATCGTCAATTTCTTATCGAACATAAGCCCTAACTCCTAACAATTGAAATATTCATTAACTATTTTTTTTTATCAAATCTTAAACCCTAAGCCTCAATTTTTTTATCAAACCTAAACCCTATATTCTAACAATTAAAATTTCTTATCAAACCATAAATCCTAAGCATCAATTTCTTATCAAATCTAAACTCCAAATCCTAACAATTGAACTATTTCTTAATTATTTCTTATCAAATTCTAAACCCTAAACATCAATTTCTTATCAAACTCTAAACCCTAAATTCTATCAATTTAACTATTTCTTAATTATTTTTTATCAAACCTTAAATCCTAAATTCTTTTGCATAATAAACAACATGTTTTTCACTCCTTGCAGCAATCACTTTTTCTAACTATTTTTAAGAAGTACCAAAACAACGAAATAAAGAGATTACCTTAAAGAAGATGATGCAGATGGCTCGACGAGTAAATATGAAGCACCATGCTCATATGTACCTCTATTTTTTTTCCTTAAACATATTATTCAATTGAAGGAGAGTCTTCATTTTTAAGGAAAAAATATTTTAGTCAATTGTTTTTTAATAAGCAACAAATAAAAAGTTAATTTAACAAAGAGATAGAAGAACATGACAAGTTTTCATGGGATATTTAATAATATTATGATGATGATGTCTGTAATTAGCTTATGAATATTTTATGATTTATTTAATTTATTTTAATATTTGTTGTCAAAATTATTAAAGTAACGCGCGTCTCGTCTTGTGATTAGATTCAATGGCTGTGACTAATTTTTGAACCAACTATATATATCAGATTTTATATTTTTCACAACATTGATCCACTTAATTTATGGTTTTAATAATGCGCAATGATGTTAGCATAAAAATACAAACAATATACATCAAATTCATTTTACAAACGATAAATTGCTTTAAGAAAACTTTTTTTTACCGATATGTAGTACGCATATTTAAAAAAAAAAATAGCTCAAGTTCATTTTACAAACTTCTAAATCTATCCTTTCAATTTTGATTAATAAATTAATAATGATTAGAGATAATGTTTAAAATACTACATTGTGGCCGTTGATATTTATGTACAGTTCTATAAGATTGTTTGAATTATCTGATAATACAAAAAATAAGATGAGTGGTTATAAAATTATGAAATAAGATTGTTTTAAATCTCCCTTCAAACTCTATTTGAGAGAGACCGGAACTCCTTCTCTATGCCGGCAATACAACAAGCAACGTATCAGTTCGCCGACGACACACTGATTATCACGGAAGCCCACCCGGCCAATTTAAAAGGAATTATGCGAGTGCTCCAAGAGTACGCTTTAACGTCAGGACTAAACATCAACCCGGAAAAAAACGTTTTTGTCCCAATACACATTCCGGAGGGAGTAGGTAACATCCTCTCATGTTTACCACAGGAATTCCCACTAAAATACTTGGGCCTCTCGTTGTCCATTAACAAACCAACAAAAACAATGCTGCTCCCTATCCTTGAGGCCATCCAAAGGAAATTGCAGAGTTGGAAAGGGAGATTCCTCTCAAAAGGGGGACGATTGACGCTGATCAACGCGGTCATGAACTCCATTCCTCTACACTACATGCAGGCATTCAAATTCCCGCGTTGGTTAACAACTCATATTGAAAGGACAAAAATGAGATTCTTTTGGAAAGGGGAAGACACAGCATCACGCGATGGCTGCTTGGTGAGCTGGAACAAAGTGTGCCTCCCAAAGGATAACGGGGGTCTTGGTATTCTGGATATCAAAACACTCAACGATGCACTTTTGCTCAAATGGTTGTGGAAAATCTACTCGAATCAAGATTTCATCTTCCCCAACTTTGTTAATCAACACTATATTCTGCCACCACTACACCATGAAATACAATGCGAGGACATCAGAGCAATCCCTTCTTTCTTCCTAAGGGATCTCCTTCCCCTACTACCAACCCTCACTCCCTCTTCTAGGCAACTGCAAGACAGTACGATAAGCTGGAACTGGTCGACTACGGAACAATTCTCCACAAAGTTAGCTTACAGATTCCTAATAAATCCGGGTGCAAGATCACACATAGCATCTTAAACATGGAATATCAAAGCTCTGCTGAAGGTTAAGATATTTCTTTGGATCGCACTCGACAACAAGCTAGTAACCATGGACATCATTCAATCAAGAGGAGGCACTCCCTCCAACCAATGCCTGTTATGTCACTCTGTAACGCTGGAATCCTCCTCACATGTTCGTACTCGACACAAACCTGGCACACCCTAGCCCCTTAAGTGACATTCCATCAAATAGACGGCATCTCCTCCTTCTGGTTAACCAACAGGAACAACATAACCAGCTCAGAAAACTCCCCCTGGGACACCACATTCTGCACGACGCTATGGGGACTATGGAAGGAACGTAACCGCAGGCTTCACACCCAAAAATCGAGACCAAGCCAACTGCTAACACTCCAAATTCAGCAAGATATAGAACATTGGCAAACAATTTAGGAAATTCTCGGGCTCGATAATATCATCTACCTTCCAGTCAATAAATTTGTAATATTGTAATAAAACCTTTTTCTTTTTTTAATGAAACTTTAAGTAGGCAAAGCCTACTTTCCTCAAAAAAAAATTATGAAATAAATAAGGTAAAAACAACACAAGCCTCTTGACTTTTAATTTCAATTTGGAATAGCAAGCATTGCCACGGAAATAGTATTTAGTAAGTAATAAGTATCAATATACACTTTTTAGCTGAATAAATAAACCAGCCATATTGAAACAAATATTAGTGTGCACTTACTGTGTAAACTATTTTTTCTTTTGTCCTTTTACAATTAGCTTGGTATGTTTAGAAAAACTGTACAATTCCATTTAATAAAAGTTTAATTTCACTCTTTCAAGTTTCAATTTTTGTTAAAAAATTTTAAGAGACAAAGATAATGTTTACAAACTGTGATCATTGCTTATTTATGTATAATTCTATATATACAATATTTTAATTCTTTGATTATACAAAAAAGTACAAATACAATCGTACTTGACATGTGCCAGAAATGTGAGTGAAAATACGATCACAACCTTTATTGAGTGTAAATTTGCCATGAAATGTGTATAATAAAAAGGAAAAGAAAGAACTAAATCGCTCATAAAGAGGGCCATCAATGTATAATAAAGAAAATAGTTGTTGACTTGTTGTGGTTATCTAAGCATCAGCACTAGATGGATCATCATTCAACGATATCTCTTAAGTCTTAATCGATCGTCCCGCCAACTTTTTATCTTCTGGCAATAGAAATGAAGCGCCTGTATATCTTCTTAATTGTAAACAAAAAAGGAAGAGCTGTCTGTTTGCCTTCTCCTCTTCTTCCAAAGAAAGAGCTGTTATTATATATATATTTACAGGATTAAATGGATTGAGACAAGGAAGCCAGTTCATCCTTTTGGTCTTTTCCTAACTGGTGAATTCTTTATCTTGTGAATTTATCTCCCCTTCCCCTATTGCAGCAATGATTTATGCTTTTCATTTCCATTCCAATAAATATTTAGTTGAATGATTTTGTTGTATCTAATTTTCTCTTAATCTCAAGGCTGTTCAGGTTGTGTATTTCTTTGTCAGATAAGGGCCATAAGCAGGTGCACATCTCCAGTTAAAGCTTCAGAGAGTTATACATTAACCATGGAGAGAGCTAATTACTCGAGTAACATAGGCTCCGATTTGATAAGCAGTTTGCCGGACCCCATACTTCACCACATCTTGGGGCTGTTGGAAACAAAAGAGGCGGTGCAGACGTGCATGCTATCAAAGCGGTGGGAGCACCTTTGGACCTCTTTACCCTCCCTCCGTTTCAATTCTGTCGATTTTCATCGAAGTGTTGCACCCTCCACTGACATCAATAAATCTTGGGATGATTGTTCTCTGGAGGATTTTCACTCCCT
Source organism: Eleocharis quinqueflora (assembly GCA_964058865.1). Taxonomy (NCBI): domain Eukaryota; kingdom Viridiplantae; phylum Streptophyta; class Magnoliopsida; order Poales; family Cyperaceae; genus Eleocharis; species Eleocharis quinqueflora. Next base: position 69,106 of record CAXKVX010000820.1, on the reverse strand, counting down.
AGTGGATTGTTCTGCGGAGGCAGCCTGTGGAAGGTTTTATCGATTTGTGAATGCTTTTCTGCTCCGGCGTGAGACCTTAGATTTGGAAGTCTTCAAATTGTCCTCCCCTGAAAACCCCTATGATTGTACCAAGCATGCAAGGGACTGGATCCAATATGCCATGGAAAATAATACTCGAGTTCTTCATCTAGACATAGGCATTTGGGATTCTTTGCCATGTTGCACCTTCACCTGCACATCATTAGAGGAACTTCACCTCAATCACTGCAGAGTAGATGTGTCTGGAATAGTAAATCTTTCTAAGCTTAGGAAACTCTCCATTTATGATGAGGGCCATGTAAAGAACATTTTAGCTGGATCGCCGATCCTTGAATATCTTAGCGTATATTATTGCCATTTCGATGAATGGGTAATTGCTCATGACCACCTTAAGCATCTTGTTATTTTTGATTGTTTCATGTCAAAAGCCAAACTGCTTGTTAGTGCTCCTAGTCTTCTTTCCTTTTTCTATGATGGTTTGCTACCATTATCATCAACTCTACACATGCCATCTCTCTCTTCTGCATGTATTAGTGGTTGTAAGGGTTCTTCAATTTTCGGAATATTGAAGGGGATAGCAGATTTCCTTCATTGCTTTGCAAATGTTGAGTTTCTGGAGTTACATGTTCATATCAATTGGCAGCAGGTAATTTCTTTAAACGTTACTCAGTCAACTGGTCTTGATATTAGTGCGATAAAATTAATGGATATAGTTCAGATTGGCAGACTGAAAAATAAAGCTCTCCATCTTTATGTTCATGATTTTTTCTTCATCTTTTGTAAATAACACACTAGAGTACTGCAAGGTGCCAAATTAAGAGCTTCACTTCATCCTAACCTTGTGCTTTTTTCATTTCTAAATTTAGGAATTGCCAGTTATCTGGCTGTCAATCTTGCCAATATTTCAGAAACTTCAAACTCTTACTGTTGCATTTGGCACCTGTTCTTTGTTTAAAATGGTAACTTTGATCCTAAAGAGTTCACCAAATTTGAAGAAGCTTACATTACTGCAGCAAAACGTATGTGTACTTCTTTCCATTTGTACTCAATGTCTTAAATTTTAGATTAATCTTTCACCTGCATTGTTCTCAAATCACATTTGTAATTGTTTCGGCAGACTTCAATGGTGAAAGCAGAGCTACTTCAAATGGTTTAACTAATGCTTCATCGATGGCTGTGGTATCGCCATGCAAAAATCTTGAGATAGTTGAGGTCAAGTATTGGAAACAAAATGAGATGGTACGACAATTAATTGATATTTTGATGGATTATACAGGGGAATTGGAAAATTTGAAGATCTATTTGTCTAAGCATAAAAACAGTGAGCAATATTTGGGCTGAACCTTATTTTAGTTTGCTAAAAACTAAACAACATATTTTCCTTTTTGAGTCCCTCTTTATTTCAGTAGCTGCTACTTAGAGCTTACTTTATGTTAGTTCGTTATATGACAATGTAATGCCAGCCTGATTAGCAACATATTTTAGTTTTCAGCAAATTGTTTGAGAGATATTGTTTCAGTTCGATTATTAGCCTTCTTGTTTTGTTGTCTCAACTCTAAACAAATTGATTTCATTTGTGTCATTAATTGGGTTTCAGTTTAGAATTGGTTCCATAATTAACACATACGAAACTCGTGGTGGATCCAGTTTTTGTTACACTCGGGTTTTCTGAGGTTATACAATAAATTAGGTCGGGATGATTTCCCTGATTAACTTCTGCATAAGAAAAATTATTATTTGTATTATATTAGATTTGCAAGCATAGTTTATCAGATTGAACCAGGAAACCTTGCCAAACCAATATGGGTAAAACCTTAATGCATGGCTGAATTAATTCCATGTTTCTGTTTTTTGTTTTCTTGTTTTAAAAACTTTATGAAAAAAAGATTTTGCTTTTTTATATTAAATATAAAATAGACAAAAACAAGTATTCTCCTTTCCAGTGGTGTTTAACTTGATATATGACGACCAAAATATATGGAGGACCAGAGTTCTTTAAAAAGTACTCCAAAAAGGGGTGAATAATCTTCGAAGCACCATTTGTTAAGAATTTCATTTGGAACTTCTATTACCATTTTGTCAGAATTCCATGCATAGGAAATTTGAAATTTTAACCAGAAAAGAGAATTAATTAGCTCTAATTGACCAAATTATTTTCTCAGCAATCTTTTCAATGTGTTTTCATTAGTCACTGGCATACATCTTTTGTTACCAGCTTTCAGCATTCTTACTACTAAAATCTAGTATTTGATTTCTGTAGTACCTTGCATGAAGTGCTTTTTGAAAACCCATACAGTTTTTTTTTTATGGAAGCATCAGGTGGCATCCCACCATGCTCTGAAAACCTTTTGTTGTATTCTTTAGAAGCCCTGAGAGTTAAATGGATGTTGTTCGGCTTACATTTTGTTTCATATGTTTATTAGAACTTATTGCAGTAAATGTCGTGTTGTAATGTAATAAATTTAAGGCCATAACTTTGAATTCAAGACTGATGCCTTGCAGGACTGCGTCAAAGACCTTATAGCTTAAACAAGGAATCTGTATTTTAGATAGAGGAAATATAAACTGTAGGAAATGTTCCACAAACAGATAGTGGAATAGTTAATGCTTTAAACAAAGGCATCATTTTTTTCCATTTATGTATCAAAATAGGCCTTTTTCATTAGATGAGATTGAAGGGTTCGTTACTTCTTACAATATCTACACAATTAACACAAAACAACGTCCTAAGAAAATTGACTTGAATGCATGAGTAAAATAACGGACAAATGAAATACATATAAATATATGTTTAATTCAACCAGCAAGACCTGATTCGAGGATTGTTAATTACGGTAACTTAATCCTCTGAAATGAAGATTTCCTTTGCAATTTGAAGTGCTTCATAGCTGCCTTTAGCACTCTTCTCCATCCCTGATGATTTATCAATGACAAATTAATTAAATTTTGATTTTCTTTTTAAAAAAAGCCACTAGACTGTGGCTAGCATGTTCTGGTTGCCAATATCTTTTGTTCTTTTATTTCAATTTCATCTCCTTTTTTAATTAAATGTATTTTGCAAAGGTTAGCGTTTGGTCCCCTTTAGTATAAGCATGCACGCCTACGGTTTATGGTTACAAGATCAGATGGGATGGTTCAGATCAAATCTAACCTCAGACCTATAGGTATACAATTGGAGAGGTTGGGACTGGATACTGGAGACCAACCGAATATATACCAGCTGATAGTAACAGATCAATAATTCAATTGAAAACTAGATAATGAGAAGGAGAGTATTGCAATTTGAATTTACCCTCTGAGGAGAAGGGTTGATTGAGAAATCAAACTTTCTGCTCGGGAAACAACTGAGCTTCTGCTTTCTGATCATCCCCTTGGAGTTTATACTCAATAGCTTCCTCGCAGAAATTGATTTCAGCAAGAGAATAGAGCGTGAGGTGCCACGTGGCAGCAGAGGAGACCAGATGCCACTTTGGGAATAGTCAAAATCAAAAGCCGACGAGTCGGGAAATTTGTCGAGCAGCTCGTGGGTCATTTCTGGGTGGAGGTACTCCACTGTTATCACTCGCTCTCTAGTCATCAGTGTGTGTGTGTGAGAGAGAGAGAGAGAGAGAGTTGAAGGGGGAGAAAGAAATAGCCGTTGCGGGTTGGGTTGCGATTTGTTTGGTTTATACGAGGGGGACGAAGATTTCGACCGTTGCGGCTTGGAACTAGCAGCCATGCCCTTTTTGTGTGCTATTGGGATGCAGCCGTACAAGGTCAAACGGGGTCTTACTTTCCTCGACTCCTTGCTAAGTTTTTGCCTGATTTAAAATAATAAAAAATGAACTACACTGGACTGAGTTGTTGGGCCTGTTACAGGCCCAGTTAGAAAGTGTTGTATTTTGAAGCCCAAATAACATTTAGACCCGTTAGTTTTTCCCCATTTTTGTTTTTGTTCAGAGGTTAGTTTTTGGAAATGACAGATGAACTTTCATATAAAAGCTAAACACGCTAGGGACTTGTGATAAGAGGATATATGGTCTAATTTTTAGCCTTATTAATTGCACAATTTCAATTTTGGCTAAATATGCTTACCTTACCTTACCAGCTTACCTTACCTTACCAGTATTTGTACTGAACTGGTACAATACCACCATGTATGTAACTTGGTCTCAATCAGTGCTTAAATGTGCAATTAAACCTCAATATGCCTTGTTACACAATGAATTTAATCTGTCCTCATTTTAATCCAAAGTTCCAAACTATTCTTATTAGATTTGTTCTCAAACTAAGAAAGCACACTACAATGGAAAAAAATCAGGGACAAACATAGGTCAGTCCAGCTGATAGGTTCCATTGCTGACACTAACAGGTAGTCACCGCACTATCAACTAAAGGGAAATGTGAGAGAGCCTCAATTGATGAAGCATATCTTGACCTAACTGATGCGGCCAAGTCAATGCTTCTAGAAGCTCCTCCAGAGGTGTTAGATTCTATACCGGAAGAAGCACTCAAGTCCCATATTTTGGGCCTTAGTTCGGTAATCATTTCTTTTGTGAATAGCACTATTTTGAATATATATACACTTAAATGTTACTACTTGCATCAGTATAAAGAAGCATACCTGAGCCACATAATTTTTCGTCATGGAATTTTGAATGAATTCATTTGAATTTTAGGAATATAAAATGCTTCTAATTGGTATAAAAACTCCCTATGTAGGATGAAGACAAAGAGGACAGTGTGAGAAAGTGGCTATGTCGACCTAATGCTGATTATCAAGACAAATTACTGGCATGCGGGACTATTATTGTAGCAGAATTGCGAATCAGAGTATTGCAGGAAACAAAGTTCACATGCTCTGCTGGAGTTGCTCACAACAAGGTAAGTGATTGAGGGTACTCTAAATATAAACAGTAAATGAGGTTACTTTAAGGCATGCGAGAGTTTACATGGGTTAGACCAAGGAAGAGAGTAGACGCAAAGGGACGTGCACACTGCAAAAATTTCATTTCATGCTCTTAAAATTATGCATGTCACTGTTATGTTTTGTGGCTATACTGTATACTGGTAAGCTAACATATGCTATGTTCTATAGGATTTTTTTTCTTTTAGGGGTTTTACAGCCATGCTCCTGTTACATAGATATGTTGCAGGGGCACAAGTGGAAAATAGCCCTAGAGAAAGAAACACTTGATCTTTCCATTTGCATGGGTACATTACTTAGGAACTTTTGGATGAAGATTTTCTTCTTATGGTGATTGCTTACAAATATATTGCACTCCAAACACTGCAGATGTTAGCTAAACTTGCAAGTCCAATGCATAAGCCTGCTCAGCAAACAGTGGTCCCTGCATCATCAGTGTCTGACCTTCTAGCTTACTTGCCAGTGAAGAAAATGTAATAGATCTGCTTGTACTTGTTTTTCCCTATTTCTGGCTGAAAATATTAACCAAGTTTATTATTACTGTAGGAAGCAATTAGGAGGGAAGCTTGGTAGCTCATTGGAAGAAGACCTCGGTGTAAATACAATCGGTGATTTATTAAAATATTCTGAACAGAAATTACAGGATCGTTATGGGATTAACACAGGGTATGTCGATTAGAGTTTCATTTGTGGTCATTGCAAATTTTAATGTTTATCTTATTCTCTTTTTATTTTGTCTCGATAATTCGTTTTGTACTTTTTTGGAAAAAACAAAGTACATGGCTATAGAAGACAGCTAGAGGTATAAGTGGGGATGAAGTTGAAGATCGACTTTTACCAAAAAGTCATGGTTGTGGAAAGACATTTCCTGGTCCGATGACATTAAAATCTACTAGCTCTGTAAGTCTGTAGGCACACGTGTGCATGTGTGTCTGCAAGGAAGTTTATAGTCAAATTGCTTTTTGTTATTTTGGAGCATACATAGTTTTATCAAACTATTGGAGTGTTTTAGGTAAACCATTGGCTGAACCAATTGTGTGAAGAACTAAGTGACCGGATTCAATCAGACTTGGACCAGAACAAGAGGATTGCACAAACACTAACCCTGCATGCAAGGGCATTTAAGGTACATTTCTTTTCTTTTACAATCAGATACCCATTTTTCCCCTATTGTTAGCCCCTTTTTCTGATGTACACATCTTTCTTCATGAACGTCACAATTATAACTGCTAACCTGGATATATTTTTTCTCACTGGAATCCCATAAAGATTAGAATATCACAATACTTTTGTGTGGTGCTACATAGAGTATGCATCAGGTTATCAATTTGCTGGTTGGTTAATACATGTTCTTGCATTCTACAGGGTTATGATATTACACCTTTTTTTACTAGATAGCTAACAATATAGTTTCTCTTTCTTTAGGAAAATGACCCAGAACCACAAAAGAAATTCCCTTCCAAATCATGCCCATTGCGGTATGGTGCTTCTAAAATTCAAGAGGATGCAATGCGCTTATTCGAATCAGGCCTCAATGAATTTTTTAACTCAAAAAATGTTGGATGGGGCATCACATCTCTTGCCGTTGGTGCTAGTAAAATTGTAGACATACCAAATGTACTTCTATCTTTTATATTTCTTACATATTAGTTATTACAGAAAGGTCCATATCTGGTGAGGAAGGTATCGTACCATACCAGCAGTACTTGAAACCATTCTTGTTTTAGTTGTATATGTATAATTTTTGTGGGCATGTGATTGTCTTTCATGAAATGTTTTTCTAGTTGTGCTAATTGACTTTCATTTTTTTTTAATTATTTAGTATAATGTTTTTTTTCTCAGCTTTCAAACTATTTTATTCTTTGTTACCTTTTTTTTGCATATGGTATAAGTTACCACCACTTGTTCCTTGCATTGTTGCTTATTCAGGGAACAAACTCCATTTTGAAGTACCTCAATGGAAAATGCATTTCTTCCAACTCATCAGATTGCTCAGATGCATTATTAGAAGAAACTGATCGTGTAGTTTCTTTGATAAGCCAAAGAGATGCAGAAACCGAATCCAGGAAGCTGCTTGAAGTTCCTTCTGAGAGCAAAGTCAATGAAAACCCCAGAAATAGAGCCCCACCAGAAAGTGCTACCCACAGTAAAGGGCTTTCAGATAAAAGAGCAAATGTCAAGGTTTGTCATGTCTGACTTGTATTCTGTGATTATCTTTATATGTATCTGGCATTTACTAAAAAGCATGATGCCGCTGGTTCTAAAATCAGTAATAATTTTTTAATCTTTTGGTTGTACAAAACATCAACTAGCTTGCACACTGAGGTAGAAACAGATCTTGTTTACATAAAACCCACTTTCTTGACAGAAAGCGGAAACTAATCAGTAACATAGTAGCTCTAAAAAATCAGTAACAAATGGTTAGTTTGGGGATCTTTTGGAAGGTAATAACTCAGCTGGAGTACCCGTCTTCGATTGAAATTTTGCAGTTATAAAATGTTTTGGGACTCAAGACTTTGTTGTTGTATGCATGATGCCCTTTGTGTTTTTTTCTGGATATACATTACATGTTCTTTACCGGGTTATGCATGATATGACATTCTTTAGACAGATACACATAACATTGCTGCATAACATGCATACTTCCATTTCTTGATCAGGGTACCATTGTAAGATACTTTTCTGGTTGCTCATCTTGTGACCAGAGAAGCGCAAACAACATTTCCATGGAAGAGCAAGAAAGAATGGACAGCTCTATTGCAAATGAACTCAACTCAAACCCAAACCTGAACAACAATGCCATATCCAACAATTGGGGTTTCAACATTGAAGAAATCGACCCGTTAGTTGTTGATGAATTGCCATTGGAGATACAACAGGAGATAAAGGGCTGGATACACCCGTTAAAGCATAGAAATACAGTTAAAAGAGGCTCCACCATTGCATCTTACTTCACACCAGCTAGAAAATAGAGTTATTTGCATTAAAACTGTATAGAAGTAGGTGTGTCCGTACAAAACAGTAGAACTTGGTTGGTTATATATAAGAATTTATTCTTGCTAATCTGAATGTCAGCACTCATGAAAATTATTCCCAATAAATACTGTAGTTTACAGAGTGGCGCATGATTGGTGCTAATATCAGTTGGGCATGATTACTGTTGTAGATCTTGGAAAAAGTTTCTATATACAGACTACAAAGTTACAAACTTGTGTACCATAGGAAACTATCTGCTTTCACTTCTAGAGAAGTACAAACCCTTTTTGCAACTCGAATAAAATTAAGAACCCAAATTCCTTCCTCATCCCCCAATTCTTTTTTTTTCTCTTTTTTTCCCTTAAAGAGAAAGATAAAACCGATAACCCCTAGATGCATTTCAAAATTTCCTCTGGAGGCAAAAAGCAATCTTCAGTAAGGCCTGCCACATTGAACACTATGTCATCAATCTTCCATGCCTCTTCGACCCTCGTCCTGCTATGCATCCCTCGACTGTCTCCAAACCGAAACACGGTTGCCACTGACCTCCCATGGTGGGCCACCATTATGCCGTCAGCCTCTCGGTAGTTCTCCAATGTGCTACCGATTGTCGTCTCCCAGTACACTGCAGCAGACCCCACCACCTGGACCCTTGTCAATTGTGAGTCCTCCACATACACTAGCAATCCATTCTTTTGGCTAAAGTACCTATTTTAAAATAAAATTGTTAGAAAAATACAATAGATGTAGTGTCCTTGTTAATGTGGTAGATTGAGACAAGTGCCCTACCCGTACAAAACATGGCGAATGACCTCTGTGGGGCCATCGTTCCTTTCAGAGATGGCTGCTCGGTCTGCTGTTGCCTTCAAAACAAAGCAATTTTCATCCCCAACCCGCTTCTCCCCGAGGCATCGAGATTTTGCAAACATCAGTGCAGTACTCCGTGGATCCAATCCCTAATTAATTTGATAAATAATGCAATGGCAATTATATTATGTTAAGCAAAAGGAAGGCAAATGTCATACACATCAGTTAGGAGAGCTAGAGCACTCTTTTCAGTAGAATAGATGCACAACTGATTATTATTTGATTAAACAAACTAGTTACTAACTAATTATTAATTTGATTAAACAAACTGGTTACTGTGGGGACTACTTAAATGGTGTAAAGTAAACAAACAGAGAGAAAATAAATTATTGATTCAAAGGGGCCCGGCATGAGCCTTCAAATTATTGTATCATGCATAATTTGCATCACTAATTATGAATTGCAAATGTACCTGAATAATACGTCTTAATGGTCGATGTGGTCCACGAGCAGCGTGGGTCCCAAGCCAGGGCAAATGCCTCCAGACGATTTTCCCGTCGCACCCTGCCACCACTCTATAACCAGCCACCACCAGCTCCACCAACCACCGGTCAGGTGACTTCTGCCAGACTACAAAGCAGCCAGTCTCGCTGGTTCTCTTCATAGTCCCCTCTGACTCACCGGGCACACATGCCAGCCTCATGCTTCCGGTTGCATACATGCTTTTCATACTGCTTTGGAGCTTTAGGCATCCAGTTGAGGCCATGTACTGTTGGATTATGTACCTGGCTGATGATGCCTCCTGCATTTTGATCTGGTTAATTTGCATTTAGAAATTAATTAATGGAATTGGATATGCATTATCAAAAGTTTTAGTAAGAACCACTTGTAATTATGATGTTTAAAATGTTGTATATTAATTTGTTTAAAAACATGGGAAGAAAAACAGGTGTAAAACTTCCACCCATGCTGGCATGCATGATTACGTCATTTCATTAAAAAAGCTAGTTTTATTTCACTGTAGACTGAATTTTATTTAGGCACCTACATACGAAGGTAACAATTGTATTTATATATATATAACAGGCATAACATAATGTACTTTCAGAAAATAAAGACGTTAGGTAACACTAAATACTGGTAAAACAGTAAAATCTACGCCATGTCGTCCAAATATAACTTTCAACTGGAGTGTTCCTCATAAACAATAAAAATATTGTAACTTACAATGGGGGTGCTCTTAATGGAGATGATATCCTGATCAACTTTGTCACTTGACAAAGGGATTGGGGCCAGGGGGCATCCCAGCACTCCCAAAACGAGCCTGAGGTTTTTCTCGGTGCCTTTGTCGCTGTGTGATCGAAACCAAGTCTTGATGATGCCCCATGATGTCTCTTTTCTTGCTTTGTTATAGTCTCTGTGCGACTCGGGGTCTGGATCTTCTGTCAGAGGTGTGAGCTGCTGTTGCATGCAAAATACGTCGGCCGATGGTTTCGTTCGAACTTTTGGAACCATTCTCACTCAAGAATGTATTTTATTCTATTTTTGGAGGTTTTTGAAGCAGGAGTAGAGATGCAAACAAATTTTAGGAAGTTGGTTTTGTTGGATCTGGTGAAAACTGAACTTAAGAGAGAGAAGAGGGGGCAATGGTGTTGCTTTTGAGCAAGAGAGACAAATTAAAGAAGGTATAAATAGGTGCCAATGAATATGTGGAAGGATGTCTGCATGGTGGTCTCAAGAGTTATCCACGAGACCTTTAATATCCACGAGACCTTTTTGTAATATTCAAGTAATTCCTTGGTTTTTCCATCAAAAAAGGTAATTCCTTGGTTTTTGTTGCATTTACAAAAATTTATCCCTCCATCTACTTTTTAATATCAAATTAAAGCAACCAAGAACTGGTCCCTTGAGCTCTTTCTTTGTCAGTGCTGGTAAGAGCGTGATGGGGCCCACTGTAGTGCTTCCTTTGGAGAGAGTTTGTAGTTGCAGCATTGAATCCATGTTTGGTCAAATGAACGCAAGTTGGTTACCTCTTCCTTCCTCAGAATTGCTTGTCATCTCCAATCCAGTTGTCTATTTCTTGTAGAGAAAAAAAATTAAGGAAAGTTACAAAAATATTATTCATGAGATATCAAATTCATGATAAATATTTTATAAAAATATATTCAAATTAAAAAATAATGTTATAGATATGATATTGATAAAAGATTAATTACATCAAACAATTTAAAGACTTCAACGGTGGTGTTATAGTGTCTTATGATAATGACCAATCAAATTTCAAATTTACTCAAATTTGATATATATACTCCTTTCTAAATAGTTGAAGATGTATTTATAAATTTAATTAATTTGAATAAATTCTAAAATTATTCTAATAATAAATAATAATAATAATATACTGAACATGTTACCGAATTATTAGTTAGGTGACATCTCCATGTCTAAAGAGGTAACCATGCTCCATGCATACCGTTAATATATAGGATTCGTCAACAACATTAGCTAATTTAAAAAGATTTAAGAGAGTTCAAAGAAAAGTAAGGAACATTTTATTTAACCCATATATTTTCTTGGTTTAGTACATATATTAATTTTGAGCTTGCTAACAATTGTCGCTGAAAAACAGCCTGGTACCAGTTCGTTTTAATAAATTGTTAGTGGAATTATTAACTACTTTAATCCTTCATCGATATGTGTGTTAATATCTCAGAAAGCTTCAAAAGTACAATATTTTTGTTTCTTCTTTTTACTCAAATCTATGATGAGAAAACCAATAACTTGAATGTTACCGTGCTAAAAAAAATAAACGCAGTTGATTGTAAATACTTGAATGATAATGTTTTTTTCATTGTTTTTTAAAATAAAGTCGAGGTAAGTCATCCAAATTTAACTGATCTAAAGTGTGTTCAGTCAGATTTCGAATTCGCGACATCTCATATGAAGAATGTTGCTCTTACCCACTAAATTAAGAACTGATTCTTCTTGAATGATAATGTTATTAATCAGAATGATAACCTATTGTTATTTTATATTTTGTTAATAATAATTAGATCTCAAATATAAAAACAACGCAATGTGTTAATGGACAAAATCATAATTTTACATGAACACAGTAGAAAAAAAAATTATGTTGGCCTAGAGCGTGTGAAGTTTTATGCCAACATGGAGTTGGAGTGGATATCTCCTTGCTTGGATTACTTTGGTGGAGACTTAAGTATTTTTTTTTTCTTGTATTATTTTTTTACTGCGGTCATATATTCTCAAGCACAGTAAATTGAAGCAGTAATAATTTAGAAATAAATTTGCTATTTTTTTGCTAAAGCTAATAAATTTTCTTCTGCTACGTACGTTGCATTGCATGAATTCATAGAAGCTCCTTAATCAGGATTGGTCGATCGAGATGCTTAATTAGTTAGTTGAAAACAACATTAAATCAAAGTTTGGTGTGAATTGCATAATTTTTCAAGGGGTTATGAAAAGATAGTCCAACAATATTAGGCACTAATGTAACATTAATTAGTTGCACTGATATAAAATGCAAGCTATATATGAAAAGGAAGGATTTCAACACAAGTGCTGCATTTATTATGTGAAAGAGGGATAGTACAACAACATGCACAATATTATAAATGTTCAGCCAACATTAGTTTGGTACCACACTAGACATATAGACACATTTTGCTGACAATTGTTATCATAGGCCCGGTATAATTAATTTCTGCATGCACCTGTAACTATTTTTTCTGTTATTTGATCAGCTAAAATTAGATACACAGTCATATATATCATGCTATTAGATACTATACTCTTTTTAGGATTCATGTGCCGCAGTTGGTCCTCATTTTGTATAAATGTTATGTATAATAATTATATTTGCATCTTAATTAAATTTTTTGAATTGTTGCATCTTAATAATTAACAGCTAATAATTACAATCTTTTTATAATGTGATATGTGGATTAAATTCCTCAATCACCTCTCGAGCAGATATTTTGTTGCTACAAGGAAGATAATGTCTGAATCATCTTTTACAGCTACCATTTATTTAAGAGGAGGAATATAATGCATTCACTTTTGTGTGCCTTCATGGTACCTCTAAATCTACATCGTTCATTAAAATCAATGAATGATCTACATTTAGTTGCATAAAAAAGTGTGCATGATGAATGATGTGGATTTTGGAGACACCATGAAAGCACACAAAAGTGGAAGCATTATATCTCTCCTCTTTATTTAATTAGTAGGGATAGCAATATAGCATAATATAAATTTGTTTTTTATCTTAATTATTTTCATTTCTTTTAGGTTCTTAATTTCTTTACAAGTCTCAATTCCCATGAGACTGCTTTTCAAATAAGGCTAGACACTTATTTTTCTAAAAAGAAAAGATGGTTGCTTCTTAGAAAAATATTGACCAGTAAATTATTTTTATATACAACGAAGAGAGACAGAGTGGAGAGGAGTTGGTAACAATACTCTTTGAAGCTAAGTTTTAGGCTTTGTAAGGGGTGAAAATGGGAAGTTTATTCTCTCCTGCAGGACGTCTTTAACGGTTCGGATTTACTGTATTGTACTGTCTCGACCGTCACGATGAATTGCAGGGATTTGAATATTATAAGTTGAAAAGTACGAAATTGATGCAAACGAACGATTCAGATTTTCTGTATTGAATGTGCTGCATAGCGAGGATCTGAATTCGTGAAAAGAGGAGGGTAATTTGGTAAACAGCTATTTTCAGTGATTTAACTCTGTGGGACCCACGCAGAGACATCATTTGAATCATTGAATGGAGCCTTCGATCTTAATTTATTCTTTTTCCTTTTTTTGGTGTACATATGCAATCAGACGGTTACGACGCATCCATTCAGCCCGACCGTTTGGTTGAGTATCAGAAATCGTTTGTTGCTGCAATATTATTTATTTCTTCAATTTCTTGTGGGATACGGTATGCTTTATTTGTTCAAGAAAACCAGTGATCAAATTTAATATGTTTAGTTTTCAAGAGATCAAATAAAATATAAATTAAACAAAGCCAGGAACTATTTTTCAAAAGAAGCACATATCTTCTTTTTCTATTTTTTTATATCTCTTTTTACTAATAAAGCATCTCTAGGGATGCATAAAACAAGTAGGTAACTAATGATGTACGGATGGATGCCTAAAGATCACAAATCCATATATATTACTGATATAAGTTAAGTATACAATAATTGATCCTGATATTAGTACTGTTGACACCAAGAAAGATCGTTGGTATGATTGCAAGATTTGCATTGTCTTTGAGTATCTACGTATTCTTTATATATTTGTTGCATATAATTAAGTGAAGGTTTTATTTGAAAAAAAAACATAGGAGCCATGTGCATGATCATAGAAAGGTTCAAACATGAAACATGCATGCATGCTACCTTATGAAACTGTAGTTATATATTATATGTTTATAGGAAAGAGAGAAAGAGTGTGTTACTACAGTGGGATTCCCAACCAAAAATAATTAAAGTCTGTCCTTAGTTTGTTATCCCTAATTAATGAAGCATCATTGAACAAGTCCAGGATTAAAGTGTTTCCAATTCGGATTCTCTGTGGCGTAGAGTGGCCTGTAATAGGTGTAGCAAGTCACTGCCACAATTGGAAAAGGATCTGCATAGTTTGAAGAAAGCAAAAGAGCAAACCAGTTGCAATGTTAATTGTGTGGCCCATTAGTCAGTGACTCTTGGTGCCACATATGGGTAGTTAAATTGATACGCATCTATAATATAGATTTTTTTGTTTGATCTTGAAAAAATAAGATTGCATTTATGATTTTGGTTTCAAAAATTTGATAGTTACGACTCAATTTTCTGCGTGAATTACAAAGTTCTTATAAATTTGAATTCAAGTCTCTTACAAAACAAACGAACAACTGTGAATCACGATCCAAGAAGGAATCAAACAAAGATCCAAAAAGAAATCAAAATGAGGATGAGTTTGACACTATCTTTTCACAAGATCTAGACACTTGGAACCCTCACATCAAAATAATCTCTCAAAAGATTTCTTGAATAGATGATTAAATAATGGTTGAGAAAGCTAGAAGGAAGTTTAGATCTCAGTATGCTAGAATGAGTGTAGATAGTTTTTTCTTAGAGAGAAGAGAAAGAGATCAGCTCCTTAAATAGCTGTAGGGAACAGAGAAAATAATTTTCATGTCTATAAAAATATATCGATATATCGATACATCAGTCAACATGAGATCGATGTATCGATTGAGACGAGAATGGTGACGGTCTTCTCAGACAAAATTCTCCTAACTTAGCCAGATTTTGATTATGCTAAGCAGAAATATTGATATATCGACATAGCATATTGATATATTGATAGGCCAACCGATATGAAATCGATGCATCGATATGGCTAGGACTTGTGATGGCCCTCTCAGTCTGTTCTGTACTTAGTCAGCTACCTGACTACCCCATATATCAATATATCGATATGTATCGATATGTATTGTTTTGACTTGTTCAACTTGATTCCAAAGCTTTTTCCATGAAATAAACTTAGAAAATAGAAAATGTATCCTATGATTTCCAAGGACAAAGTCCTAGTACTTCAAGGCTCCATAATGCTTCAAGATGCATCGTTTTGTCATGTGTTGCTTTGCCTTGCACATATTGTGTACTTACACACAATATCTCAACAAATATATGTTAGATTGTATTTTTTTTTTTTTGCAAATTGTAAAACCAAAGAAGTTACTTAGTACAACAATATGTTGTGATAATATTCTTATATTCTATCTTTTATTTTTTTTTGCAAGATTATTTGAATTGTTCTTGATTGTTTTTGCTAGAAATTGTGATAGATTGTTAAGTAGTCAAGGTCTTGGTTTTGAATTGTACATGATTCTATACTAAACTTGATAATAACCATGTTGGAATTATACTAAGGCACAATTTTATGGAGTAAGAGAAAATTATCACAACATTCTGCTTTGCCTCTGCCATCACCCTGCCTCCATCACCTCTCTGCCTCTCTGCCTCCGCCATCTCTCCACCTCTCTGCCTCTGTTACCTTAGCCTCAAGTCCCGCAGAAAAAGAGTTTCAAGCTGTAAAGGAAGAAGATGAGGAAAATCGTTGTGTGATTTTTTCTAGTAGCCGCTTCTCGCTCTGATGCAGTTTTGTTTTCCTCTTTTTCTCTTTGTCGTGAAGGAAGGAGGAGGGAAACCGCACTGCATATTCTCCCAGTAGCCGCCTCTCGATCTGACTTGGCTTTAGCCCTAACAACAGTCTCCTTTCATCACCTTCGCATCACCTAAATTCTAGTCAGAGAGAAAATTGCAAGTTGAAATTCTAGCATATTTTATCCTTCTTTGATGTGGTCAAAGACATTAAAGATGCACTTGGTAGCCTCTATCAAGATGGCCAGATGTCTACACAACTTGATTTGAAAAAATGAAGAAATGATAGTATTTCGGTTTGTATTTAGGTTGTTTCTTTAGTTTTCTTTATAGTTTTTGTTAGATGTTTGATATGACGAGTTAGATAGCTCGTTGTTGTGATGAATGTTGTTGTTGTGTGTCAAATGTAATATTATTTTATCAATACAATTCAGCTTGGCAGCTTCTGTCAAGAGTTTCAAAAGAGATAAAGAGAGAGTAATGTGACACAAGATATAACATGGTTCGGCATTCAAACTTGCCTACATCCATGGGTCCCAGGTTCGACACCAAAGCCGCATTCACTAACAAGAATATTTTGCAACTTCGAATTCAATGGCCCTTGCAATACAAATAGGTTACCTTGAACCTTACTAAAACGATCACTCAAGAATAAATAATGAGGTTGATTCTCGCACTATCTTTCTACAAGATCTCGACACTTAGAATCAAACAACTCAAGTCAAAACAATCACAAAGGATTTGAAGTATATTGGTCGAATTGAGAGTAAAACAATAGGGAAGGCTAAAGGTGTTTTGAGCTCTCTTTGAATGCTAGAATGAGTTTAGGTAATTTTTTGGAGGAATATGGAAAGAGATCAGTACCTTAAATAGTCTATACAGAACAGAGTATATATGTCATGCAGTATATCGATATACCAATTACACATATTGATACATTGATATCCCAATCTATACCAAATCGACGTATCGATAGGGACTCACCTCTGATTACGGTCCTTTCGGACAAATTCCTCTTACTTAGCGATTTTTTCAAATAGAGCTAAGTAAGGTATTTTGATATATCAATAGGAAGATCAATATATCGATAAGACGATCGATTTCAAATCGATGTATCAATGGCTTCATGACCTTGGCAAAGGTCCTCTCAGTATGTTCTGTACTTAGCCAATTTGACTAACTCATGACTATATCAATATTTAGATATGAGCCATCGGTATATCGATATGTACATGTATGCATTGTTTCGACTTGTTTGGCTTGATCCAAAGCCGATATATCTGAGAATTGAAACATAAAGTATAGAAAACTATTGTATGCTCTCATGCATCAAGTCGTAGTGCTCCAAAGTTCCAAATTGCTTTGCCTTGCCTTACGTACCTACACATATTTCTTCTCAACACATTTGTTAAATTGCATGTTGTTTTGCAAATTGTTAAATCAGGAACATTGCTAAGTACAACAAACCCTAGGCCTCAATTCTAATCAATAAAAGATATCACTCAAAAATGATATTTTGTTATAGAATAAATTTCAACGTCTTTTTAATTTTGCTTATGTAGTTTTTTACTTGTCTGAAATCACGAAAAAAAAATAGAGTTGTGATAGACTTGACGTGTCATTGTGAAAATTCAGTCATAAAAATGACACCCAATTAAATTTCATTGCTTTGTTGTTGTTGTAAAGTTTAAGCATCTTATTTTTATGAAAAAATGTTGCATTTTGTCTAATGAAGCTTAAAAATATATTTGTGGATTACAATTAAATAGATTTTTAGTAGAATAAGTTTGAGTCTGTTTCTTAAGTTGTTTCATTTTGTGTCGTTCATCTTAAAAAGAAATTATTTATCCACCATAATTGAATTTTACCAACTTAAAATACATAATTGTCAACAATAAAATTTTAATAATATTCTATATTTTTTTCATATTTGTATATAAAATGTACATAAAACAGCAGAAGTTTGAGAGTTGTGAATGATTCCTCAGAGATACATTGTCAATTTTTGCCATTCACAATTCACAATTTGCCATTCTTTTTTTAAAGGAGAGACACTTCAAGAAAATATGGTGAAGACTGAAGCTGTACACGTTTACACTTATTTGTGTGCATGCTTGATGTTTTTGTATTTATAGAATTGACACTTTCTGTTTTTTTACATGTGACTTGAGTAGGCAAAATTTTGATAATTTTTCATTGATGAGCACAATATTTTCTTAAAAGTTTTACTAAAAATTTATTGTATAAATATCTAAATAATTAGTTGACACAATAAATTTTTTGAAAGTAAACATAATGAAAGATGAGCATGGCTAAAATAATATGCATAGTACACCCCATTTTGTACTATGCATATAGATATAGGTCATTAAATTGAGATTTAAGTTGCTCAATAAATTTTTCATATGAAAATATTGTAGGAAATCAAATTTCGTGATTTTTAGAGCTTTCTAGCTATTTTTTAAAAACAGTCCAGATTTAATACTACAAAAGTGCTATTTCTGGGCTGTTTTTTAAAAAATTTAAAAAATAGCAAGAAAACTCTAAAAATCACGAAATTTTATTTCCTACAAGATTTTGATATGAAGAATTTATTGAGAAACTTAAATATCAATTTAATGATCAAATTAAATACAAATGGACGCATAGTACGTTATGTGGTGTACTATGCATATTATTTTAGCCACGCTCATGAAAGATGTTAAAGAAATGGACGTTAAACTTTCTTTTTTCATAAATCATAAGTCACTACACAGGACAAATTTTAGTAGTGTGTAAACCAAGTCCTATGGGCCGATTTGAGAATTACGACAAAAGAAAGGCCCAAAATTGATATCCTTCCATTCGTCCATGGTTTATCATTTGGTAAAATTCAGCCCAAAATTTCCGATTTGGAAACATGTATTCTAATGGACCGATGCTTATGCAATTCAACCCATTTGGGTCATTTCTCTGTTCGGCCTGGTTTGCTTATCCTCTCACATGTACAATCCCTATCATCAAAAGCCTCCTCTCAAAAAGAGAAGTTGTTCTTCTCCCGCGCAGTAGCTGCGGACGGCTCAGATTTTATGCGTTGTAGGTTACGAACGTCTCACATTTGATTCAGGAGGTCTGATATTATAAAGTTTAATTTGCACGAATCTCGATGCAAATCAAAGGTTAAGATTTACTGCACAGCACGCACAGTGTTTTTGCTGCACATTAGAAGATCTCATTCCCTCAAAAAGATATGGCTTATTTGTTTTTAAACCGTTCTCTCCATCTCTTTAATTTGTTGAATTTCACTGTTGTATATATTTTTTCTCTGAACTCTTATAGAGTAATGATAGCAGTTCATTCCACAAAGGTTTACATTACACAATTAAGTTGTTTTAATAATTATAATTACAATTTTCGAGATGTGTCCATAAGATATATTATATATGAAGGTCACCATTATTTTTTGTACAATATTCAGAATGTTATTTTTGTTTTATTATCTGATCATAAAAGGAATTACTTTATTATTAAATTGAACAAGCAAAATAATAACGTGAATGTAATATATTTTAAACGAAATATGTGTAAACCAGGTGATTTATTTTTGGATAGATAGGGATTCCCGAAACCTCCATCATCTATAACTAAATACCCCTTAACGAAATGCGAAATTTTATGCTCACAGATGATTGAACTCATTATATCATTGAAGTCATATTCTAGTTATAGTTACCAGACTAATAAGCCATTTGCTAAACCAGATGAATATTAGTGACGCGCGTGATTTATTTCCCAACTACATACAACATGCCTTCATTATAACTGAACTTTTGCCATTGTTGACTTTCTATTATTACACATAATTGGTTTCCTGTATAATATTCAAACCATAAAAAAAAAATCCAGAAGTTTGAAACCAGATCTGCTATAAATTTATAAAGTAGCCTCAGGCCAGCATCAGCACTCGCCAATCATAAACCTCCTATCATTAGAGCATGGAGTACTACTTGGATGATTGGATCCTTCCTCATATTATTCTTTAACTCATCATTACCTATTTTTTTCCTTTTAAATATATATGTTTTTTTATCTATCACAATGCCTTTTTCCCTTCTCTGAGCTTTTCTTTTCTGTCTTCATGATGAAAATTAACGAGGAATTAGCAATTAGGCACTGCATTATTATGCATGGCTTTAGAGATTTGAAGAAACTTACAATGCTGCCAGTCCTCAGATGCAATGTAATTAGTTTTCCTAATATTACTTTTTCTATACCCCAATCTTTATCTTGCATGTGTAAGTACTTGAAGGTTCTTTTAACTTTGGCTGACATTTTTCATCTTTGGTTAACTTCTACAAACTAATTATTACAATTAAAAAACAATCTAGTTAATTTGAATGACAATAGAAAATTAATATTCACCACAATGATACTAATAAACAATAATTGTTAAACCACCAAAACTTGCAAACAGCCTCAGAACCTCACTTCTGAAACATAATGCAGCAAAAATATACAACAAGATTACAAAAAGGAAACTGAAGAAGAAAAACTAAAGATCAAGCTAAATGGGGTTTTGTTGTAGTACAACCATAAAATCCATTTACCTATTAGAGACTGGATTAGGCCCACTTGGAACTTCATGCTTAGTACTGTTAAAAATCTCTTCTCCTCTCATTGATCCAGCAGTGGCATCCCTTTTCTTTGCATCAAACCATCTTTTCTCCTCTCCATTATGCCTTTGATCAGTCAAAAGAAGTAGCCGACTCTGTCGACCTGCCGTTGCGTGCGGCGCGAAATAAAAGAGAAAAAACACCAGTGCTAAAATGGAAGAAATGATCAAGGGGTGCTTGTGACAGATGCAGCATTTCACAAGTGCCATGCATGTAAAAACAAAGTGAATGTAGAATCAATCAAGTGGACCATCTGAATTTGATATATGTGGAGGTATATATGAGGGATCCGTATCTGCTGCTCTTTTTGATAAGAGCAGGACCCTGCTCTCTTTCATTTCGACCGTCTAATTTTGATCGGATCGCTCACAGATGGAAATCAGAAACTGTATATTTTATAAGTTTTAGATATGAAAATTTAACGGTTCAGATCAGAAGAGCAGGACCCTGCTCTTGCTAAATAAGAGCAGCGGATACGATTCCATATATGAGAGGGAATTAGTTGGGAATTGGGATGGTAAAACACAGAAACCTAGTGCTGAAAAGTATGTGTGAGCTATATCTGGTTACATCACACAAAAGAGGGAATCTCTTAAAGTAAGCTTTGAGTTACCTTTCAGAGCACCGAATTACACACTTAATAATTCGGTTTATAGTCTCTGTGGCCTTAGTTTTAATTATTTAGATGTATGTTGTATAAGAAAATCCTTTATGAAGTAAAAACAAAATTTAATGATATGTTTGTTGATTGTTGTACAGTATATTTTCTATAGTGAAAATCTTTCAAAATTTGAAATCCTTACAACAATTATATAAACTTTGGAGGTTGCTAAATATTGTCCACCATCGAGTAAATACTTTTTTACTTCAAAAATTCTGAAAGATTCATTTTCTTGAAAGGAAAGGATTAATTTAAGTGAAACAAAATTTCTGAACGTCCCCACAATTCAATATGTTAGTTGGGCTCTTCGATGTGCATTTTTATATTCAAAATCACAATTGTGTCAGTACAGTGGTAATACTACATATTGTTGTCAACTTGCTAAAGAACAAATTCATGGACAAATTTACTGAAGCAACCTAAACCAGTCTCAGCTATCAAATTCAGTGTATCTAAGTCGTGTCAGAATATCATGGGTGCAAAGATTTTTGCACCAGAATTTATTACAAAGCAAAGTATGAAAAAAAGGGATGATTCACTTTTTGGTCGCTTTGGTCAGGAAAAAATGTCATTCCTTTATCTCTCACCTTTGGCTACGAGAACAGAGCACCAAGGACATTTTGGGGTTGAAACCTATTTCAAAAAAGAGACTTTGAGTTGAAACTTTGGGGTTCTGGTCTCCAATTGGGGCAGCATTTCAGGGACCACTGTTATTTCAAGCAATAAAAAGAGCATGGAAAAAGGCATCTGATCTTTTATTACAAATTTACAAAACAATAAAGCTCACTGGTTTTCTGCTTGGTTTGTGAATTGTGAGCTGTGACCTCTCTACATCAATCACCTATCATGTACTTTTATCAAACCAGGGACATTTTAAAAAAAGTTCCATTTACCATGCCAGCCACTATTTCATGGATTGAATAGCTAAACAAAATCTTAGTTTCTATTTTAGCACAGTGTGTCGCTGGCTCTGCAAAAAACATCAAGCAAGCTACATTAATTTGACTAAACATCTCAGTTTAGTATAGGAAGAGCGTACAAAAAACACTAGTACGAACAGAAAAATAAAGTTTAGGTAACAACATCAACACAACTATTCTGAGACAATAACAGCCTAAAATAAACCCACGTTATCTAAAAGCAACCATTAAGTTTGAATATACTTTCACACCCAGAAAGGATCTGAAAAAGGAATTAACATTTTATTGGCTATGGCCCACTTCTTCATAAAAAGAAGAATCAAGAGAGAAAATATTTTGTAGTAAGCCTCTCATTACATAAATCACTTCTCCTTGGTCTTGTTTTCTTCAACAGGCATTTGATTTGGTACGGTTTGGATCCTGACATAGGGTTTCCTTGTCAGTGTCTCACCTCTCAGAGCTGCGACATACCGGTCATTGGTATCCTCTTTCCTCTGGAGTTCACCAAGAAACTCAGCGAGCCTCTCTTTATTTACTTGTCCCATCATCTACATTGTATGAACAGCACTATTTATTAAAGTGAGGTTCCATAGGAGAGAAAAACAATAAAAGACAACTTCGATTCAGGGTAATTGTCCTGGGGTCATTTCCCTAATTCATTTTAATGAAGTTTTAGCAATTATTGGAAGCAAAAAAGAAAATGTGGTCCAGCATAGGCCTTATTTTACTAGAAGTAAGGAACCATGGCATTCGGCTAAGAGAAAAAAAAACACATAATTTGTGGAACACTGTCGATGGCATAGCAGCTAAAAGTATTGTATTATGCAAAAAGGTGTCAAAGGAACAGCAAATATGCGAATAAAATACCAACCCAGAAGTACCTAGGATTTGTTTTCCTAATTAGAAGTTTGAAGCAAGAAATCCAATATGGTGATATAGTAACTACTAACTAAAAAGGGCAGTTTAGATGTAGGCATAACAACTTTAAATTTACTAGTAGCAGTTTAGATGATCTGTGGATTATTGATGCTCAAGTTCCATTTAAGGATGCTTTGCTAGTTTAATTGATTAGGAATGTAATTTGGAATGTATGATAAGAAAGGAACAAAATATGCTTCACTGACAAGAGGCCTAGATCTGTAAGAAATTTAGCTACTCAAATCATTAATATTTTAGGATATTGGTGTAAACATAACAATACCTCATCTTATCTTAAACTTAATCTAATTATTTCTCGAAATGTTCAGGACCTACCAAAACATATTTCAGACACAGGAAGCCAGACTGTAAGCCAGACTGTGGTGATGAAGCAGGTGAATCCGTTGATGGAACCGAATTAAGAAACTATGCCAACAGTCTTTGTTTAGACACGACATGTGTCTTGAAAATTTCTACATGTGAATTTAGATGTGAATTTAGATTGTCCGTTTATTTCTAAAAACATGTCTTTTGTTATAAGGGTGGTAATGTTTTTCTGTAGTTTAAGTCATTGCTCTGAAAAACAATCAAGTAATGATTGATGTAGTAGGTTGTGTTTTAATGAACTGGATGTAATAAGTTTTTAGAACAAACATATTCTGCTAGTTTATCAATTTATTGTTCTAATACATTGGCTTCAGGATTTTTGATTGACTAAAGACAATTTGTTTACGGAGAAAACTCTCCCACTATTTAGTCAAAAAAAAAGAAATAGAAATGGCAACCTCTACTTCCTCAAACCATTTCAATTAGCTAACTCTACCTAGTCTTATGCAACTCTGTTCAAGCCTAAACCCCGAATAAGCACCAAGCACCAGTGATTATCAGTGCCTTTAGTAACTTCCAAGTAATTATAAGAAAAACGAGGGGGTAAATAGAAAATATACGTTAGATTCTGGACGGGAGGTGCGGCGGAGGTGAGATTCAAGCTGATCGGAGCGAGAATTGGTGGCTTGCATGACGCAGAACCCCACCACACCAGGGACCACACCGCACAACGCCGCAAAGGTGAAGAAGAAGGGTTTTGACTCCCGAGTGCGGCGCACCAACCACCGCCATCCCGGGCTCTTCTCCCACAACAGCGACATGTCTCAGATGATGTCTTCTCTCTCTCCGTTTTTTTTTTCTCGAATCGGGTCTCGAACTCTGGATTGAGTGAGTCTGGAATTATCTGGCGTCGTCGACTCGTCGCGCACGCCGCTCACAGAGGCCGACGGAGTAGTAAATCGTGAAATCGTTCGTTTGATCGTTTTTTATCTCACGCGGTTATTTTACAGAGGGTACCAGTATTCTCTGAATGGCGAGCCAGGATTAAAGATCAACGGCTCGATCTTATAGAGAATGGAAGAGAAGAGGATTTTATCAAGAAACTTGTTATTGTATTGAATTTTGTGTTTTCTCTTTGCAGTATCTAATATATAGCCAACTATTATAAGAATTTTGTTACAAAAATAATAATAAAATGGAATGAGTGATTGGCAGAGCTCCAGCTAGTAACGTTCTTTAAAATATCCTCTATCAAGTTGTTGAGGTTTGTTGTGATGAAATTATTTCGTCTGCAGTTGATGAATCACTGGATATATCTCTTACACCCCACTCGCAAGTTAATGGTGGCTGGCACACCATTAACTTTGATCGAAGCAAGAGGAATTGAGAAATGCCAAGGGCCTTAGTAAGAGCATCAGTAATCTGTTCACGTGATGGCAGAAAACATAATTGAAGATGCTTTGCCTTGCTCTCGAACAAAATGATAATCAATCTCAATGTGCTTAGTTCGTGTATGAAACATTGGTGTAGAGGCAAGAAAGATCGCACTCAAGTCGTCACACCAAAGTATCGGTGGAGATGGAAAGGCGGTGTGTAACTCAGCAAGGATGAATGTTAACTAGATGACTTCAGTACTGGCAAGAGGATGCTCATGTATTCAGCCTCAGTGATGGATCGAGTAACTGTTGGTTGTTTTTTAGAGCTCAAAGACACAAGATTTGAATCGAGAAATATGCAATAGTCAGATGTGGAGCATCGATCATCAGAGCAACTTGTCCAGTCTGAATCACAAACTGCAAATTCATGCAGACTTTGTGAAGACCGAAGTGTTAAGGCAAGTGTTGGACATCCAACCAAGTATCGAAGGATGTGTTTGACAGCAATCCAATGTTCAGTTGTGGGAGTGTGCATAAATTTGGATACCTTGTTCACTGCAAAGGCAATATCTGACCAGGTGGTAGTTGCATATTGAAGGACACCAACAATTTTGTGGTACATCTGTGGGTTGTCAAGAGGATCACCTTGATATTTGGATAGAGGTTGAGCATCTATCATAGGAGATGGGAATGGTTTGGCATGCTGCATATCGGCACGTGTTAATAGATCCATTATGTATTTGCTTTGAGAAAGATGGAGGACTGCAGGAGAATGGGTAACTGCAATGTCAAGAAAATAGGATAATTCATCAAGATCTTTGAGAGCAAATGAATTCTTCAAAGTGCACACAAGATCAGAGAGCAAATCCTGGTGACTGCCAGTGAGAATAATATCGTCCACATAGGCCAAGAGTACCATGTATTTGTCAGCAACATTATAAATGAAAAGGGAGGGGTCATATTGAGATGCAGTGAAACCATAAGAGACAAGAGCATCATGAAGAGTATGAAACCACGCCCGAGGAGATTGTTTGAGGCCATATAATGCTTTGGAGAAAAGACACACATGAGTAAGCCGAGAAGTGAAACCTGGTGATTGTTGCATATATATAGTTTCTTGAAGATCACCATGTAAGAAAGCATTTTGCACATCCAATTGGCGTAAAAACCAGCCTTTTGAAAGTGCAAGAGTGAGAACAATACGGATTGTAGATGGTCTGACGACAATACTGGAGGTTTCAAAGTAATCGACACCCTTGATTGAGTAGGAGAAGATCTGGGAGCTTGAAATCGAGGCATGTAACTGAAATTGTTGGGAACTGGCGAGGTGGTGAACTGATTGGTAGGTTTGTTAAAATTGGGATTTTTGGAAGGTGGATTGGAGTAAAAAACTCGCTGGAGATCCGATTGATGTTTGAGAAAAAAGAAGAGATTCATAAGTAAGTAGCATTGTTTGAAGTTCAGATAAATGAAGAGGCTCAGATCTGGTGGTAGCAGCCACAACAAAAGATGAAAAATCGGGACCAAGACCATTTAAAACTTGAAGTATCAGATCCTCCTCACTAACTGGCGATCCAATGAAAGCTAACTCATCAACTATAGATCACATTTTTTTAACATAATCAACACAGGAGAGGCTGCCTTTTTTGGTGTTTTGAAGTTGGCGACGAAGTTCAGAGAAGCGAGCTCGAGAGGTAGCATAGAAAGTGGATCGAAGGGAGTCCCAGAGTTAACGAGTTGTAGCACATCCAATTACTTGAGCTTGAAGGGGTTCAGTTAGTGAAGAACGAAGCCAACCAAGGATCGGCTAATCCTGTTGGTGCCAAGGGAGATAGGACGGATTAAGCCGAATCAACCCAGCATCATCAGAAATAGTCAGAGCAGGGGATGGAAATGTGAGAAAATGGTGAAGTTGATTGCCATGAAGTAGAGGTTCGAATGGGGAACGCCATGTAAGATAATTGGATCGATTTAGTTTGGTTGCAATAGGTAAATTGAGAAAGACAAAAGTAGGAGAAGGGGAGGTAAGAGAAAGGTGACTTTGAAGAAGGGGATTGATATTGGTGTTTGAATATGAGGTAGGCGGATTTTGTGCCATGGGAGGTTATCAAGGTTCTGATACCATGATAGAGAATGAAAGACAAGAGGATTTTATCAAGGAACTTGTTATTGTATTGAATTTTGTGTTTAGTCTCTTTACAGTATCTGATATATATAGCCAACTATTACAAGAATTATGTTACAAAAATAATAAAAGAAAAAAGAATGAGTGGCTAACAGAGCTCCAGCTGGTAACGTTCTCTAAAATATCCTCTATCAAGTTGTTGAGGTTTGTTGTGATCAAATTGTTTCGTCTGAAGTTGATGAATCACTGGGTATATCCTTTACACGATCGTCACTGATATGATTCACGAATAATTTTACACTATTAAATCAGGATCGTTGATCTTTAATTCAATATTCCAGATTGGTGATACTCATTCTGAATAGCGATGTCGCTATCCTAAAGATATGATTCTCATTTAGTGGGGGGCCTCAATTATCGTAGCATGTAGCATGAATCCCAAATCATCAACACCCATTTTTTGGTCGCAGAGAGCACCCGTTTAATCTGATTTGTTCGGTCAAATCCATCGGTTAATATGAAGAACGCTCCAGAAATAGTAAAAATGCTGCCGTGCTGAAGAAAAAATTTGAACCCGTCTCTCTCCCCTGCACTGACTCGCCATTTCTCGATTCACGACTCACTCTCTCTTTGTTCCCTCTTCCCAACTTTCTAGATTATGCTTTCTAATTGCAAAATTGCAACTTTCTTGATTCTGCTTTTCCAACTCTCTCAATTATGTTATGAAATTTTCTTTTTCTTTAGAACATGATTTGGAATTTTAGTGTAAATTAGGTCAAATTAGAGCCACTGAGGGTTGAGGTGCATGAAATTCAATTTTGTGAAAGAAGTAGAGGCGAAAGCGCCATTGTGAACCCTAGAGGTAAATCGAAGAAGAAAATGAAAATCTGAGAAAAAATGACGGAGAACAAGAGATTGAAAGATTTGGTGAGCATCTAGACATCTAGTGAACTTTTGTGTGATTTGACGAAGATTTCGGATTCTTGGCGGTAGATGTGTTTTGGAAGAGGGGAAACAAAGAAGAGAGAATTTTTTTAATACTGATCGTTTGATCTGATTGGGCGGTTCAGATCAAACGGGTGCTCCTGCGCACAAAAAATATGACTGCAGAGGATTCAGATTCCCTGTAGCATAGGGTCGGACAATTTTTTTGGTCAACCCACTCACCCGTTTAGCTCGGTCACATTTTTTTGGGTTGAGGTGTTATCGACTTGTAAATTTTGATTTTGATAAACTCATTATTGAAAATTGGGTTAAACATTTGTTCTAAATAACTCGTCTTACTCGAACTCTGTAATAATAATAATTAATTGTGATTATTGCTGGAAAAAAACTAAAATCAAGATCAGGAGATTGAAAATATTTAAACGTCGCTGCATTTTTATTTCATGTATGTTATATTTTTATCATGAAAATACAATAAATTAATTTATTTTACTTTAGTAGTCATTTTTATGTATGCACAATCGAAAATATAACCCGTATAATTCGTATAATTTGTAAAAATCTGCATATAAAAATATTTGAGTTGAGTTGAATTAAGGATGAGTTAATTAAAGAATTTTTATATCCAGTACAACCGGGTTGGATTAATTTTCTGATATAAAAAAAATCATTGGCATGCACGTTGTATGTCACACCCCAGAAATATTAAGTAGATTAGGGGTGTTAATCCCGCCACGTGTACTTATTTACAAGTACACGAAAGGCTTAGTTTATTGTTAAAGAACCCAGATGATCTTAACAATTTTATGTAAATAGAGGAACAGCACACACAGTGAACACAATACATGAACATCCAACAACAGAATATATATATATATATAGCGGTGTCCTTTACAAAATTTACAGCGAAAGCTAAGGGAATACAAAATACACACAAAGAGGTCGGTCTCATCAAAGGGGCGTGGGACCAAACCTCACTATCCTACTACAAACTACTCTTAACCAACCGAAACATAAGAAAAACGAACCGAAAGG
Source organism: Eleocharis quinqueflora (assembly GCA_964058865.1). NCBI lineage: Eukaryota > Viridiplantae > Streptophyta > Magnoliopsida > Poales > Cyperaceae > Eleocharis > Eleocharis quinqueflora. The sequence goes on along the minus strand of CAXKVX010000820.1, from coordinate 40,259 downwards.
GGCGCCCACAAAACGGAAGACACCGAGACTCCCTCCTAGCATCTTGGGCTCCAACATAGTTCCTGCTCCTTACCTGGACCCCACAACCAACCGTGGAACGTGAGATATAAAATCTCAGTGTGGATTAAGGTCCAGCCTTTGGGTTTATATCCGATTTGAGTTGGACCAAATCACATTTAAAGAACTTATCTTACAATTTAATATACTAAACCTAATGTTATAAGTGAACCATAGTTCCATTTAATTATTTGAACTAAATCAAAGAGACGATGCGAGGAATAAAACCCAAAAATGTAGGAGGAGTAATATATAATAATAATAAGGCATATTATCAAACTCCCAAACAAAGGATTGAATTTGTCAAATTTACACCCCGATGTAGGACATCAGGATTCGCCCCCTTAGACGGGTCCCGTATTCGAGCCGCCAATCTAAGGGTGTCGTTAGACGGGTCCCGTATTCGAGCCACCAATCTAACTTAATTCTGAGTTTCCAGAACGAAACGCCCTGGTAAAGCAGAGCGGCTACAAAAAGCACACACTCGGTCAAACAGCGAACCGAGATGCCTACCCTCACGAACAGAAAAGATTACAAAGAAAACACTCGGTCTCAGCCGTCATATGGAAATAAGGAACCGACTACCCGTTTGAAAAAGAATATAATAAAAGGGAACTCCATGTACTAGTTAAAGCTAAGGGGAGCCCCAGACTTCCTCTGTACCAACTAGGTGCCAAAGGAGAAAGACCTTCGAATATTAGGAGATCCCGAAATATCGGCTAATGAATAATATAATAAAGAACGAAATAGCTCCAATACGCCACATATGACACGCATACTCTAAACTGAGAAACCGAACCTTAATCTCTCAATTGAGGAGATAATATAATACTAATTACTAGTAAGGATATTGAAAAGAAAACTCTCTATCTGGCACTATGAGCATCAAGTGATGGACATCGTTGGTGAGAAGTGATCGAATGTCCTTAAGGACATCCCGACGAGTGGATCCCACGGGCATTGAGCTTGCGTACGTAATCCAACCGTCACGATGCCCCCAGACTACATCCAATCTAAGCCTCACCGGCCCGACTCTTATCACTCCCGTCGAAGTACATATAGTATTGAATACGCATTCTACCTATAAGTATTCTAATAACCTATACGATCCGTATATCGGATCTAACATGCAATTATGAAGTGCGTATGACATGCAATGCTGGTTGGTCTCATTTACGGTGCAGTTACCGGTATGCAATTATGACAGTTCCAGTTCTACGGGCCTGATTATTGATTGTTTGGTAATTTGGTACCACAGTTCAGTTTGGGTAAGTCTGGTAGGTCCTAGTTATAAAAGAAAGGGATATAAACCCCAGGAACCACACCTGAGATAGCTGGAGCGATACGCAAAGTCGACTCTACTCCGGGGGCAACTCTGAAGCGTCCGCGCCTGTATCAGCGTCGACAGCGTCAGTAACGGCTTCGTCTCCCGCGAGTGGATACGAGTCGGCTAAATCTCCTAATTTAGTGATCAGATCGTATTTAGTTAGATTGAACATTTGAGTTTAAGAATCTAAGCGCTTGAGACGTCTTTGATGCTCCTAACTTAATTCACTTGTTATTTTTACTTGGTCAAATTTCTGTGCAGTGTCCTTGCTGCACGGTGAGTACATGAAACATAGATTTATGAGTTAATCCAGGTGTGTCACTAACCCCATTAATTATTTGACGTCATGTCGACATTGTGTAAAACATCAATAAGAACAACGCGATGAAAGCAAGTTATAAATTCAACCACTTTTATCTTGGACTTTTGATTAAACTAAGCAAAGAATGAAATAAAATATTCTAATAATTATATGTGCATATTATTATTGTGCTCATAGAGAAAGGGATAAATATATATATTATCTCATTTAATTATTTACTTAGTCATACTTGTGTGTTTCAAGTGTAATTATGTACCTTGTATTCGATATGATATAGAGAAATTGATCAGTATATATATTGATATATATAATATTACTTGGTCCAAATTTTGTTGGTGGTGGGTGATAACTTTTTAATATACACGTACATGTATCATATATAACATTTATTTATACATATAGTTACTTAATTAGTAAATCATGTTATTATACTTATGTATATATATATGTACTTAATTGTATAGTACATTAAATCGTTACGCATATTCTAAATCTTTAAGTTATTTGCTACTAACGTCATCGTATCTAGCCCAACTATCCTATCTATATATCTATATCGTATATTATTCGCTTTAGTATTGTGATACATATAGTATAGAAAAATATAGAAAATATACAAAATACAAAGAAACACAAGTTGATCCATTTTTAGTTTACATTTTATTTTGTGTTACTCCTGTGGGATCAGAAGTCCGTACTCGTGCTTCATAACCGTAGCTCGTGCTGCACGGACTTTTAGTCGTCATTTCCCAGTTTAATACCCTTCTCGGTCCTTTATTCCCTTGGGTCTAGTACTTAAGTATTATGGATAGGGCCACTGTTGTGTAATATCTGTTCATACCCAATTCGGCCCAAACAGGGCCCAAGCCCAAAAATACTTAGTACCATTAATAATGCACCTTTAAATCCATTCCTTGTAGTATCTGTTTTTGATAAATTTAGGGGTCCATTTGCTTATAAGCCCAAAGGCCTAATTACTTCTAAAGTTCCATTAAGGGTCCGTTGGTTAGAAAAAAAAAACCAAAGGCCCAAATTTTATCTTAAGTTTTTATTTCAAATCTCTCTTGAGCCCAGTGATCAATTCTGGGCCTCATCTCTCATCAGCTAAATTAAGAAATCCAGCGTAATCTCAACAGGGTGCTGTACTGGCGCTGGTATGCCAGTACAGCACCAACATAGACAGTAACTAGTGCACCTTACTAGTAATCTAACACAAATGGGCAGCATCAATATTAATACGGGTAATATCAGGTTACCAGGACTGGTACGTATACTAACCAAAACTGGTACAAGGATAGAATACCAGAGTCAAAGCCCCAGCTAGTTACCGAAACCCAGTTTCCAATTTCTTTTTATAATGCACAATTCAGTGTCCCAGCCCCTACTGGCAGCATGACCGGCACTACGGACAGATCAGATGTTTAGGCCAAGGTACTGACACATTTAACATAATACATATCAGGTAATGCTAGCGCCCAAATCAATCCCTATCCCATAACAAGAACATTAATGTTTCAGAAATCAACCGAATTCCATTCACAGAAAGCAAAGAAGCAACCCACAGAATCAATCCAGCATAAATCAAACAGCAAGAACAGTAACCCAAGGCAAGCCAGTGCATCACAGCACAAAAGAATCATATAATCAAACAATCACTCAAATCAGGCTAGCCACAAGGATCAAACAACGTATACGGCCAGGACAGATCAAACAAGCGTCACACAGCAAGCAAGGAACGCAAGGCAACGAAACAAGATCAGGAAAAGTAAAGCGTTTCGAGGGTTTACCAGTGAGAAGGTGGGCACGATTACGTATCAGTAGCAAAGCACACCACCTAGGTGCCGAGCTCCCTCCCTTCTCCCTGTCTTAACGATCCTTTCAGTCTTTCCTTAGATTTCCACGATTTTAAAAGCTTTAGCGATAAAAATGTCTAATCTCAACTCATGAGAGCTTAAACGGCAAGAGAGAAGACAGGAGGGAGGAGCCTCGATTTATAGGCACCATGCGACGTGGGGGAGGCAGTGGCATCGATGGTGTGCTCGTGCTCCCATTGGGAGAGGGGTCAAGGGGGGCAGTGTAATCATGATGCTTGCAGGGGCGAAGTGATGGGGAGTTGTGAGTGGCGGGGAGTACGGGAGAGGTAATAGAGAACAAAGGAAAAACAAGAAAGGCAGAGAGAGATGAGAGTGGATTCGACAGAAAGAAAGGGGAAAGGTGTATTAAAGGGAAGAGAGACGGGTGCACAGGAAATAAGGGAGAGAGGGGTGACGTGGCAGCAGGTGAGTGGGCAAGAACAAAGGAGGAGGGCGGTAGGGGTTACTGGGTTCACAATTTCCGAAGCTGCCATGTGGTCAAAACCACTTTCGAAATTTTGGGAAGTCGCAAGTCCGAGGGGGTTTTGTGGTGATCCCTTTTGTGTGAACCTGTGTGTGGTTAGATGGTGCAAATCATAGATATGACTCGTTGGGTCGCGTTTGGTCACGAGACGGGGGTCGTCATGCTGCTAGAGGTTCCCAATAAATCGTTTTGATTTATCATGGCATAAAACCTGAGATTTCTTGTTGCGAGTAGGTTTGCTGCTCGGACGAATTTGAGCGACTCGTTGCATGAAATTTCAGAAACGAAATTTACTAATTAGTTGGATGGTACAGAGTTTAAATGGCTAAGGTTTGTTTAAAAATTTAAGATTTTATTTATGAGCATAACTCTATATATAAATTTTAAATGTGTATATAATTTAATTTGTGGGCTTATAAGTTTGTATGTACATTTGTATTATTATTATTATATATATATATATATATATATATATTTTATTTTTTTTCATATGAGTTGTTTATTAACTCGCAAAAATTTTGTCACGTTTAATCAATATTTAAGACTTAATTTATTAACACTCAAAATTTTGTTGGAACTTAATCGGGTTTATCGAGTTCAAAGTTTAACAGTTTCACATTGTACATCTCTACTGTAGCATATAGTAATATTTTTCATAAATATATTTGGATCGTTAAAAAAATTGTTAAAATTCGTTTATTAAACATTTGGGGGTTTTTTGCTTGAAAAGAAATTTACACATTCAAAAAATTATTCTATACTTTTTTCAAACAAAAAAAATTCAACTGGAAAAATTTCAAACAAAAAAATTATTCTATCCTTCACAGGAAATTGCATATATCAAATTGCACCAATTAAACCAAAAACATAATCAACACACAAAATAACTACAATTTAGTCTCAAAACATATCTAACCATTTTTTTATTCTGTTTGAATTAAATACATATAAATATTCTTAAATAACACCTAAGCATTATTAACAACCTAATTAGCACACCATGGATTTACATAATATTGTAGGATCATATCTAATTTTTTCATATTATTGTGAACTAAATACAACTATAATGAACGACCTTTCAGGAGACCGATAAAGTACAAAGAACCAACGATGAATATATACCATTTTTTTTAAATGACAACTATAATGAAAGATTATTTCTTTCTCACAAGAAGTACCTAACCTCTAAACTCAAAAAGCTATCCTGAAGTCCTCATTCAAAGTGCAAGTGTCATATACAAAATTTCAGCAACACCACAGCAAAGCTTGAACATATTGAACCGTAGTGGATAATTGAATCTACAACAAAATCCGGCATGATGGTAAATATTTGATTTTGTGGTATGAAATTTTGGTGTTTCCAACTGATCCAAAAAGAGAATGATTATCAGTATATTATTTAGTAAATAAATTTAGACTAAACTATGTAGGAATCAAGAATAAGTGCTCCGGTAGTAACCAAATGAAGCCTTTCTTAACATAAAATTAGAACTCCACACTAATGCTAATGTAAGTATAACAATAACCTCCATTTATATTGCAGCATAAAATAAATCAATCCTCACAATCCATTCAACTGATTTTCTTACCACATTTTACTTGGTGTCACTTCCATATTTTTAGGTTTATCAAAAAATACCAGATGTTATCACTATAGTGGCAGTAAACACATACCAATTATAGCTCTAATCCATTTCATCAGCATCGCTCTCAGTTTCACTGAGCTCAGCAAGTGCCTGTAGCTCTTCACTATAATTCAACTGAAAACATTAAAGGAATAAATCTATTACTATCATAGAACCAGAAATCCCTTAATAGTTAATAGGCATGAAAATGTTTGGAGAACTGTACCTGAGTTTCAAGTTTCTTCCAGTGAAGCAGGCTCCAACTATTTAGATATGGGCAGTGGGAAATCTCGAGCTGACATAGATGTTGTGGCATTTCTTCATCCTGACAGAACCGCACTTTGACACATGATCTAATCCTGAAGAGTTTAAGTGATTTAAGTCTGCTAAACCCTATAATTGATTGGAGATTCTGGCATTCATGAATAACTACTATCTCAAGCAATGGAAGTGTTTGGTAACTGAAACTGAGAGATCTTATGTTACTTGAGTTGCAGGCTTTCAGAATTCTTAGGGATGGTAAACTCAAATTAGAGAATATCTCCTCATCAAACCGGCCCTTTAGAATTAGGCAAGAAAGGGAAGGGAGAATTGGAATCCCTGTGAGTCTATCACAATGCTTCAAAACCAATTTGGCCAAGGAGGCAGATAGGTGCTCTGGTATTAGGCTGAGCTTGCGACAGTCCACCAATTTTAGGGCATTCAGTGAACAGAATTCACCCTCCTTCCCTCCAGACCACTCCGACCATTTAATCATGTCAGAAAATTCTAGCTTCTCCAGTGACTGAAACCCCTTAACTGCTACATCTAGAGAACAAAACTCACGATTAATGCATTGCACATTCAGCATGGATTCAATTGAAAGAATTTTCAGAGCTGGCAATAGGCCCAATGTAGGAAGAAACATGGGACTGTCTTTGCCACCAACAATTGATATTTTAACCAATTTAGTGAAAGAATCATTACTCAACCAGGTAGGAAACCTAGGGCCACAATAGTTGGAGATATGAAACTCTCTGAGATTATAATTTGGCCGAAGGCACTCCAGAACTTGCTCTTGGATCTGCCTGGGTTTTATACATTGTACATGACAGGGACCTCGTTGTATTACCCCATTGTCAGTTGGATGCTCACAATCTCCAGGCATTCCCCCTGACCACTCCAATCTCAAAACCCGAATATGTTCTTTACTGTGCAGATCCGCAACACGCACTTCTTCAATACAGGCCACATCATTTAGTCCTCCAATACATAGTTCTCCTCTGAGCTTCACTAAGTCTTTTAGGTCACTTATCTTACAGTGCCAACTCCCACTTCCAACATCAAATCTAGGAAGCGTTATCAGGCTGGTTAACCGCCTGATCCCACAGGGCATGCAGACATAGAACCAACGTTGAAAATTAAGATGCCTCAGTTTGACCAGGTTCTTAATTCCTTCAGGAAGCTCTATTAGGGGACACTTTGTTAACTCTAAGGTCTCCAAATTATACAAACAACATATAGATTCAGGAAGCCTTTTAATACCAGTATTTGTCAAAGCAAGATACCTTAATTGTATTAGGTTATCAACTGAATCTGGCAATGTTTTGATCACAGCATTACTGAAATCAAGGGCTCTCAAATGTTTTAGATCATTGAACAATGTGTCAGGGAGGTCAATATTGAAACGACATTTGTTCAATCTATTTCTTGGATCTACAAATTGCAGTAGCCTAAGATTTCTCGACTCTTGCAAGGGCTGCAGACCCACAATATTTCCCAAGTTATACATAAGAAATGATAGGTAACGTTTCTTACGTAGGGAATATAAGGTGTCGAATTCCATCCGTATAAAAGCCTTGTCCTCCATTGTTAAAAAATCTTCACCAGCCACCGACTCTGCAAGGTTATGGACGAAATCATGCAAGTAAAAGCCCTCTAATTCGTCAACACGTGGCTTCTTCTGAATCATCGACCACCTTAATAAATCTTCTACAACATGATCACCGATATCTTCCATTGGTTCACTAAGCAAACCCAAGGACATCCAAAGTCTTATTATATTGTCCTTGAGAAAAACATGACCTCGTGGAAACAAGCTAAAAAACACAAAACATTGCTTTAGGTATAATGGCATGCGATTGTAACTCAACTTCATGGCTGCAAAAGCATGACTCTCTCTTTCACCTGATTCCCAAATCCCACTATTCAGGACTTCATACCAGTTACTTGCCTTGGTTTCACGGAAAAGTGAAGTCCCAAGTGCTTTGACTGCCAAAGGCAAGCCGTTACATTTCTCAACAATTTCTCTGCCCAACTTCAGTAATTCAGGAGGTGCATTTTCAGCATCTTCAAGAGCCAGCTCTTTGAACAGGGACCAACAATGATCGAACGGTAAATACTCGAGTATATAGGGACGGTGTGCTTGTCTAATATTGGCTACTTGTACATCCTGAGAAGTAACCACTATAATACCTGAATGGGCATTGACCAGTGGGGCCAATAAAGCATTCCAATGTCCGGCAGTGCTGCCCCAAACATCATCCAATACAAGAAAAAACGTTTTTCCTCTCACTACCTGATTCAACTTCTTATGGAGTTCGTTTAACCTCTCCAGTTCACATTTAACATCTGTGAAAGCCTCAATAATATATTTCGTTATTGTTTTAACATCAAGGTCCCCACCAACAAAAACCCAACCATTTAAGTCAGATATCTGAGCAACCCTAGGATCAACATAAATCAGCTGAGCGAGGGTTGTCTTTCCAATTCCGGCCATGCCAGCAATGGGGAGCAGAGAAACAGAAGATGAACTCGGGCCATTTTCTGAAAGCAAAATCTCAATTATCCTCTCCTTCTCGTGTTCCCTTCCATGAACAGGTCCATGAAGGAAATATGAGGTTTCTAACTTTCCCTCAGTATTAGCATCACACGTCAAGCCATCTGTCCCCCATAAACAGAAACCCTCCCACTCATGAGTTAGCCGACCAAACACTTCCAGAATTTCCTTAGCTCTGTCCGACAGTTCATTTGGGATTGGAACTTTAATGTGATGTGGTAATAAACTGCTTCCCTGGAAGAACACAAGTAAACCTTACAATAACTTGATCACTGGAACTTTAGCAGTAATTAATTAGATTAACATGAACATACTTGCCACTTAATGTCATACTAGGCTTTTTTTTTCTTTTCCAGTCGATTAACCATATAAGAGCATGTTCAGTAAACATAATGAACAGATGAAGTAGTTTACCATTTGGTCAGGAGGCAAATCCAGATCAAGAATTAAATATAATTTTTTTATCTTGTTATCTTCTCTTGTTATTTAGATCTTAACTCAAGTCCATTCACAGTTGATGGCTAAAGGTCTGGAGATGACCAAGCCACTCAAAAAAAGAAACCTGCTATTGTGTTATTCAAAGGCTTGGGTCCATAAACAACGGATTAATTACTGGTTGGCAATCTCCCAGTTTTGAGCCGGCTGTAATAAAATGGGTAGATTTTGGGATAAGACAGGAATAAGGTATCGATACCAAAGATATGGGTATCAATGCAGTTAAGTGAGAAGTGATGGATACTGAGTTGTATATTCATAATTTTTGCACAAACATCTTCAATTCCACCTTGATGATATACTATAATGTATGAAATACACGTTAACTTAAATTGTTGGGATATTCTATCTTCAGATTGTTTTTCCAAACAGTCAATAGGATGACTATCAGCTCCAATGAGTAACTTGAACAACAAGGATCCTATTCATCAAAGATTTCTTTTTTTTTAAACAAGCAGGGAGCACTTGCCACTTCCATTTTCATAGAAAAAAGAAGTACAAAATTTTGAAACACCACACATGACAATCTAAAGTCCTACTCTATTCTACATGTATAGAGTGTATTCCTAAAACCCAACGCAATAGCAAAAATATTAAGCTCCTCTAACAACACAACAATCTATTCATCAAAGATCCATAATAAAATTACAATTGTTTATTTACCTTTCAAAAGTATTAATTACCAAGTTAAGGAATTTAAGAACCTTTTTTATCATTAAATAATGTTGATTAAATGGGAGCACTAATTTTTCAAATCTCTCAATTGACGAACAATTCATTCTTAAATTACATGAAACTTGATATATTCTAAAATATATAATATTTATATCTATAATTTAAATTTTCTGATTTTGATAAATGTTGTGTCAATTATCCCAATCATCAAAAAAGTTTATCATGAGTACAATCCAACCATTTTTCCAAAGCAAAAGGACCAAAAATGGGTGAAAGGATAAAGTTGAGTGATATCCCTTCATTAATATTTCTGTTATTTCAAATTTCCTTTGATGGCATGACTATATGTTGTATCTAATAGTCTAATACCAACATTAAAATCAAAACAGCTACCCAATTTGATTAGATTGAAGTCGACCAATCTAAAATGAAAACAATTATCGCATACTTGCTTTAAAATTACCTCTTGCTCTTTGTCTCCACGCTTGCGCTTGCTTTTAGACTGGTTCTGAGTTGCTATCGACGCTCTTAGGACATGGTAGCCGTACAAGTCCAGCACATCATCGACATCAAAAAGCACCTCCTTGAGATCCTGAAGGCGACATTTTTCGGTAGAACTGGAACTTTGTCTCTCCTCCTGGTCCCGAATCAAAGCCTGGATCCGATGCCGCATCTTCTCCAGCTGCTCCAGAACTTCCATAGAAGAAGCATCATTGGCTTCTGCTTCTGGTGTTCGCTTCGGGGAGATCAAATAGGAGAGGATGTGTGCTGTTTCGTGAAACCATTTTTTCAACTCCATCTCCTCTCTCTCTCTCTGACTTTTCTCCCCCTTCCCTCTGCATCAGTCCGATAATTTTAATAAAAAGGTCAGATATGGCCGGATTAAATATAATAGTCCAGATCACAAAAAACTTTATGATACTATTTTGTTAATAAAGTTAATAAACTCTCTTCACTATTTAAATATTTTCGTCTATTTTTTGGTCAAAACTTAACTGTTAATAGAATGAAAAAAAATGAAAAAGAATTCAAAACTTAACTGTTAATAGAAGTGCGGCTAATGTGAAAACGTTTACACATCTACCAAGTACAAAAATTTCACATTTTATAAATTTTTTTGTCAAAAATTAAATTTAAGTTGCTTAACAAATTCTCAGAGAAAATCAAATTTCATGATTTTTAGAATTTTCTAGCTATTTTTTAATATTTTTCAAAAACAATTCTGAAAAGACATTTTTATGTTAAACTGAATTATTTTAAAAATTTTAAAAATAGTTATAAAGCTCTAAAATTCACTTAGATTTCCTACAAGATTTTGATATGAATAATTTATTGAGCAACTTAAATTTAAATTTTGACCGCAAAAATTATTAAATGTGAAATGACCAAAGTACAAACGTTTTCACATTAGCCATACTCTTATTAATAGTACTCCTATATATCTTTTTTAGAACTACAATTATAACTTGCGTCTTTAGTTGATGATGTTATTTTCCTATAGCGGACTCCACACAAAAACAAAACAAATGAAAATAATAAAATAATGAAGAAAATGTGTGGCACTATTAACAATGACGCCCTCCATCATCTATAAATTCTTTGTAAAAGTTCTAAACTATTACATTTTAATTCAAAAACTCTTTATAAAAAATTTCCGCATTAGTCAGACAGTTGCTGATCTCGAGTCGAGTCGACCGTGTGATTTTCGGTGCTATTACGAAATAAAAGCAGGGTCTTGGGGTTTTCGATCTGGTTCGTTTCTGAGACAAACGAATCAGAGATAAGGTTTCAGTCTCTTCGATTTGGATTAAACAGACCGGATAGTAAGACCTTGTATAAGAAAGGACATTTAAGGGTTAATTCTCGCCATCGACCAAAGAAGCTGCTCGGAGCTCAAAAAACTAATATTAATATTATTATTATTATTAATAATGATGATGATGATGATGATGATGCCCCCTGTATTCTGTCCCCCTTCCGTGTCCCCAACTAAACGACAAACTATATTTAGAATAACATCTTTCATTCTTTATTGTGTTACGACATCTTTCATTCTCTTATCTTGAAAATCAATCAATACACGCGATAAGATTGCTTCCATTCTCTTCTCTTCTCCAGCATCGCCTCAGCATCGATTCTTCATTCTCTCGTATTCTTCTCTTCTCTAGCGTCGCCTGTTATCCAGTTCCGCCTGAGCATCGATTCTCCATTGTCGCCTGAGCATCACTTCACCATCGCCTGAGCATCGCCTCTTCTATATTGGAGCATCGCATGTTCTAGCATCCCGCCTATTCCAGATCGCCTGTTCCAAATTGCCTATTCTTTCATTATTGCATCGCTTGATGAGCATGTACGCCGATCAAATCGAGATGGAGCACAATAGATCATCCAGGATCACATCAATGGAGATACACCTTGCGATTTAGCTAGAACTCAACATACTATTGCTAAAAGGTAGCATGATTCGTATTTTTAGCTAGAATTCGATCAATTTCATTATTAATACAAATTATATTCCATTATTTCACTTTTTAGCAAAAGAATAAGAACAAACCAGTTTCACAGATCAATTTATGCATATTGAAATCTGAGCGGTTAGAGAAAATTATTGAGTTCTTTGAGCATACTTTTATTGTTCATGTTTGAACATGTTTTGGTTTGTGCCCTCTTCAGGACCAACTCTATCTCTCTTGTGCCTAACAAAATGTTGCCAGTTGACCTCGCATAATGTAGCTGAACTGGACCAAATGGAAGTGACATCTCAGATTGTCAAGAGAATAGATTTGGATGGAGGAGGAGCATGCATCATTGATTATGGCAAAAATACAGCAAAATTGCTGCAAAATTAGAACATGCATGTCTTTATATTAGAACAAACAAGTCTTTATATTGTGGCAATCAAGTCTTTATATTACAACAGACAAGTCTTTATATTTATAAATGCATCAATACTGCTGCAAAATTGGAACCTTCAAGTCTTTATATTCGAACAAGCAAGTCTTTATATTGTTGCAATGAAATCTTTATATTATAATTAGCAAGTCTTTATTTTAAAACTACTGCAAAATTGCAACCTTGAAGTCTTTATATTGTAACAAGCAAGTATTTATATTGTTACAATCAAGTTTTTATACTGCAACAAGCAAGTCTCAAACTTGAACTTGTTTGTTAGGAATCAACTTGTCTATATTACAAATCCTCAAGTCTTTATATTACAACGCCAAAATCTTTATATTGCAACTTCCAAATCTTTATAATACGTCAAGAAAATTTTTCTGTTGTTAGTATTTTATATTTGGATTAATCAGACTTGTCTGAGAATCAACTTGAACTTGTCTATATTTACAAATTTCAACTCTTTATATTACAATATCGATGTCTTTATATTAGAATTCCCAAGTCTTTAGCATTGACGCTATACATTATTTAACGCATATGAGCTATTAATTAGCGGAGTGGAGCTATTAACTAGCGAGCAGAGCTATTAACTAGCAGAGCTGAATTAAATTGGCGCGAATTATCATTAATAGCGGAGGTTAGTTAGGATTTAATGATTAGCGTCATTAAAGCGGAGGTTAGCGCCATTAATAGCAGGAGTTAGTTAGGAGGACGTCTAAGGAGAACGTGTAAGTGAGGACTCTTACAGCTCCTTAATAATAATAGGTTAAAGAGAATTTCTAAAGAGTGAAAGAAAAAGCCCTTTGATTCTTGGGCTTGATCCCAGCACATGGATCCTCATGCTCGTGCTCGTGCTCGTGCTCGTGCTCGTTCTCATGCAGCACGCCTCATCAAAGAAAAATGCGTAAAATGGACACAGAGCAAATAAATTCTTTTGGCATCGCTTGAATGGTTGCAAATTTTGAAAGAGAGATGCCCCATGACATGGAGCATTTATGGTACGCACAATGGTCAAGCCTATAACCAAATTCAAACAAACCGAACTCAAGTCTGGAATCAATCTCGTGAAAAAAGCTAATGCAAACCAGACTCTAAATTAATCCAAAAACCCAAACTCCTAAATTTCAACGGCAAAAAAAATTTAGATACCGAGATCGAAGGAAAGCCCAAATTCAAATCTGAAATACAAAGTCCAAACCACAAAAAGTTCACTGAACCTAAAATCAAGTCTGAAATTAAACCCAAAATCAAGCAAAAAGCATCAAACCTAAACAAGGCTAAATTCAGGCTCAGACTTTATTTAATTCTCTTCTTTCCTAAACCCCCAAAAAGACTGAATGTCTTTCAAGAAAAGTCATCCCAATGATCTCGTTAGTGATAATTTGTCTCTATTTAACTCATACGATTCAAACTCAGCATTACTTATTAATTATAGATGCGGATGTCTGAAACGATATCTCGAATAATAATGACAGAAACTTGCATCTAATCAGGTCAATAAAACTTCTAAATTTCATTAGTTAGACTAAAGCCTTAAATGTATGTCTGGATGATCTGTTCACTTTTCTTCTCATACCTTTTCCCTGTCCAAGAGGGAGACCAAAAAGATGTCGACAATTGTCACACTCCAGAAATAATAACTTCTTAAGGAGGTTAATCCCACCACGTGTACTTGATTACAAGTACAAGAAAGACTTAATTAATTACCAAGAAGTAGATATTTAGATTAACTTATCATACTTGATTTTAAGGAAAGCACACACATTTAACACACAATACATGAACATCCGACAATTATCAGTACAAAGTTTTACAGCGGAAGCTAAAAGGAAATAAAATACATATAAGACGATACGAGAAGGAACCCAAAACCAACCGTGGAACGTGAGTAATTTGTAAAAATTACTCAGTGTGGATTAAGGTCCAGCCTTTGAGATTATATCCGATTCAAGGTTGCACCAATCACATTTTACTGAGATTTTCTATAACAATTTACTACACCTAAATGTGCATTTGTTAACCATTTCACATTTTTAAATAACGAGTCTATCCAAAAGACGATACGAGAAGGAAACCTAAAAATAGTATGAGGAATAAGGTAAACAATATCAAGTCTCCCAAACAAAGGAACGATTTGTCAAATTTGAAAACCCCGGTGTAGGACTTCAGGATTCGTCCCCCTCAGACGGGTCGTAACCACAAGCCTAAGGGTTGTGTTAGACAGGTCTCAGATCAACCACAGCCCAACTAAAATTTGAGTTCCAGAACGAAACGCCCTAGTAAAATTAGAGCGGCTACAAAAAGCACACACTCAATCAAAAAATGAACCGAGAAGCCTACCCTCACAAAAAGAAACTAATAAATATAAACTCTCGGTCTCAGTCGTCATACGAAAATAAGGAACCGACTACCCGTTTTAATAATAATAATAATAAAGAGAACTCCCTGTACCAACCAGGGGCCAAAGGAGTGAAGGTTGTGTGTTTTGAAAGTTATCATTTTGATAACGAATTTATGAATTGTTTATGATTTTAAATATTGTTATACATTTATGTTCCTTGAGATTGATATGTTATATCTTTAGAAGCGTTCGAGAAGATGCTCATGGTCTTAAACCATAGAACTCTTTAGATGAAAACATATAATCCTAAATATGTTCACAATCTTGGTAATTAAAGGGAACATTATTTACCACGAAGATTGTCATGTCAATTGAAAGTACATTGTAGTTCTATAAATGTTTATAAGTGATTATCATTCAATGACATGAGTATATAAAATGGTGATTCTTTATATACTGAACATGACCTAATTAGATGGAGCATTATATGGATTGGTTTTGTGTCATTAATGTTTCCAATGTGTCTTTGAATCTTATATATGAGACATGTAAGCTTTTCACATGAGAAGTATATAATGTGATTACTATTAAAGTCCATTCAAAGGATTAGAATGATATAGTAATTCGTTATGTACAACTTGTGCGGGAGAAATTTATATGTCAATATTATTATTGTCCCTCAATTATTTGAGTTATGATATTACTGGGCCCCTTGGTAAAATGAAATTATATTGCATGCAATATAACTGATGTAGTTATACTTATAATTCACTTGAGAGACCAAGAAAAGAATATAATGCAAAAATGACACGATCCTATTTTGCATATTATTTAAAATATCATGAGACAAGGATAGACACGAATTAAGTGGATCAAGTACGTAACGACTATGCCGTTTGGGAGACTATAATGTAGTGATAGAACCTCTTATAGTCCATAATACAAAGTATTTTATATTATATCCCAAGATGACGTAGATCCTCTGTAAGGTCACACCAACTGAACAAAAACAACAAGTATTTTACATTTTGAATGATGTATTTAATCTCATGATGTATGAGTTAAAATGCATGTGATAAAATGTTAAAGTAATATGTCATTTAAAATGACATGCTTAGATCATAAAATAAATTTATGAGAATATATGTGAATATTATTTTGTATAATGTTTGAGAGCATTATAAGAATAATAAATTAATTCATATTAGAATAATATAGTAATGTTATTTACTCATAAATTAAATCCTTGCAAAATATGATTAGGGAATAACAAGAGAGTGATCATAGCCATTTGTGTAAATAATTAACACAAGTGTTGCCCTAGGGCTTGGCTATATAAAGGGGTATGTTTGAGATGAAAAATGACTTTTTCTCTCTCTTGCTACAGTAGCATGAATAGTAATCCCTTTTTCTCCTCTTTTGTGTGTAGAAAGAAAAACTCCATTGTTCTTCTTTCCCTTCTCTTGCAAGGTTTAGCCACCAAATGAAATAGCTTGTTCATTGAAGATTGAAGATCTAGGTGGTTGGATCTAAGCTCTAACTTCTACATCCATCTATCTAAGGATGCTTTAGGTTGTTGTTTAGGTTCAAGGTGAACCAAGAGACAAGGGTGCTTCCATGGCCGAAGAAGGAAGACGACGGTTTCCAAGATACCTAGAAGAGGAATCGACTCCTCTCTACAAAGAGATTTGACAATCTCTTTAGGTATAATCTTTTATCCACTCTTGTGCAAGAAATAAATGTGTTAATTTCTGTTTTGTTGATGCACAAGAGGTGTTCGATGAAATGTCATAGTATAATCTTGTTTGCAATTGTTATATAAATAAGATCATTTGTGTATTGAGTTAAATAGAGGCAAAAAAATTTAATTTTCGTCCTCTTGAACTTACACATGAAATCCCAACAAGGAGAGCCCTAGACTTCCTCTGTACCAACCAGGAGCCAAAGGAGGAAGCCCTTCGAATATTAGGAGATCTCGAAACATCGGCTAATAGAAATATATAAAGAACGAAATAGCTCCAATACTCCACATATGACACGCATACTCTACACTGAGAAATTGAACCTTAATCACTTAAGGAGGAAGTATCGTAGTACATATACAAATAAGAATCTTTGAAAAGGAAACTCTCGAACTGACACTACGAGTCATTAAGTGATGATCACGTTTGATGAGCATCAGTCGAATGTCTTTGAAGACATCCCGACGGGGAGATCTCACGGGCATTTAGCTTGCATACATAATCCACCCGTCACGATGCCCTCACGCCACACATCCGACTGGTGATCACCGACCCGACTCTCATCACTCCCGACGAGTATACATATAATAATATATTATACGCATCTACCTATAAGTAGCTAATAGCCTATACGATCCGTATATCGAATCTTACGTGCAAAGATGAGGTGCAATGATATGCAAGTGCAGGTTGGTCTCAATTAATGGTACAGTTACCAGCATGTAATAATGGCAGTTCAAGTTCTACGGGCCTCATTAATTATTGTTGGTAGTTTGGTACAACACTTCAGTTTGGGTAAGTCTGGTAGGTCCTATTAAGAGAGAAAGGAATATAATTCCCAGGAATCCACACCTGGAATGAAGCGCTAGTTACTCCATCGAAGGATCTGCTGCGTCCACGCTGATATCAGCGTTGTATACAACAGTATGAGTCTTGTCCCCTACGTGTGGGTCCGAGTCTACTAAATCTCCTATTTATTTATTTCGAGTATTGTTTAGTTAGTCGAAGGATTATTTCTGAAAGGAAATTACATGACAGGTACAGGCTTTTGAGACGTCCTTGATGCTCCTAATATAATTTCTTTAATAGTTTTACTTAGTTAAATCTCGCGTGCAGTGTCTGTGATGCACGACGAGTGTGTGTATGATTCACATGTTTCTGTTCTTTAGGTGTTATTCTAAGTGTGTTACTAATTCCATTATTTATTATGACGTCAGGACGATAATGTGCAGAATATAAATAAAACACATCATGATGAAAGCATGTTATAAATTCAATTACTTTTAGTTGGACTTTTATTGAAACAAATCAACGAAAGTAAACTATTAGAATATTTATAGACGTATGTTAATATTGTGTTTATAGAGAAATTGATCCCTATATGTTATTGGGTTTAACTACTCACTTAGTCATAATTAAGTGTACATTATTTGTAGAGTATTTAGATGTTTCTTACTTACGTGTATACTTATCGTATTTAATTAATATATATTATTATATATATAATCTTACTTAGTCAAATTATGTTGGTGTCGTGTGATGGATTACTAAAATATATATATTTGTATATGTTATTTTATATATATACATATGTACATTACACTTGGCTCATCTTATAATTATTTAATTACGTTGTTATTGTTATACCCAGTTTAGTTACTTGATTTAATCGTTGCGTGCTATGATTCAATTGTCCTTTATCAAACACTTTGTTGTATACTTAAACTAACCTATTTACTTAACTACTTCGTATAATATTTGTAATACATATAATATAAAGAAAAATATATAAGAAACACAATAAAAAACAAGTTGGTTTATTTTAATGTTATGTTTTGTTTGTATTAATCATGAGTGGGATCGGAATCCCGAGACTCATACGTCATCACCGTAGCTTTCGCTGCACGGGCTTATAATCGTCATTTCTCAATTATATCTTTCTCGGTCCTTTTTATTTTCGGGTCTAGTTACTAAGCATTTTGGGCTAGACCTACTAATTTTGTAATATCTGTCATAATACCCACTCGGCCCAATTAGGGTCAAGGCCCAAAATACTTAAAACTATCCTTATTATTTTATTATTTAATCGTATAGTATCTATTGGGCCTAGTGGGCCTAATAGGCCCACTGACCTGTTCTTTAATTAAAGATTTAAGGGTCCAGTAAGGGTCCGAAAGGGTCAGGTGGGCCTTTAAAGTCCAAAGCCCATGTTTTACTATTAAGAGCCGATTAAAGCCCATTAAGCTTCCCTTTTAAAATGCCAAGTATACTGGGCCAGTCGTCACCTCTGGCCCAGTTTCAGCCCTATTCAACAGAGCACAGAATACACAGTATACACCACAACAAGGCCAGATTAACCCCAAGACCTGATACTGGCACTGGCCATGCCAGTATCTGAGGTCAATTGAAAGAAATTGGTCAGGATATAAGTCTGGTATAGATACTGAAATAGCCCAAGTGTGCCAATAAACCCCACTAGACCTAACACAGTTCAAGTTAGGCATCTCATAACCCCATGCCAGAACCATAGAGACAACAGCTCAAGCACGGCAGTGGTTCGATGGCCACTGCCATCAGAGTGCACTAAACAAATCAAGGAATTCAGGCATCCCCACGAACCAGTACAGCAAGGCAGAACACAAGCAAGCACAACAACAAATCAGAAAATCGAAGCAACAACAAGCAAATCAGACAGCAAGAACAAAAACATAAACACCAAAGTCACAGTACTCAATCGTTTAGGGTTAATTACCAGTAAGGCGCGGGAGTCAGGCACGAATGAGAGTAGGGGTTTCGAGCACTGTTCTCCTCCTCCCTTTTCGTTTCTTGAAGTCCCCGCCTCTAGTTCCCCTCTCTCTTCCTTGTTGTTTTCGTGAGTACTTGCACTGTTTCAAAACAAATTGGTATTTTTCGTTGTCTACGACTCAACACATGAGCGATACGACCAAGAGAGGGGTAGAGTTGTGGTCGACCTCGTTATATAGGGAGAAGGGAAGTGACGGTATGAGTGGGGGGTCCTTGCCTGTATGCCAGGTCATAAGTCAATTCAGGGTCGAGTCAGAAACAAGAGCAGCAGGGTACAACAGGGAAATGGAAAAACTTTCCCGGCGAGTCAGTGACCCAGAGAGAGAGAATAAGGGGTTTCGTAAGAATGAAAAGGGGGAGGGATAGTCTCCCCTCATTAATGACAGGTACCGTCACACAGTAAAGCGACGGGGGTAGAGGGGAGTTCTCTCGTGTGAACTCAAGCAAACAGGACGAAGAAGAGGGAGACAGAAAGGTCTCCGAAGAGGCAGCGCTCCAGGGAGAGAAAGAACCAGAAGGAAAAGAAAAGAAAGCAAAAAGGGGTGCATCGGGAACCAAAAGAGAGAGAAAAGAAAAGACAGAAGTAGAGGGAGGGTGAGAGGTGCATTAAATGAAAAGAGAGAGAGACGCGGCAGTGGGGTCTGCCCGAGGAAGGGAGAGAAAAGAGAGGGAAAAGGAGAGAGAGAAGGGTGAGTGGGATGAGGTCTATGGCCCTGGCCATGTGGCCCCCTGTGCGGCTCCTTACTGCATGCTCAATCATGACCCAACAGGTCATAGAGGTCGCAGCACGAAATTTGAAATTCTTGGTTTGATCATCCTTTTATTTCGGGTGTTCTAAAGTCAAGTTTATGTGGCCATAGACGTGGCAAGTGAGTTGTGAAGTGCAAACGGGTCAAGTTACTCGTTGTACAGTTAATTTTTATTTACCTTGATATTAAGTATGGTTGTGTTAAAAATATGTCTCATGGTTCAGATAATACAAATTAATATAATCAGATTTATTTCGTTAACGTTGAACCTTTATTACGTAACTCACATTGTATATTATAATTTATTTATTAGTTGTCACTTTGCGCAAGATTAAATATATTCATGTGTATACATATATTTATATATATATATATATATATATATATATATATATATTTAATTATATATATATATATATACATTTAGTTATACTCGTACCTTTATTTTGTTTATTCTCGTAGAATCACTTTGGTATCTTGTTTATTTGGTTTTATTTACTTACAAAATTTTGGTTCAAAGTTATTATTATTTATGTAAAAAATTTCATTCTTTATAATACTATTTTATTTATGGTGTTTATTATCTAAATTATAGTTAAGCGTTTCTTAACATAAAGCTTATGAAATTCTTATAGTTAATTAGTAATCATTGAATCTATGTACTCACATAAGCTTGAATCTATGTTTGTGAAATTCTTATGGTTAATTAGTAATCATTGAAATTCTTATGGTTAATTACTTACAACAATTATGTACTCACATAAGCTTGAATCTATGTTTACTAGTAATCATTGAACCATTTGCATATAATGCAACAATTAAATTTTATTTAATTAGTATCCTTTTAGTTAAACTTTAGCAAAAAGAGAGTGAAATTATGAGGACGAAATAGATGTTTAATGAGTATTGAGTTGGTCCTGATTTAATAGATATTGATTTAAAATTTGAATAATAATGACAAATTTTATATATATCTTTAAGCGTAAGTATATAATAGTACGATTTTTAAAGAAAGAAATGCGTATTTTTTAAATTTTATAAGAATATATATGAAATTCCGAGTTTTGGCTCCGAAGTCGTCCCATGATGCGTAACCGTCGAGATACGCATCTGAATCCTACTCAGAGATGTTCAAAGAATAGTTAGAGAATTGGTCAGCGAAAAATATAACACAACAGGTCAACAACAGTATCCATCGGAGCTATGCGTAAGAGCAATTCATTTTAATTGCTAAAGAGTTACATCATCACTTTAATTGTTAAAAGAAGATTTATAAATTATTAAACACTTCATTCCAATAATTTGATAATAATTATAAATAAATAAAAACAAAAAATATTATGCAATCGTTTGACAAACATGTCATTAAAGCAATAATTTCTTAATAAACAAATTTACTTAATTAACAATTCATCTTCAACTCAACAATTGAAATAACAATTATACATTACAATAAGCAATTCTTAAAACAATTTCTCTAAGAATGTTTTTTTAGGCGAAATTAGATATATACCCATCAAATTAGCTAGTTTTAGAAATTTCCCCATAAAGTTTCAAAAATTAGATATATATCCACCAACTAGCATTTATGTTAGATATTTACCCATATTCTATTTTGCAGAAATTTTTATTAATGAAAAGTGTTTTTTTTAAAAGACTGTTATACCCTTCTCACTTCCCTCCAAAACTGAAGTGGCGATTCCACTTCTGGAGACAATATCTTCCCTCCAAATCAACTCAGTTATGCAAATAATATCCTCCCTCTAATACAAGATTTTTATTGATTACAAAATATACTTATCTTCTCATTTTTCTTACTACTCTTTGGACGAACAAACATGGAAGATGAAAATGATTTCAACGACGATTATTTCTCCTCTTTGATTATTCAACAACCCAACCAGCCAACTGAAATTGAAAATCCAATCTCAACCGAGAATGCTGCAAATAGCGACGAAATACCAGTTACTCAGAAATTACAGATACGGAGAAGAGAAAGAGTGCTTGTTGTCGGTAGTTCGAGGTAAATGCATCTTTTTTATTTTATTCTTACATGATCTTCATTTAATCACACGGATTTGTGTATTGTCTTTCTATTTTCGAAAATACTGGTAGAAGCCACCAGTATGGAAGCATACCTGATCAACAGATACAACTTGATGCATGAAAACGATACAACCTGATGCATGAAAACGATAAAGACCCTAAAAGACAGAAAATGCATAAAAAAACTGCTAAAGACCATAAAAACTCTAAAATTGTAAAAAAAGGTCCAAAAGTCCATGAAGGAAGACTCGGATCGCGAATCCGAGCCCGGAAAATGAAGGGTGTCAGTTGATGCTTGCCATGTACAAGAAAGAGGAGGAAGGAGTAATTTATGTGACCAAGGAGAAAACTGTGATCAACGAGAATGAAAGTGTAAGAGAGTACGAAAGCATGATTGAAGGTTTTGATGTTGAAAATGAGAATCATAATTATGAAGATGATTCAGATTTTTGTCACAATGAGGAAAGTTATTACAGTTGGCATAGCGATACTGAAGGAGATAATGAAGAGGAAGATCAAGATGAATGTAGTGAGTTGTACTCATATGATAAAGATGACCCGAAAATGGAAGTAAGTATGAAGTTTCCCGATGTTGTGGCATTTAGGAGGGCTCTCAATCACCATGCAATTACTAACAATTTTGAGTACAATTTGGAAAAAAGTGAACCAACCCGAGTAACAGCTACTTGTGCAACTTTGGAGTGTCTTTGGAGGATTCATGCAGCAGTAACTGAAGATGCAGTAACTTTTGTTGTGAGAACCTTACAACCAACACATGTGTGCTATGGAATAAACAAGAGAGGTAATAAACATGCAACACAAGGGTGGATAGCCGATCGGGTTATTAACGATTTGAAGAATGAGGGAGACATACCACCAAAGATTTTGAAAAAAAATCTTGAGACAAAGTATGGTCTTTCAATACCATACAATAGAGTTTGGGAGGGAAAAGAATTGGCACTGAATGAGATTTATGGAAAATGGAAAGATTCATTTGTGCAAATTGGAGCATTTCAGGAGGAAATTTTGAACAGAAATCCAGAAAGTGTAGTAGAACTACAAACAATTTTGGTAAAAATCCTAGAAGAAGACATGATGAAAGGGAAACTCGACATTTTCAGCGTTTTTTTATTGCTGTTGGAGCTTGTGTAAATGGGTTTTTAGATGGTTGTAGGCCATATATAAGCCTTGATGCTTGTCATATGAAAGCAAAATTTAAGGGAATTGTTGCTGCTGCTACGACATTTGATGGAAACAATTGGATGTTTCCAGTTGCTTTCGTTGTAATGGAGGGAGAAAATGAGGATTCATGGGAGTGGTTTTTAAGAGCTTTGTACAAAGCTATCGGAATGCCAAATGGTCTTGTTTTATCTGCATACATGCAGAAAGGGTTGCAAAATGCTCTTAAGACGGTGTATTCGTTGGCCGAGCATAGAGAATGCATGAGACACTTGTTTAAAAACTTCAAGAAAAAATTTCATGGAGATGTTTTCAAGTTTGCACTTTGGGGAGCTGCAAGGACATACTCTCCAACCCGTTTTCAAGCTTATATAGATGAGATTAAGGCACAATGTCCTGCAGCTATTGACTACCTTAGAACTGAGCACAACAACTTGTGGAGTAAAAGCAAATTTGGAACAACTTCAAAATGTGATAGCATCAACAACAATATTGCTGAAACATTCAATTCGTGGATTATTGAGGAGAGAAACAAGCCAGTTATTGATTTGCTTGATTCAATTAGACAGAAGATAATGACAAAATTAGAGAAAAGAAGAAGAATTGCAAATACATTGAAAGGTCCATTAGTGCCCAAGGTGGCTGATGACATAAAACGCATTTCTCGGGTAAATTACTACATGCCTTTTCATTTATATAACTTAAGCTGAAAATCAAAATACTTGCAATTATCTTGAAATTACTATATGACTTGCATGATTTTAATTTATGGACTACTTGCAATTTGTTTCAAGGCTTTGTGCAGATATGAAGTGCACAGAAGCATGGATTATAACGCTGAGATACAAAAGGGTGGAATAAGATGGGAGGTGAACTTGAAAGATCACACATGCACTTGTAGAGCATGGCAGGTAAGAGGTATTCCATGTGTTCATGCCGCAGCATTAATATGCTCAATAAGAAATGTTAGATGGGAAGATTACGTTGATCCATACTTCATTGTGGCTCGACTCAGGACAGCTTATGCAATGGGCATAGCTCCGATGCCAAGTAGAAATGAATGGGTTAAGCGCGATCTAGGTTACATGATGCTTCCACCAGTCTTAAATAGGCCTGCAGGAAGACCTCGAAAAAGTCGTATAAAATCATCTGATGAACCAAAGAAGAGATCCTACAAGTGTGCACGGTGTGGTTTATATGGTCATAATAAGCGGAATTGCAAAAATGCTGTTCAACCAGAAGAAAATGGAGGCGGTACCCATGTTGAAATGGCACAACGACCAACATCAAAAAGGTTTCTCTCGATTTTTTTGAAATTATCATTTCATTGTAATGAAACATTATCACTAATTTCATGAACTTGTTTTAGGACTGGAGATAAAAAAGATGGCGGTCAAGGAAAAAGGCATGTCCATCGATTGTCTTCAAGCTTCTTCAAGAAGACAATATAATTTAGTTATATGTTTTGATTTATGTTTCCTTAACATGCTTGTTTCAGCAAAAGACATGTAATTCAGCTTTTTGTGCGAATTTTAAAGTTTGAATGATGCCAACTTTGAATTATGCAATGTTTATGGTGCCAAATGGTTGTTAAGGATGGTGCAACAGCGGAGCGGCATACAGCATGCGGCATGCCGCAGCAGTGGAGCCGCACATGCCGCATGCCGTTGCTGAAACAGAGCTAACAGAAATGTTAGTTAGTTGGAGGGAAGTGAGAAGGGCATAACAGTCTTTTCAAAAAAATAAAACACTTTTCATTAATAAAAATTTCTGCAAAAAAAAAATATGGATAAATATCTAACATAAATGCTAGTTGGTGGATATATATCTAATTTTTAAAATTTTACGGGGAAATTTCTAAAACTAGCTAATTTGATGGGTATATATCTAATTTGGCCTTTTTTTTTTTTAATACAGAACGGGGCATCTTCCCCGAAACGACGGTGAGCAATTTCATCTGCAAATCTCTCAATTAAGAAAGCCCCTGAGCTACCACTATCCGAGCAGAGATGGCGACCTGTATGTTACCAGTTATCCTCAGATCCGTAAGAGCGCAGATTGACAATATTTTGATTGAATCTGCTCATCTCTGGCCACCGCTTGACTTCAAGTTACTTAATGAGCTGCAAGACGTAATGATACAAATCGAAGATGAGACAAAGGATGCGATTGAGGGGAGCACAAGTGACGCATTGGCACAGCACTGGCTGGATGAGCTGATCTACTTCGCCCATGAAGCGGATGATGAAATCGGAGAGTTCCGTTATGAGCTGCTGCGAACCAAAGCTGAAGCTTACTGCAAATTAGAGTGGCAGGGTGGGTCAACCTCCGTTCCTGTTAAGTCCAGAGTGCTTATTGGCATTCGTGCTAGAAAGCTTATGTATGTCAAGGAAAAATGTATGGAGATACAAGCAGAACGGCGGGCACTAGACCTAAGTCACATGTTTTCTCAGAGGATAATTAGCAGAAAGTTTTGCAGTCCTCCTTATGGTACTGTTTTCGGTCGAGAGAATGAGAAGGAAACTGTCATCAATCTCTTCTTTTCTGGTATAGGTACGGGCGTTACTTGCATGACCTCTAAAATTCATGTTCTACCCATTGTTGGAATGGGAGGAGTGGGAAAGAGTGCCGTTGCCAAATTGGTCTATGAAGACTTCCGGATACATCAGCGGTTTGATTTGCGAGGGTGGGTACATGTCTCCGAAAATTTTAGTGTGGAAATTGTAACAAAAAATATTCTGAGTTCATTTACTCATTATGTACATAATTCAAGCTCCCTGATCAGCCTTCAGGCCGAACTGTCTAAAGTAGTAAAGGGCAGAAGTTTTTTCCTTGTTTTGGATGATTTATGGAATGAGGATTCATTCAATTGGGAATTGTTGCTATCCCCATTACATTTGGCACAATGTGGTGCAATATTAGTAACAACTCGTAATGAGTCTGTTGCTCGTGTAACACATACGATGCCTTCATTTTGTTTAAAGTGTTTATCCTTTGATGATTCATGGTCGATGTTTAGGCACTTTGCATTTGAGAACATTAACATTAAGGAGGAAGAAAAATTGTTAGACACTGGTAAAAAGTTTGTTGCCAGATGCGGGGGTTTGCCTTTGGCTATAAGAACATTTGAAGTTTATCTTAGTAATTCCCCTAATGAAGTTCAATGGATGGAATCCTTATGGGGGGCGTCTAATGCATTAGACAGTTTCCAAGGGGAAGTATTGGGATCTCTAAGGATCTCCTATGACCATATGCCACTACAGCTGAAACAATGCTTTCTTTTCTTTACCCTGTACCCAAAAGGTTCTACCTTTTTCAAGGAGGACCTAATAAGATTGTGGTGGGCTAGTGGTCTCCTTGAAGAAATGGATAAAGATCCAGAAGACACTGGGTCTACACTTTTTGAAGAGTTACGACGGAGGTCGATTATTGAAGCAATGAGCACAGATTATGGTGCCAATAGTGGTTATGTTATGCATGATTTGATGCATGATCTTGCGATGCATATTGCAAAACATGATTTTACCATATTCACGCATGATGGTCTACAATTTGCTGAAGTTAAGCATGAATACCTGCCCAACATGGCGGCTAAATATTTGTCAATTATTGTACCAGACTTACCTGAGTCTTATGACCTTGGGCAGTTTTGTAAATTTGGAAATCTAAGGATTCTACAGGTTTCAAATCAATGCAGTAAATGGAATCATGCTGGTGTGAAAGTAAAGATTCCTGAGAAATTATTTGTAGATCTGAATCATTTGAGATCTTTGATTTTAAGAGATATTCTAATCGAAGCATTGCCAGATTCAGTTGGAAACTTGAAGTTACTGCAATACCTTGATCTCACAAACACCAGCATCGAGTCCATTCCAGAGTCCGTATGTAATCTCTACAACTTGCAAAAATTAGAGCTCGTAAATTGCCCTATCCACAAGCTACCAAATGGAGTGGGGAACCTGATTTCTCTACAATATCTCATTTTCAATCCGTGCTTACGATTATTTGTGTCTCTTGGAATCGGGCGACTGATAAAACTGAAAGCACTATCGAGGTTTGAAGTCCAGAAAAGTAGTTTGGGTTGCAAATTGAATGAGCTAAAGGATCTGGTGAATCTTAGGGAGCTCTATATTTCAGGTCTTTACAATGTGGCAAGTATCGAAGAAGCTAATATAGCAAATTTGAGTAGCAAAAGGTACCTAGATATTTTGAGGTTGGACTGGTCTGTCGAACTATCTCTAGCACAGCCCGAGTCTAATAAACTTGGTAGCACATCTGAAGACGCAACAATTGAGCAGCATGCAGGCCTTGACCCCACGTTCCAGGAGCAATTGCTTGACAACCTCAAGCCACATACCTCACTCAAAGAGTTGCATATTCATAATTATTGTGGCTCCAGATTCCCTAGTTGGCTTGGAGATGCCTCTTTTACTGCTTTGGTCAAAGTTTCACTGATTGGGGGTGGGAAATGCTGTGAAATGCTCCCTTCACTGGGCCAATTACCGTCTCTGAAGAATCTTGCTATCCAGTCCATGTGCAATTTGTGCTGTGTCGGTCATGAGTTTTGCTCTACAGACACGAACATAAAGGGTTTCCTGTCACTGAAGACTTTGGAATTTGTTGATATGGTAAAATGGTTCGCTTGGACTGGGGTGCAGAATGATGAATTTTGTTCCCTAAATACCCTTCAAATTGTGAGCTGCCCTGAGCTTGTGGCACTTCCTGAGCCGTTATCGTCCTCTTTAACCAAATTGATCATTAAGGATTGTGATACACTGGCAAGGATTCCAAACCTACCAACCCTTACTTTCTTAATTTTGGAAGGTGAAGTAAATGAGGATATATTTACATGCTTGAACCTGCCAATGCTCAGGTCTTTAAAAGTTTCACATTCTCAGAACATAAGGTCTCTTGATATTAATTGCGAAAAACTTCCTTTACTTGAGGTTCTAGTGATATCGGGGTGCCGAAATCTGCAGCATGTGTTTGGACTGAATGGTTTGAGCTCTCTTAAAATTTTAAGACTTGTGGCATGCAAAAACATGCAATTTTCTCTGAGAGTAAAGCTTCCACCAACGCTGGTATATCTCGACATTTCATGCTCTCCAAAACTACAGCAGTGGAAGGAAATCCAGGGAAACAGCTACTATGAGCAGGTATATCTCTTTATTTACTGTCATTAACTTCAGCCACCTTTCTTCATTTTTCCCGCACAAGAGCTGAAACTTTTATTCTCTTTGATTGTTGATTTTCAGCTTTGCAATGATGCCAATGACGAAACTCTAAAAATGTTTGAAGAGCTTAGAGAAGCTGAGTTAGGACTGATGATTCCAAGTGAGGAGGCTTTGGATATTGAGTTGTCTAGGAGAGAAAGAGGCATGAATTTTGGATCTGGCAACAAACAGTAAACTTTGCAGAACGCCAAATTTCTGAGAGCAATGATTATAAACGTGACAAACTCTTGGTAGGTCCTTCTGGTTGACTTTTGTTTTCCTGGTTATGTAATGCTGTTCTTATTTACTAGTTCTTGGGATGAATGTCATGCTCATTAACTATATAATGTTCTTTCAAATCTTAATTTTGGTTTTACTTTTTTTGTTCTGTTCATTTGCGCCATAATGACTATCTTTCTTATGACTACACGTTGCATGTGAGCATTCTAAATGAATGTGTAAATTATTATGCAGTCTTTTGTTGTAGGTGTTTACTAGTATCGTGTCCGTGCATTGCTACGGGTGAAATTACATTAACAAATATGTTATCTTTTGAGGAAAACAAATATATATATGTTATCTTATATTCTTAAGAAAATTAAGTGTATCATATTAATTATGTTCAAAGTTAACGTGTGTATTTATTTATAGTATCGTGTCCGTGCATTGTTACGGGTGAAATTACATTAACAAATATGTTATGTTTTGAGGAAAACAAATATATATATGTTATCTTATATTCTTAAGAAAATTAAGTGTATCATCTTAATTATCTTCAAAGTTAACGTGTGTATTTATTTATGTAGCAAACGTCTACAATTGAAAAAAAAACAATTATAAAGTGACATTCAAATAGTGGCCACAAATTGGGTGAGATCATTTTATATTTGTTCATCATGATAAACTACCTACATGATTATGAAAATTATAAAAATAATTGTAATGTATTTGACTCTAAGCACGGAAAAACAGGAGAAGTATTGTTTTACTTAAGCGGTAAAGCCGCTCCTAAGCTAGGGATGCTAAAAGAACAATCCAGAGTTGCCCCTGCGCTGCGATCGCGAGCATAGTAGTGTACATAAGAACCAGCACACGCTATCAAGTACTGCATCTCGACAGTGTTGAAGTTGTTTATCATCAAGGGCCTTGCATGTACATTAAAAAATTAAAAGTACGTTAAAGTGGATGGATACTGGTATTGCCTAAAAAACTTTAAACTGAAAAGATTTTCATTATGTTGTAAAAATCTTGAAGAAATAATAGACTTGAAGAAATAATAGAAAAGGAAAACATGAATTAGCTACAGTAAGAAATATGATTTGAGTACCTGTGTTGTTTCATTGCTTCTGTCAGTTCATCCATTACATCAACCCAAACCTGATCTCACGAAGAACAGAAAATTTTATCATGTCAAAAAATCTGAACACACCTTGTATAATAAAAAAATTGGTATTAGTCTCAACAATTTTTCCTGATGCGAAATCTCTTTGGATCTTCTATTGGTCAGCCTTGATAATGTATAATTGTCGGCTCCACAAAACCACACCATGTTATCACTTGCAAGCAGCACTCTTGTTCATAATTCGAAGACAAACACTAACAACGAGCTGATATGCATATTTTTGTACACAATTGAAAAAATTGTCCGTGACATGTCCCAAACTGTAGCCACTTAAACAAAATTGCTATTACATATACATGTATTGATGCCAATTACTACAATTATACAGGGATTAGATAACTTGACATCCACGTTAAAAAGTTTGTAGAACTCACTTCATCTTCTATTCTTATAGTCATTGATCGCTAAAGTAGAGAGAAAATCAAGAAAATATCATATTTTATTAGATAATGAATAGAAACACTTTGGATTTGTAATTTCTAGAAGCAATAATGACGATAAGTACCCATAACCAATATAACAAGAATAACAGCAAATAGAACACTTAGCTTTCACCATTATACCAACCTTCACATAGACTGCCAAAAAGAAAAAAGACTTAAATGCTGAAGAAGGTTTGATTTCAATAATACGACATAAATTATAAATAATGGTATGATAGAGCAAACCTCTGTGGTCATCCCCGAAACAAGAGAGATGACAGCAGCAACCAATAATATAATAGCGTTAAATCTTGGCATGCTTCCCACACGAATATCTACATATTAAAAATTCAAAAAAAGAATCAATATTTTACCAGTTCAAAATCTAAAAGCAAAGGCAAGCATAACTAAAGACATACAAAAAAAGCTTCTGCCTTTCTTGCGAGCATAAGTGTTGGTGTCGAATAATTCTTTCCTTTGATGTAATTTGGCCGCATTAGCACTTGTGCCCCTCTCTACATTACACTTGAGTAAGTTGGACAGCCCCTTTATCAGCATTTAAACAAAGATAGAAATACATATTTTTAATATTATTTGGTACCTCAAATATGTGGTCATGATGCTAATCAATAGATAACTTCAAAAATAACTACATACACAACTGCTACAAACTATTCGTAAAAAAAGACAAATGCATGCACTTATATTTTTCTTTTAATTTACCTGTGAATTGATAGGTTTCTTACTTGAAATTAAATATTTCAATGGAACTACAAAGGAGAACAAAAAAAGTAACTGCAAAAAAGGGATAACTAAGAGGTTAGCACCTGATATTTCATTTCTCCATTGATAGTCTTGAAAGGAGCGCCAGAGAGGAGGGACGACTCCGGTGACGGAACGAGGGAGGTTCAAGTGGCTCAAGTGAGAGATATATGAGGAGTGCTGAGGTACGGTCCATGTTAGGGTTCGAGTGGCAGATCAGGCTTAGGCTCCGGTGATGGATTTAGGGTTTGGTCAGATTCGTCGGATCTCTACATTGAGGAGCGCAGCCCACAGAAGAGAAACCTTAAGTCTGCTGTGAGGAGAGGAGCGGAGGCAGAGCCAGACCTGCGTTGTGAGAAGCGGAGGGGCCAAGATAAGCAGCGTGAAAGCTTTCTAGGAGAGAAAAGGAGAGGGGGAAAGAAGAGAGCGAGAAAGAGGCGAAGTGATGAGAATAAAACCCTCAAAATTGATTACTATTTATTGTAGAGTTGTAGAGGAGACTGAGAGGAAAGCGATCTGTCTCCATGGAGAGGGAGCGAGAGAGAGATAGAGTGAGAACGAAGGCGGAGAGAATGTGACGAGATCTAGGGCATGACGCCGTAGAAGCGATGCGAGGGATATAATGTGGCCAGCGTATAAACATTCTTGGCAAAACCACCCGTTTAGATACAATAAAATGAGAATTTTAAGCTTCTACACAGCATCAGAAGGACGCCACAAATTTGAGAAAAAAACGCCATCCAATGGTTCATATCTGCTCCGAAAAATTGAGAAGAAATCCAGACCGTTGCAGGATCAGGACATCAACATGCTTAGTAATATAGCAGAGATATTTGAGTTGAACTTCTTAGGCACCTAGGTACCCACTATAAGATGTCAGCAATAGTTGATGCTCTATTGAGCCACTTGCCAGTATAGCATCTTATTAGTTGAATCTTACTTATTCTCTTACCTGGCAAATGTCCTGAGATCCGCTGATTTTGTTTAACCCCAACAGTATTTAGCTATATAGACACTATCTGCCCATAGATGGAATTTAAAAGCGTTTGCAGTGTTTAGAGAAACTGAAAGTGTGAAAGTGGAACTGGTTGATTCCAAGTGAGACAGTTTTGGATAATACGTAACTAAATTAGCGTATTCTAAGACTTAATTTCCTGTTCATCAGATCAATTATGTTTTTTTATCAAAAAAAATGTTTATAAATTATTTTTATCTACATTTTAAATTTTCATTGAATAATAAAAAAAATAATTGTCAAGGATATTTCCTCTAGAAGTAGTGACATATTTCATGTTGCAAACAAGAATCTTTCACAATTGTAAAGTTCGCTCATGAAGATTTTTTACAAAACACAGAACGTAAATACATAGTGCAAACCAGGATTAAACACGCAACACCATAACCTTGCCAAACAAACTCAATATCATCCTATCAAATGTGGATAGTCTGCAAATTCAAAAAGTAAAGCCGATTGTTCTATTTGTGTGATTCACAAAAATATCAAGTATAATGCACTCAAATCAACAAATGAATGGTGCATCTGCATGCTCATCGTTGCAATAAAGCCCAGGCTGCTGAGCATATCCTTGTTTTGCCAATGCCCGACGGGCCTGCATCACCAGCTTCTTATTTGATATCTGTCCATCAGTCTCAGCCAAAATATTCTGAATTGCATTGCTAAGAGCACCATATGCGCCTTGCGGGCTATTTGCATCAGCCGACGTTTGATCAGTCTGGCAACCACTAACCAGAATGCCGTTATCAGGTAATGACCGTTTGCTTGACCCAGCATAAACCTCCTGTTTGCTGTCCACCTGTTAATTGAAAACACTAAATCATTTGCACTAAAAAAACAATATCCGCAATTATCTTAGCATGGAATCAAATTTATATACGACAGATATTCTCATATTGCACTTGTAAAAACAAAGTAAACAAAACAAAGGAGTTCATCCACACATGATCACCAAAAGAGTTGGTACAGTACATTCCATAATCATAATGAGTTAATGACCTTTGTGATTATTATCATGTGGTAAATCAGTAAGATACTACCAATAGAAACTTGTCCTTACTACAAACAACTATTGGACCCAAGTACCCAACACAAACATGTACAAACTGGTACAGTTTCTCACACCACTGATCCACAGAGCGTGGGTGTCAATGTGTTTAATATTGTCCAAAAAAAAATACCTTGGTCTCCATAGCTGGTTTCACATATTCTTCATCATTATCCTGTAGCTTTTGTTTGAGGAATTCTTGTGCCAGTGACCCAACAACTGACATGAAACCCCCAGATTCACCTTCGCCAGATTGACCCCCCTCTTGAAATTTACAAAGCAGTACCTTCATGAATTTCTTAATTTTGGGGCTGGAATCTTCGCCGAACATGTCAAACAGGGTTGGACGGATCTTTCCGACATCTATATCTTCTTTACCAGTCTTTTGTTTAAGGATGTCAATTAGGGTTGAGAGAGGGAGAGAGCGATTTTTTATGTGGCCATGGCTGGGTTGTGTAGTTTCTTCCTGCTCTGATTCACTGTGGCGGCGTTGCTGATGGTGATGGCCATGGCCACCAAATTCTGTGAATTATTGTTTCACACATGAAAAAAAGAAGATGAGGAAAAACCAATTTAATTCTGTGAACAATGTTTGTTGTACCAGTTTCTGATACTACTCCTCAATAGTAGGGCTGTTACGTATCTTATAACTTTGACTGTTCATTTGTAGTATTCTTTTCGTTAATTTGTACTCAAGAGGAAACTAAGGTAACAGTAAAGATAATTTAACTTGGATCACCTGGGGTTTAATTGGGGTATGGGGGCTTGATTATATTTTGATGCAGACTTGTTACATATATTTTAGTGCTCAAGACTTGCAACTGGGAAGTGGTGAACAAAACTAAGATATGTACCTTCAAATGGGAGGTTAATACCACGAGACTCGAGTGCTGACGAGGCAGCTTGCTTAATAAACGAAGAGAAGCCGAAACGAGAGTGTGACTCTTCTTCTTCATCGTCTTTTCTTGTGCTATCACCAATTTGCTCCTTTGACTTGTCGAGGAGACCGCCACTGTGGCAAGAATCTGACACAATTGTGATGCGGCAACCTTCTGGAACTTTGTCCACAAACTCTCTAAAATCATCATCTGCATATACAACCGTTATAAACTCATATGCCCTTACATATAATACATAAATGTCCACTTTATTACACAAAGAATTGGTCAAAGCTCATTTGATTATTTCATAAATTTGGATTGTCATGTTAGTGATCTTAAAAATTGATAAGGTTAATATTACTCTCCTACAACTTGCATATATACCTCTCAATGTAAGGATAATTATCTCGGGATTGAGTATATAAAAACCAATCATCTAACAATAATCATTATACCACTATACCAGATCAAGACTTGTTGCCATTCTAACAACTAGATCCACTTCTTTCTCTGGTTGTTCATAGTTGTTGTTACATGGCAAGATTAGAATTGAAGGACCGATACCAAAAATTGAAATACCAATGGTGGTACACAACTGATAACACCACCAACGAAGGGAGTTACTGATCTAAAACAAACCTGTTATAAGATTCATGTCAGACGGCACAATGCACTCATCATACCCGGTATCATCATCCTCTCCACTCTCAGCTGGTAAACGGGTCCCATGCCCGCTATAATGCATGAATAAAAAGTCACCCGGTTCAGCCGATCTGAGGAGATCTGCTATGGCGCGCCTGATATTGGCTCCGGTGGGTTCGGGGTACGACCGATCAGTGTCGATCATCACCACTATATCCTCCTCGTTGAATCCGAACCGTTCGATCAAGCTCTTGTGCGTGCGCCATACGTCGTTGATGCATCCTTTCAACTCCGCCTTCGTGCCTGGGTAGTTGATTCCTATTAGCAATGCTTTCTTCCCCATGGTTTTCTTTTCTTTCCTTTTTTTTTTTCGATTTATCGATCTGTATTATTTTGAGGAGGATGGGAGGAGAGGAGAGATGCTTTCACCGGAGCTATTTATGGTAGAAATCGTTCGTTGTGGTTGAAACCCTGTAGGAGATTGTGAAGCTGGGTACGGTTGTTAAATTACAAATGCAACGCACCAATTAACCACTGAGCAGAGATATCTTACAAATGTATTATACGGACGAGAATACAGAGATTCTTTATTTTGTCCTTTCCGGCTTTTCCTTTTAGAAGTTTCCGATAATTTATGTTATTATTATTAGAAAAAAACTTAGATATTACACCTCATACTTCAATTATTAGCGGTGATTGATGTAATTTAATTTAGAAAATTGAAAAAGTAAAATTATTATATATTATTATAAAATAGAATGTATGTGATTGGTAAAGTTTAATGCACTAGATACTTCGATAGAGTATGCAAGTTTTTATCTGTTCGGTTTCATTTCGTGTCCATGGAAAATGCACTGTTCACGTGTTTGCTTTGAGCGAATAGTAAAATTTTCACGTGAAGAGTGCATTTTCCGTGGGCGCGAGATGAAACTGAACAGTGCCTGATGGATTTTTGGTTAGGATCTACAAAATGGTTGGAAACATCCGGTGCAACGCTCAGTCGCTGCTAGTATCAATACAATGTAATTTTGACTCATTACTAAATTGTAATTCTTTGACAAACATTTCTTGTGCTTTTGATGTTAAGTGTGAACACATTGCTGAATGGTATCTAACTAATTATGGTAGCATAACCTTACGAATATCATGTACGGATGTGAGCCATGTGCTGCCTGTAAATAGCATGCATTGGATCCGCGGAAGAATATTATTGGTCGGCTCCATTTTTATCCTTCTGCACTGAGATTGGTCCTATCTGTAGCACGTACTGACGTGCATGAGCGTGTCTGTGTATGGTGTCGGCATCCTACCTGTATATCTACGCGGCTGATAACAATTGGCTGCTATTTCAAATTTAGACCTATCGCCATTATTGTTTTTTATTTCTAGTGGAGTGGAAGTGGGGGCATAATTATGGTTTTGCAGTTGCTACATCCGGTGTGGTCATTCGTGATGTCTCTTTTGTTCCGGTATTAACTTCGAAAACTATGCAGTATGTTTGCAAATTTAAGAAGTTGGGTCATTTGCCTCGAAAACTAGCCATTATGTGCCAATGGGCTTATGTAATAAAAAAAAGAAGAAGTTGGGTGCATTAAAAGAAAGGTTGGGTTTATTTGATAAAATATTCTTTCAGAGGATTTCGTTCGACGTACCATTTTTTTAGTTGGGTGTATTAAATTTAAGGTTGGTCTCTAGTTTTTTAGTTGAGCTTTTTCATGGGCCTATAGTTTACCCAATTAATATGGGCCTATATTTTACAATGCATCAAAGCCCAAATTACTCGCATCACGTTATTATTAATTATTATTCAATATGTGGGCTTTGTAATTCGATTAAATTGATTCTCTCGCACAAATGAAGGTCTTCTATTTATCAAAGCTTTTAGATTTTGGATAAATCCAACATTATATGCATTTAGGACAGTCAATGCAACGTGTTACGAATGTTTTGCATTTCGTTCGCGAACGATGTAACGTTAAACACAAAAAATTTTGGTTGCGTTAATTAAATGCAACGTTAAACGCAAATGCTCGAATTTTCGTCGAGTTAAACGCAACAGACTCGTTATGTTTCGTTTTCATCATTTTCTACGTCATGTTTATGTAAAATTATAAAATCACGATGTACTAAGCATTCTGAAAAATTCTAAAAAAATAATAATTTAATACATTGATATACATGCATCTTCATTCTTCATCTATGTTACCTGAATATGTTAGTTATCCAATCGAATATGTATCTGATACGTACAGATACGAATATGCATCCGACGCGTTATGGACCATATTAGTTGCAATGTAAGACTCAAGGAAATTTCGTTACGCTCTTAAAACACAACATTTAACGCAAGTTGATATTTGTGTCAATGTTTCGTGTGTTTGACAGCCCTATATGCATTACATATGAAAATTAACGATATTTTAAGCTAACTTTCATTAAATTTTATTTTAATATATGAGGTGAGTTATTATAATTTGCAAAACATGTGCTTTGTGATTTTGGGTTTTTGGATTTTAGACATTTTGCAATAAATATAATTTTGACAACAAATCCAACGGTCTAAAATAACAAAGCACGTGCTTTACAAATCACAATAGCCCACCTCTTAATATATTTATATGTGCAATAACATATTTATTCAAAATCAGTTTTATTTGAAAATTTATCATCTAAATTGTCAAGTGAACCATAGACAAGTGATCCTCCTCTTTGTTAATTGATCTCAATCACAAGTATCCAAAATTTTTGCATTCCCATCCTTAGTACTGCAGTGTAGTGTAGTGTAGGCAGGGGCGGATGTAGGTAGTTTCAGGAGGGCAAGTGCCTCCCCCCCAAAAAAATTTGCAAAATAATTTAGTGTATTTGTGCGATTTTTAAAATTTTTTTTGCGAAATAATCATGTATATTTGAAAATCTGTGTTATTTTGCCTCTCTCTGAAAAAAATTATAAATCTTGTCTTTTCCTGACGAAAATCCGTCCCTGAGTGTAGGTACCACAGAGAAGAAGAGAGAGGGAAAGGAGAGGCAGGGGACCTGAATACATGAGTGAAGAAGCGAATAAATGAAGAAATGAAATGAGATGAGGCACCACCATGCCACCATCCACCAAGCTCCAAGCAGTGCATGGTCACATGGTCAGGCAGTTGGTGGTGGTCTCCTGACATTACATGTGCATTATTTGTCTCGCACTTCCTATGTTGTAGGACCTCTCTCTAACCGCCATATATAATGCCATGTCATATCATCCCCTATTAATTTCTCTCAACTTCTTTTCTTTTGGTACTTTTTTTCATTTATGGCTTTGCTTGCTTGTTAATTTATGCATTCATTTCTTTTATTTCTATATTTAGTATTTGTTTGTGTTCTGCCTATTTGTTATATGAGAGCTGATACGTAGATACCATATTTGATATCAACTATTGATATCGATTTTATTATGCACATTTAGTTGAGTTATTCTACATATTATTTGAGTTATTATGCACGTTATTTTTTGTACCGAAATAGTTATACATGTTATTGATTTTATTATGTACCTTTAGTAGAGTTATCATGCACATTATTTAAGTTATTATGCACGTTATTTTTTGTATTGAAATAGTTATACATGTAATTTTTTTGTACTGAAATAGTTATGATATAACATGCATAAATTCTCAATTGACTCAAATTTGATACAAACTCTATCTAAACAATTAGGAACGCATCTAAAATTAATTGTTTATTAATTTGAATATTTTTTTTAAAATATTTACACTAAGAGTAATTTCCCTCAAATTGGATAGGATATTTTAACACTCACACTTACATGACAACCATGATAACTGATATCAAAGTTTGTCAAAATAAAAGAAAATTCTGGATACATCATCCTTTTACTGGTGAATATATACAATTTACTCACGTTATAAATAATATATACAAATATTGACGAAGACATTAGTTGGTGTTTAGTATTTAATTAATTTACAATAAAAAAATATTTTCAGTTCAAATAAAACACTTGAATTGGACATGCTCCAGGAGGACTTATATACACCTGTGTTGCACGAGTGCGGGTGCGGCGATACGGCAATTTTAAAAAATCGCGGATAGGGACGGATATATATATATAATAAAAAATTATATTATATATTAAAATGCTTGAAATTTGTTTTTCTATTCAACTTTTTTTAATATATATTGATACTTATGAAATAACAAAAAAATATAAGCATTTGATTAAACACTTTCTTGACAAAATAGTTCATGTTATTAAAATAATACTATACAAATTACGTGGCGTGATTAATATTATATAATATACACAATTGCTTATTTAATATTACTAAAAAACTCAATTCGTATCCAAAACGTATCCAAAACGTATCTTGACCGAATCCGTCGGTCAAATAATATAAAATAATCGGATACGCCACGTGGCGTATCCGATACGCACCTCACCGTATCCAAGGCGTATCCGTATCCGAGCCGTATCCGATACGCGTACGGCTAGAAGAATGAAGTATCCGAGTAATATAGATATACACACAACAAATTCTCAAGTTATATTGCAATTTTGATTCATGTTTGTTTGAGTATATATGATTACTTATATTGATTTGTTTGCTTAATCATATTATGATCTGCTTAACATCTGTACATATCGATCGTGAGAGAAGAACTTATTTGTGTTGGGTACAGAGCCGGATTTAATAAATTTAACAAATTGACCCCATATGCTTTTTTTTAATTAATGCAACAAGTTTGTATTGTATATTTATTTTTTTTCATGAAGAAATCCTTTAAACGTGTTAAAATTGATCCAATATATACTTTTAGTAAAATCTACTTATTCTGACCCTCATATTTCTGAATCATGTAAATTGACATTAACATTGTGATTTATAATCGACATACATATTTAAACCTTGACCAATATTTTTTTTTGTGCCTCCACCCTAGATCGGATATTAGAGTATCTTCATCTCTGAAACTCTTGAAATTTCTAATGTGATGTGACAGTTTCTAAATGAGTTTTAGAGATGTAGATGAGTTTCTTATTTAGAAATTTTGTTTCAGAGTTTCTTATTTAGCAACTTTGCTTCAGAGTTTATAAACTCTGACATGGCATAATTATTGGTTAGAGTTGATCGGTCTCTCACATCATTGGTAATATTTGCTGACGTGACAATTAAGAAACTCTAATTTTTTAGTTTTAGGAATGGAGAATTTAGAAACTAAAGAAATATTAAATTTTTAAAACTGACGTGACAATAATGTAAAAACTACAAAAATTTTAGAAATAAAGATGCTCTTAGATAAAGTAAAAAATGTCCGTATTGTGTAAAAAAGTTTCAAGGCCAGGCCATCATAACTTCAACAAGGTTAACAAAATTTAATTAAAGGACACAAATATTAATTAGCATTCTATTATTGTTGGTTACGAATTACGATCCTCTTGACACAAACCAAG
>CAXKVX010000819.1:0-23792 GCA_964058865.1 Eleocharis quinqueflora | reverse complement strand
GTACTATTTTGTCATAATTTCATAAATTCATCATAGGCTAAGGTGGAGTACTATAGAATTCTAAGAAGAAAAGTGTTTTTAAGTAAGAAGAATTGTAAGCTTGAATCAGAATTCACATTTTTTAAAAGAAAAACAGAACATATCTTATTTTAAGAGAACTTAGGAATTAAATTTATAATCATATTTTTCTGACAACAGACCTTATTTTTCAAAATAAAGATGTTGCATCAATTGAGTTTAAAATTTACGAGACCTTATTTAAGAGACCCTATTTTAAAACAAATAGCGTGCATCAAATTTACTTCTTTTTATGTGGAAAATGCATCAAATTTTCCACCGCCTGATATTGCATCAATTGAGTTTAAAATTTTGGAAATTTTGCATGTTTTGTTTATCTCATGCGTCAAACACTAGACAATAATTATATAATTTGTATTATTGACGTCAATGATAATAATGACATAAACATGAAAGAGTATTGGAATTTTTTTATTAGAGCTTTGGGGTTAGGTGGCTTTAAACGGAGGTAGACTGAAATTAATGTGGTGTTCATTAACTATATTTAAAGAATTATTTATAAAAATTAGTTTAACTTTACATAATTATAATATATAAATAAAGTTTGCAAATTTCAGTAGAATCATTTGAGTTCACTCTCATCTATGTAGCTCCGCCATCGAAAGAAATGCTATGCGATTATTTCTTTTGAGATAAACACAAGTCGATGACATCCTAGAAAGAAATATATATCATTCTTAAACTCATTAAATTTTGTATAAGCTAAATGTTTAGAATGTTCACACTTGCTTTTAAACAATCTTTAATTATGTCTTGTCATATGATAAGTGATAATATGTATATGATTTGAGTTGAACTATGTGTTTTTAAGCTCGTTAAAGTTATTAGTGAGCTTAACTAAACAAATAGTTAAATATCCGTTGAAATCGATGTATATATAACAAGTGTTGTGCTTTTATATGAAATTTATGATGTTTTTTATTATATTTAATGTAAAGTTGAGCTGTTAAAATATGATAGAAAATAATTCATTATCTTTCTTTTTGAATCGTCGAATTTATATTAAACAAATTTAGAAATAAAAAATTAACATATAAACACATCACTCGTTATTAGAGATTTGACAATAGGCCGGTCCGAGTCGGGTCGGTCCAAACCCGTCCGGTCCAACGGGTTGGACGGTCCACGAGTTGGCCGGTCCAACGAGTTGGTCGGGCCGAGTTTAGACGGGTTGAAATTTTGTATGCCGGCCACGACCCCTCTTAGGCCCATGGGTCGGCGGACCGGCGGGTTTGAGGCGGGTTCGAGCCGGTTCGGTTCGGGTCAGGTTGCAAGGTTTTTTTGTGAGTTTTTTTTGAATTCTTTTCTGTTTTTTCTTATTTGATTCGAATCTTTTGATTTTATTTGAATTCGTTTAAATTTTTTTAATTAAAGACGACGAGACGGGTTATACCGAGTTAGTGAAGGGCCAACGACGGGCTAAAGACGAGTTAGCGCAGGATTATTAGTGGGTTAAGACGGGTTAGACTGGTCGGATCGATTCGGGACGGTTCATTCCCGGAGTGGGTTTGGAACGGATTTTTCCAAAAAAAATTGGCTGCAACCCGTCTTAAGCCTCCCGTTTTTTTAGAACGGGTCCTAACGAGTTGGATCTCGAATCAGACTGAACCGTTTCGTGACCACAAGTTTTCTAGACCGAGTCGGATCTGATCCAGTTTTGTCAATTCCCTACTCGTTATCAGTTTTTACGATTTAAATTCGTGGTTTGAATTTGCTTTAACTTTTTTTAATTAAGCTCACCAGTAAGTTTAAGAACACGATTGTTCTGCTCATTTGCTTTCGCAGTTTTGACGATTTCACTTGATTTTATTCTCCACTAAAGTCGTACCAATTAATGCTAGTCAAAATCATCGATATTTGCATACTATTAAATTCGCATGCTATTTATTCAATGTATCATGTTTTATCAAATTGAAACCATACAAAGAACCTAATAAAAGCATTAGATCAAATTTAGAAACTATAAAGTTCAAGTCAAGATCCTTAGATCCACTGCAATAATCGTAAGAACATTTCAAGAGGCTTACAGATAGGGATGTGTAACGTGAAGAGCGATCACGAAATCATTCAGTTTCGTTTTCGTTTCGTTTTGTATAGAAACACAATTTTATTTTGTTAATCGTTTTGTTTGTCACGAAACAAATGAAATACGAAATTTCGTAACATTTTTGTATCATATTTTCATTTCGTTAACCGTTTCATTTTCGTTTACCACGAAATGCAACAAAAAACGATAAAAAAATGTGTTGCGTCGACAATCCTACTTATAGGTAAGGTCCACAAGACGTGACAGAGCCACTTTGAGTCCGAGGAGGTCCGGAGGCGAATCTAGGATGAAGAATAAGCCAGGACACAATATAATTAGTTTGGTATTCTAAACATATAGTTATAGATAAGCACAAACACATTATATTTTACATTGAATTTATATTATTTAAAAAAACAAATAAATATATAATAATTGATTTTAAAAAACAAGCAGGGCAATTGCCAAGGCTTGCCGGACCTAGATCCTCCTGAGGAGGTCAGTTGAACTTTCTAAAAAAAAATATTTTTGTAATATATCATACAGTTAATTTTTTTCTGAAAAATATACTTATAATTTGAAAAAATAAAAAATATGCATCATTTTGAATTCATCTGAAAAAATCTTAAATTTTAAACCTGAAGAAAATTCTGAATTCACCCATGTTCACATGTAATTTAGGAAACTTTCGCAATGTGTCGAGGATGATTTGACAAATAAAAGATATTCACGTTCGTCGCAAGTACTCTCGAAAATATTTCATTTTTAAGTGAATTAGCTATTGATTAACTGAAACAATGTATAATTGGCAATTGCTTCAAATATAATCGTTTCTTATACAAATTTGGTAAAT
Organism: Eleocharis quinqueflora; assembly: GCA_964058865.1. Classification (NCBI taxonomy): domain Eukaryota; kingdom Viridiplantae; phylum Streptophyta; class Magnoliopsida; order Poales; family Cyperaceae; genus Eleocharis; species Eleocharis quinqueflora. The sequence continues at coordinate 20,835 of CAXKVX010000819.1, read as the reverse complement.
AAAATGTATGCTGATAACTAAAAGTACATGATTTAGCGCTATATTTCATTATTTTTTAAAGGGTAGTCTTAATTTTTACTCTCTCCTTTGTAGATTTGTTAACTTTCCTTTTCCATTTGTATTTTGTAGGTCTTTTGGGGTCTAGGAGACTACAGCTAGGGTTTTTACTTTTGAGAAGATTTGAGGCAACAAGCATGAAAATTGCATGTTAATGATGATAATATCTGAATTATAGGCTAAGCTATCTGAGAGGTTGTTTAATGTATTTTTTCTTTCCTTTAACAATATTGCACGTTGAAGATGTGCAAAATTTTGTTCAAATTGTTCATGATGAGATGCAAATATGCAAATGCAATTGACATTCTTTTGATCAGAAAAAAATTATTACATTACATATAATCGGCCCAAAAAATGTTTACCTATACGGCCCATGAATATTCCCCATTTCTCTTTATTTTTTGCGCCGCAGCCTAAATATCGGATCCTATATTTACACGGATCCGACCACCAATCCATCTTCTTCCTCTAAATTGCGAAACAATCGTTCCCGCTACCCCCAAATTTCTCTCTCTCCCGACTATCAACCTCTCGAAATAGCTTTGAATAATCCGTGAAACAAAACCAAACCTGAAGACTCCCTCATTCAAACGCAAAAGAACTAGCAAGTCAAGGTGAGTCTCTTACGATTCTAGGTTTCTCGTTTCCCGGTTTAAAAAATGCTCTTTTATTAGTCCGTTTGGAAAATCGCAATAAATTTTGATCGGATCGTGGAGGTATATATGGATAGATTTTCCAGAGCAGAAATGTCTGGATGTTGATGGCTAATGCTATGGCAGAAGGTTTTAATTTTAATTTTTAAGGTTAGGTATTTCACAAATGAATAGTAAAGTAATAAGTTTGGCCTCTGCGCACAAGAGCAGTAGAGTTATCTCAGGGGTATTAGTAAAAAGTAACAGTTTAATTTTAGTAAAGCCTTAAATTTTATAGTTATATACATGAATTTGCTGAATGTGGGACTTCAGTTTGGTTTTCGCCCTTTTTTTCCTATTTAATAGTAATAATATTCTATGAGTTTTTTTAGAGAGTATAATACCCTTTTGCACTCAGTGAGGTTAGTCATGAGGTTTCACATTCGTGTTTTTTCCTATTTGCTGTAAATGAACATTAATTTGTTGGTATTTATAAATCAGGAATGTAAGTTCAAACGAATAAATTGTATATTTTTTGTCCTTTTTTTGGACTTCTCATTGTATTTGCAAAAGTATTTAATTTACTGTCATTATCAATTTTGTGTAAAGGTGTGAAGCTTGGTACGAGATAATAAAGACAAATTCTTGGTGAAAGGAAGTAGGGAAGAAAAAGCCTTTTCGTAAGTTCCAAATGGGGTCTAAATGGAATTAATGGTGGAGTGGTCAGTTTTTTTTTTAGTTTCTATACACAATTGAATTGGTGAATCCATAGTAAACATTTCATTGTTTCTTATTTTTTCAGGATTTCGACTTTATCTATCAATTGATTTTCTCTCTGAAAAGTGATGGAGTCAAAATCTGGTGAAATTTTGATTGACAATAAACTTGACAGCACAAGCCGTGATTCAGATGTCAGAAAGAAGGACCTCCATAGTGACAGCCTGCTGGTACAAACCCCGTCTTCTGAAAATAGCACCCTGACACAAACTCTAGAGTATGAAGAAGATGAGTTGGATTCAGGTTGTCGGACTCCAACTGAATTCATATTTGATCCATTTGCACCTGGCCCAGAAGAATTGTGCCTTGCCCCAAAAAGGAAAAATGGTACTAGAAACCCTTTGTGCAGAGAGCTCAACCTCAGATTTGACCTCTCATCTCCTATGATAGATTTGGAGAAGGAATTTGAGGAATTAGAGAAGGAAGAGAAGGAAGAGATTCATATTATATGCAAATCGTTTCTCGACCTAATTATTTCAGGTGTCCTGGAGATTTGTGAAGAGAAATTGCTGTCAGATGATGAAGAAGATGGCTTTAAGACCCCCACAAACATTCCTCTCCTTACTGGGTATGCAGATACGTGCCCGGGAGCACCTGTAAGACCTGCTTTGAAGCTGCAGAGCAATCTGAAGCGGGACCTGTGCAGAAAGCTGGACTTTGAGTCCGATCTTGATTAGGGATCATTATAGATGCTTTTAACGGAGGTATGTTAGATGTGTTGCTAACATTTCCATCAAATGTAAAGATGTGGTTAGTCGAGGTGAATTTTGTAATTTTGACTAATGTGGGGATGTACGGTACTACTAATGTGCGACAGTATGTAGTCTTATTCAGCTTGTCTTTAAATTAATATATATTGAAGTTATTGTAATTTATGGTTTTTCTGGCAAACAATTTTCTTTCCTTCAAGTCTCAATGTGCTGAAAAAGATGTTGCTGCTTCTCTAGTTGGGATTTTTTTTTTTTTTTTTGTGTCATCTGTTGACACAATTGTTTTCTACTGTGATTTGTGTTAATTGTCATAATATGCTTTCAAATATTCTGTTGGGTTTGCGATTCGGGTTGGGCTTGTCGTGTCCAACCCTGATAAGTTCTGGCAACTACGGACTGGAGTTGGTCGGCTAGAACGATGACTTCAATTTTTTCTGATTCGATTACTGTAATTGGAATGGGGTCTGGTTGTTTCTTTCGACTTGAAAAATGGTTTCAGAGATCTATTAAAGCTCATAAACAAAGTGTTATTTTATGAAGAAATTATAGTTGTGTTGAGTGAGGTTTGGTTGAATGTAAATGGATTCAATCAGTTAGTTGAGTCAGAAGCTTTTTCTTTTTTTTGGGCTGTGCATCTGAGCCTGAAGACACCTATAAGTAGTAGTACAAAGCTGTTGTGCCATGCAATTTGTCACAGCATATCAGGAAAAAGAAAAGGATGTTGTCTGAAACACTCTTGAAATCAAGTACAAAAGAAACACGTAAGTTAAACTGCAGGCACACAGAAAATATAAGAGGATAGTAACCTAGGAATTTTTTTCTGAACCAAAGCATGGTACATGTTAAGTGCTGACATCCCATTAAATTGTTATTTTGGAATTTTCAACTAAATAACATGAGCTTTGGAACTTTCAATGAAGTCAAAGTACTAATAAATACTTAACAGCAAATTAGGAACACATTATTGGAAAATGGGGACATAAAAAATCTCTCAAAATGAAAAAATATATTTCCTAGATACCAGAAACTATCAGACACAAAATGCAAACTTATCGTATACAGTTCAACATGTGTTGTTGGAATTTGAGAGAGCCCTGCAATTGGTAGTACTAAGTGGAACCATCATATTTAGCGCATTTTTTTATCAGTAATTACTGTGCTTTTTGCTAACATTAATTAAAGCCAACTCAAATGAACAAATTGACAAATACTGGTAAGGGAAGCGACCTTTTCGAATCTAATGTCAAATTTTCAAGATATGTTCTTGAACAAAATGACAAAAAACTCGACAATAAAAATTTCTTTTTAAATTAGCAACTTTTACTAGAATCAAGCTTCTACAAACGCGTTTGGCGAAATTTAACAGTTGAGTTGTCGTCTACTGGTTAACACTTAATGCTGATAAAAAATACAATTAATAGAACTTTATAGTTGCAGTTTTCAATTAATGCCCAAATAACATTTTTCGCACTTCGCAAAACGATAAATTTGCCTCCGTGTCCGCTGTGCGTTTCCGCGGACACGGCAGGCATTAAATCTGAACCATTCATTTTTCTTCATTGCAAATCAGAATCGTAAATAAATTTAGAGAGATCACATGTGGTACAGTTTTCTTCATTATCGGTGTAGAGAATTATTTTTTTTCTCTTTCTCTTCAATGCTCTCACAGAGCTTTTCCCCAACCTGTTCTTCTTCTTCATCGCCATAGTCCTCATTGTCAATTGCTCTACCATCGCATTAACTCCCCTTCCGATCGACCGCCTTTCTCTCTCCCCATCTTCATTTTACCCAGTTGTTCCCTCTCTCTCTCGCGCGCGAATATCAAAGCGGAGAAAAAATAGAATAAAGGCGGCCCTGCTTCGCCTCTACTTGCATCGCTAGGGCCAGGATCCCACAACCTCGCCTTCGCAGCTCCTACGCTCCACTGTCCCCCCGCCTCTGCTCATCAACTAGAAGCAAGGGAAGAAGAGAGTAGACTGAGGTTGTCGCTACTCATGCTTGCATTTTCTCTGTTCATTTATCGCCCTTTTTACTGGTAAAAACAATTAAATTCGATGTTAGGGTTTGAAACTTCATGGAAATTGTAAGAAAAATACAAGAACATCGGTTGCGATGCGAGTTATTATTATTTGATTCTTTTGTGATTGAAAGATACTTATTTCAGATTTAGAGGTGATAATTGATTCTGACAAGAGAATTTGGGGTTATAGAGAAGCACTCTTTTGCTAGACTAGCATTGAAGAGTACAGGTAAATTATCACCTTCCGCCTTCATAAATTATCTTCCTTTCAAATTAATGCATTCCTGGGGTTTCCACAAGAATTCAATTTTGGACTGGCACATAATCGATCATTATTTTCATTTCTTTTTACTGTACTATTAGAACGCTTCATGGAGCCGAGCACAAAGACCAAGCTCTTGGGAAAGGGGAAATAAATGAATCAATTTAGTTTTATATTTTGGTAAGGTCTTACCTAAGGTTTACATGAAACATAGGACAATGAAAATTGTTAAGGGGCTCTCTCCAGCTGTCCGGCAGGATATTTAAGTAAGCGATTTTGTTTTCCTATTTTCACCCTTCAGAAAATTTACCTCATTAATTGTTTTGTGCAAATGTGAGAGAAACATCACTAGCTGGACATGCTAGGAAGTCATGTTGATAGTTGCATTCAAGTTCAGAATTTTGGTACATAATATGATGTACATTTTGTGATTTTTATTATACATGTGAAGAAAGTTCATAGTTAAAATAAAGAATTACTAAAACACACAGAAAATAAATTTTTCCAGTGTTGAAGTAACTTCTTCTACACAATTAATCTCAGGTACCTCTTTATAAAAGAAACATTTAGAATCGAGTTCAAAAATATTAAAGGTGGTTTTGATTGCCCCTCATGCTAGCTGGACATGCTTGGGTTTGATGGTAGAAGGCATATTTTCAGTAAATATTAGAGATGTATCAATTTCAAATCTTTATCATAAATGGAATATTTTCAGTGAAAGTACAAAAGATCTCCATTGAGCATTGCGAAACACAAAATATAGATGCTTTTAATCAGTAAATATAAGAGATTGAGTTTTCTTATCGTAACATGTAATATGTTATCTTCTCTTGGTTAGACATATCAGGGTGCATTTCATCAGGATGTTATTGCGCCATTAGTCCGACATTTTTACACCTAAACTGATAGCCGATATCCAATCCAAATGTTCTCCGAGAACTTAACAGTAACACCGAGCATGCCGTCAAGTTTAATTTTATGTTCTACAATTAGTGTTTAATTCCAATTTGTATCTTTCATATATGGTTTAAACTTTAAATATATTGTTTTCAAGGGTTTGAGGAACTCAAGCCTTTCCCAGCATCTACCAGCGGACAACCTTATTGGCACCTTCCCGGATAAATAATAATTGAGATATTATTGCCAGTATAGGTATGATTTCTTGACAGCTGGAATATTGCCAGTAAAAGATATGGGCTCATCCGTACTTATCTCTTACAAATCGTCGAGTGAAGATAAACAATAATGGAGGTAATCACGTAGGGGGTGAGCAAGATGAACATAGCTGAATTCATGCCATAACCAGGTTTATCCATACTTCATTTCTCACTTAAAGGTATGGTGAGATACTAATCGATGTCATAATTATGTTTCTATCTCTTTGTCTCTCTCTCTCTCTCTCATTTGAAAAGCATTAATTAATATGGAAGAAATATTTGTTCAAGCATCAGTTATCAATTTAAGGGCTCTAATTCCGAACATTAAGGTTGTAATTTTGAAAGGGCTTATTTCAGTAAGTAAAGCTTGACAAATAATTTCATTGTTTAGTGGTCAAAAAATAAGGGCTCTAATTCTTCATTGTTTGTTGAATTTATTACATCTGTATCTATTAAGTGGTCAAAAAATAAAAATTACATTGATATCAGTTTAGACTGTTGTACATAGCTAGAGCATTAGGTTAGATATTTTGCTTTAGATGTATTAATGAAATGTCATTTATTTATACTCTTCAACTAAATGCACTTCGCCGAACTACGTTTCCAATCATCATGTTTTTTATGTTGTTTTACAGTGTGTGAAAGAGAAGGGGAAGTTGGAGTATACCGACAAATCTGACAGTTCTGATCATTGATAAGGAAGCAAAGAGTAGGAACAATGAAGAGTGGCGGTGAGGGACTTTAATAACAGTTGTGTAAGACGATAATGAGGAACTAAAGTCTCAAATCAATCAACATATCAAATCATAATTCCACAGTTTTTTCCTAGAAAGTTGTAATTGATCAAATATTTTGTTAAATTCAGTTCAACATTACTACAATAGGTTGTTATTCAACTTATGTAGCACCATTACAAGCACCTGTGCCTTAGAAATGATGAAATGAATTTAACAAAATAGTTCAATAACCATCTTTCTCTAGGAGTTTTAGGTGAGCAGCACTGAGTTTTTTCTATTTTTATGTGATTTAATATATTGAGGTAAACATGGAGCTATGACTTGCATAAAGATTCATTTTTTATTTGATATGAGACATTGATAAAAAATATTCACAGAATTGGTAACTGAGGAACAAACTCATTTTGGAGGAATAAGTTGATTTCAGCAGGTACATTACTGATCTTATTCTCTGAACTTCTAATCATGTTTTATCATTTTAATTATGTAGTTGGAATAACAACGTGATAATTTTATTACACGTTAGGTGTTTCATTAAATTTCTTAAGTGATTGACGCTACTGTCTATAATTGACTTCAAAGATAATTTGGTATCAGAATGAAGTTGTTACTAGAAATATAAAAAAATGTCAGAAAATTGCTTTTCTAAAAAAATGACAGAAAATTGCAGTTAGGTCTAATGTCAAAAACAAAATGAGTTTATTATAAATTTCTTGTTAATCTTATATTACGAAGGTGATTGATTTATTGCAGGACAAGATTGGATCAAGCAATAGATTGAACAATTGGTGGATTGCAATGAAGTAAAATGAAAACATCTTCGCTTCCTTAGTTGTGCTGACATCTCAATATCAACAAGTGAAATGCTTTGTTTTTTTGCGTTATTAAGTTGAGCTTTAAAATAATTATGATTTTTTGACTTGATCACATTTGTTAAATGCAGCTTCAACTTGTACGTTTGAGAACAAGCTTAAATTATTTTTACTTTTCAGATAACTAATACTTAATTGGAGGATAATTAATGGTAAATTTCTGTACAGTTGAAGGCGAATTGAGCAACTTTTGGATCGACTTAAGGGCAAGTACCAACCAAATTTTAGTGGGGTATAGAGAGATGCCATCTCAGATTTATTTCTACTGTGAAATTTTCTATCAGGTCTTCTACAAGACCAAGTTATGCCTGAGAAACTTCTAACTGGTATGGTACAACTAAACCTCAATCAGGCTATAATGAACCACATATAGTTTTTATCAATGTCAAGACTATAGTCGTAGGATTTCAGAAGATTATAGTTTTTGTTTTGCTTTCTTTTCTCACGTAACATTTTTTTAATCAATGACAGAAGACTATAGTTTTTATTCAAGTTAATATTATAGACACATTTAAAACTATTAAAACTAATATTTACGTAACATCAATTTATTCCAAAAGAAAATATATAATAAACATTTATTAATGCATAACTGTAATTTTATCAATTTATATGATACATGCATGTTTTTTATGCGAGATTACACATCATTTAACACATAAAAAATATCTTTCAAGACGCGGCGTAGCCGCGTTGCATTTCGTAGTTATTATAGTAAGTACTAACAATTGTCACATTGCACAGCTTTCTGCACAGATCCCGCTTCAAATTGCTCTGCAGGTTTTAACAGGGACTAGTTATGGATGTATCCCATCAAATGATTTCATGAAGCATAATAGTATAGCTTTCTCTCTCTATATATATATATATTGTTTGATCCGTGGGCTACTGGGCTTGCTCGAATTACGAATTTTGTTCACCAATTGTTTTCTTTTCTCGTCGTTCTTTCATCGATAAGATAACAAAATAAGCGAGAATAGAAATAATTGAGACGGTTAAGGGATCCGACCATGGGTCTTAATTAGTTATCAATCTATGAATACAGAGGGTATAATGGGAAATAAGAAAAATATTGTATTTCTTTTTCTTTTAATATTTTTTTATACACAATAAGTGACAAAATTCAAAATTATTAGGGTGGAAAAAGTCTCAAAATTAATTATGAGGTGGCAACATCTAATTTTCCTAAAATATAATTGAAATGGTAGCTCAAAGTAAAGAAGAGCAAGGCAAATTCAGAGAATCCGACAAGCATATGCACAAAATTAAGGCGATTATTTTGTTGTTGTTGTTGTTGTTTTAAGTATTTAAGCGTAGGAAAATTTAATATTTTGTATTCAATTTATCAAATATTCAAATATCAATATAATTTTTTTGATATTAAATATTAAGGGTGGTGTAATTGTAAAAATAAAAATAATAAACTAATTTAAAAAGATAATGATTACAATCCTATTTACCTCTTATACGTATATAGGGTAGCAATTTAAGTGGTCAGTTAAACATTATAAATTATTCATAATGTTTATCTTAGCTCAATTTAAGTATTGCACGTGTCATAATGCAAAACCTACAAGGCGAAGCTACGTGGAAGCAGGTGGGTCAGCTGACCCATCGTGAAAAAATGTTTGTAAAATTAATTATGTATTTTCAAGGGCTCCTGCCAAAGTCAAAATATTTGTATGGGCTCTACTCAAGAATATACTACCAACGAAATAAAGGCTCCACAGATTGGGATACCAAATAGACAATACTTGTGCGCTATGCAATACAGGAGCACTAGAGACGACATTCCACCTTTTTCTCACATGCCCTCTATCGTCCAGGCTATGACGACTCCTCACAAATGGAAATGCGGCAGCGCACCACGAAACGGTGGAAGATTTCTGGTTGCATATCAGGAATACCGTAACTTCATCAGGAGATGTGACGGGAAACACGCTGATCCAATCGGTTCTATGGGTCATATGGAAAGAAAGAAACAACCTAGTCTTTCAAGACCAAAGTAGACCGAATCACTTCCTTCAAACGCAAATCCGGAGGGAATACGCCAAATGGATGGGAGCTGCATCAAGGGAGTAGTATAGAGAATTTTTCATTTTCTGTTTTCTTTTTTCCTTCCTTCTTCGATTTCCTCCTCCTTCCTTCTCTTCTCTTTTATTTTTTCTTTTTTCCTTTCCACTGTAAAAACAATAAACAAATTTAATACAAATCAGAAGTAGGCAAAACCTACTCTCCTTAAAAAAAAAAAATTATGTATTTGAATTTTTTTTTATAAATTTGTTTATAAATTAATTTTTTAAAATATATACTTTTTTGAACAATCCTAACAAAAATCGTACATTTTGAATCACTCTAACAAAAATCTTGAATCTGCTTTGAAAACCTAACATGTCTTTTTTTTCTCTCTCTGAATGACACGTTAGCAGCATGAAGATTGAAGGGAATAAAAAACAAGGTGCATAAAATGTTTAAACAAACACATGTATAAAGGGTCATAAAAACAAAATTTGAACTAAGAGTGAAGATGTTTAAAAATATATACAAAATAGACACTTTTTTTAAACCGGTAAGATGTTCTCCAGTCCAGCGTCTGACTGGCGATTTACATTAAATTAAACTATATCATTGTCCGATATCGGCACTGTTCATTCAATGAACAGTGTCTTTTTTCTTTTTTCTGAATTTTTGTGGGTTGACACGTAGCTCTTCGCCTTCTCGCTGAGTGCACTCTGTCTTCTCCATCTCTTCTTCGGTTTTTTCGACATAGCCCTCTTTATCTTCTCTGTCTCTTTTTTCCCTCTCTCCACTTTCGATCGGGCTTCTGCCTGCGTGTTTTTCCTTTTTTTCTGCACGCCTGGCTTCTGTTGTTCGACGTGCTCTTTATCTTCTCCGTCTTTTTTTCCCTCTCTCCACTTTCGATCGGGCTTTTGCCTGCGTGTTTTTCCTATTTTTTTTGCGCACGCGTGGCTTATGTTGTTCGACGTGTCTACTGCTCTACCATCTGCCTAATCGATGCGTCTTTCATTTTGCCTCGAGCACTATTTTAGGTCAGCGTTTCTCTCTTCGCCGACCTGTCGGAAAGAAGCTCTTTTGCTTATTTGTGCTGTGTGCTTTCGCTGTTTTGTTGTCCGCTTCTTCTATTTTCCTGCTTTCCTTACATTTATCCTTTCTGTTAAAAAAATCCTCCCTTTTTCTCTGGCCCGTCTTTTTTGCTCTTGCTAACAATTGCTTCATATGGGTTGGGGGTTTAGATCCGATCGATACATAGAGGTGTGTGTTTCCTCTACCACGGCCTAAGTCTCAGCATGCTCTCGCTGCTTGAGAAAATAGGAAGACCCAGATCAAGTATGGATAGGTCGAATTGCAGCACTGGCGGGTTCTAGGTGAAAGTTCACCCCTTTGGGGCTGGGTTGAACTTGAGGGTTTACCCCCATCTGCAGGATCCCTCAGAGGACCCGTGGTTGGTGTCTCCTCTCCCTCAGCTTATTTGCTGGTACAGAAGGGAGATACCGATTTTGGAAAGGCAGGCTAGAGTAAGAGTTGAAGCAGCTGCCGGGTCCTGAGATGAGATTCAAGTAAGGGCATTGGAGCTCTTTGATGCTTTCGCTTCCTAAAACGGCAATGTCAGGAGGAACTGTTAAGACTCGCGAAGCAGCGTGCGCCTTCAATCGCAGTGCTAGACCAAGAAGCTATTTATTGAGCTCGAGCCTTATTTTTCAATGGTACACTAACTCCTCATTGATATTTGTATTCATTTCTTTTCTTTTCTTTCTGTTGTAGAAAGCTGAACTGAGAGTATATGATGGCATTGGAGATGTTTTCCTTACCTTATTGAAAAATGTAGAAACAAGAGAGAAAGTTTTGGAGTATGTTGCTGAGGCAATCAAGAGAAACAATGTGAGGTCTGTTATTCATGTAATTTCTGTTGTTAAGCTAATAAATGAGCCCCCAAAAAATGTTGCAGGACTCCTTCAACTGAAAATCACAAATAGAATTGAAGAGCAAATAAGAGAACAAATGATTTCCAGAGAGCAATACTGAATCATTACAGGTAGTATGCTTTACCACCAAATAATATCACAACAAGCAGTATTTGAACAAGTCTTTATACATTTGAAACGAGCCAGTCATTTTGGAAGCCTGAGATTGTTGCTTTGCACTTTAACTGTTGCAAATTTGCTTTTTTATTTTATTTCTGTTGATACTTGACACCCATCTTATTCTATTGCAGGTTGACCCACTGTCATGTGCCAATTCTGGCATATTTGTTAACCTTAGCGCAATAATGCTTAAACTCTGTGAACCTTTCCTCGATGGAAATGAGACTAAGAGGGAGAAAATCGACCTGTCATACATACTTTATAATAACCGCTTTTATATAAGGTGTCTCTGAGGAATGAGGATCAATGCATCTTAATTTGAACCTTTTTTTATTGACGTTCAACTGTGCAATGAGGATTCAATTAAACTAACCCAACTAAGGCAATTTAAATTGAAATGATTTCACTCTAAGTAGTGTACCCGAAACAATCAACTTTCAGTTGGTATAATAATCTTGCTAATATACAAAGCAATTGAAATGAACTAAGTAGATAATTTCCTTTCTTAAACTTTCTTTGGTGGTATACATGTTATTATAAGCTGCTGACAACAGTTGAGCATGGTTATGTTTTGAAATTGTATCTCATAAGATGTTTTATGGCAACTTCATTCATTTTCATCATTTACTTTTCTCTAATTTGTGTTTGATTTTTGCAAGCTAGGGTAAAGATATGCAAATGAAAAAGAGGTCAACTAATTCTGCGTAATGTCCACAGTATCAGAGTTGACATCTGGTTCTGTGCCATCAAACCTAGGAAATTCCCGGTAGGATAGGACTCTCTTCTGCTGGTGCATTTCCTCCTCTCACTCTCACTGCTCACTGCTCATTGTTACCAAACAAGTTTTCTTTACCTGACCACACGCCAAAAGCACGTGCAATCCAAGAATGTAAGAAAGATATATATCCTACAACCATGTAAGCGAAAATATAGGGGCGCAACAATCAAAACAAGGCTTACACCAAAGAAAGGACCTAATCGCATAGAGTAAAGATCCCTACGAGTTAAAGGGGCGCAGCGAGAATGGCAAGTTAAGAAAATTAGAAAATGTCTTTGAATTTTCAAATGGATTTTACCAACACAATTGAATTCAATTTCTGCTTTACCTTTTCTTATCAATTTTAGGTTTTTCTGGAGAGGGAATAGGACATCTATCGGCACAGGTTTACTACTTCAAAGTAAGAGTCTGGACTTTACCACTGATAGAGGAATAGGATGCTCGACTGAAAAAACATGTGTTGACATAAAATTTGATTTAATTTTACTAATTTTCAAAGTTCTCATTCTTGCTTTTTTTTTAATGACCTTTACCAGTTTCTCTTTTACTGTAGATATTTGCTCAAGTCTTCTAATGCGAGTAGTCCGATGCAAGATCCTGAATGTTTTGCCTTTGCAACTCTATTTGAGAAAAAGCAAGCACCAGTTCATTTTCTGCTGTTTACTGAAGCAAGGGCATAAAAAACCAATCTATCAAACCAATTTGACTTACTTCTCTTAATTTATTTACCAGAAGCTCTTCTTTTCTCTCATCCTTTCTTATTATCTGTTTTTCTTCTGACCATAAGTGCTTTCATTCTTCTTGGATATGTATGTAAAAAGGTCGATTGATCAAGGACCCAAAGGGCGCGACGAGCTGCACCGGCAGCACATCTACTGCATGAAGGTGCATTGCGAGAATGCAAAGACCAGCTGGGCCTCCCCCACACCCTTACGGCTTCTGGGCTTTTGATCGATTCAGCTCCGAGACCCTCTGGCATTGGTTGATTTCTCGAGAGCTCTTTATTGCTGCTAAACACTGGCACCTAACCCTGACCTGTGCATTCTAGACCCGAACCGTCAAACCCTAACTATCTCCCTCGCTTACTGCTGTCGTGTGTGTACAAGTTTTCTAGCTATTAAAGATGAGAGGTAGGATTTTTGTTCTCTGCTATTTTTTCCCCTTCAAAATAAATTTACAACTTGCTATTCCCGTTTTACTTAGCTGCATGTAATTTCAATTACAGAAAATGGCTTCTTCCTTTCTTATCTTTGGCCAACTGCTTCTCCATTTATAGGCTCTATTTTACAGAAAGTTTGGTTACAACAACAGAACATGTTGCTGAAACTGGTAATTGTATTTTCCATCTTAAATATCATTAGATTGTTACAAATTGTGCATTATGCATTAACTAATATAGTTATGTATGTACTTCACCTAATTGCTAAATTCAGGTTTTGTCAGAGGTAATTGATGTTTATATGCAGGTTCATTAAGAGCTTCTCTTATTGGCAAAGACCAGTTTGCAAAATGATGAGGCTCTCTGAGTGATTGACATATATATATGTAAAATCAATATAATCCGAACTTTGTTTTATTTTCTTTGATTTTATTGAACGCAACTACTTACTTATTTTTGTTGCTTCCATCTATTTGTTTCCTGGCTAGACAAAGAAGAAGACATCACTGTGAAAAATAACAAAGAAGAGAGGTTAGCTTGCTGGTGGTTTCAGTGATTAGTACATCGCCTGTTCTTCTTCTTGCTGATTGCTAATTTTCTTAATTAATCATTCCAATGTACTTTTTTCTTGCTGATTAATACATCACCAATTTTTCATATCCTTATTTTTTCCTACGTTTTTCCATTATAGTTGGATGTGTGCTGATGTATTGCAGCTGCATATGTGGTTGGGCTTTTTCCTACTTTTCTATTTTTTTGTTTCAGAGGATTTTGTTGCCTAATAATTGTTATTGATGATGGTTACTTTCCAACTGAACGTTTACAGGGTCTAGGGCTTGCTACACAGAGGGAAAGGAATTGCTATTACATAGGCAGAAAGAGATCGAATCCCCTCCTGATGCTGGCAAGTTGCAGTATTACAAGGTATGACATTTGATTAATGTGCTCTTGCTTTTGTGTATTGTCAAGACATCTTAGGACTGTAACTAAAAAGTTATTGGAAAGAAGGGTTGAAAGTTGACCTTAGCTAGGCTTAGGTCGAAAAACATTATTGTGTGCTGGTGTAAAGTGTTCAGCAATCTTGACTTTTATTTTGAGTTTGTTTTGCTTCATTGCTTTTTTGTTGCAAATTTCTTCAATTAATGCTTCTTTTTATGTTTTTGGTTAAGCTGTCATTTGTGTAGATGAAAAGACATGATTGTGCAATGGGCAAGTAAGATACTTCTTTTTTTGGTTTTTAGTTTAAGACTTCTTTTTCCGAAAAACATGTTAGTATAGTTTTGTAGCCTTCATTCTGATCAATAGAGTTCTTCATCCATTTTCAAAGTACATTCTTAACTTCTTGGTACTTTCAGTATGATGGAGAAATCTGGTCATCTATTGCATCATGAGCCTTCAAGGAACACAGGTTTGTTCGAAATAAAGAAAAATAAATATATCATGAGAAGTTTTACTGACTCTATTATTATTAGGTTGTCTCACCCCAATCGTGTTGTACCGTAGGAATTCCTTTGGAGATTAATTGTCAGCACTGATATAGCAACACAAAAAGCTCCTTTCAGATTCTGTGAGGTATGATAAATCTTTATTTTCGTTTTTTCGTCATACAATTTTGGTGCAGAGATATCAGCGATTATGTGCATAATGTTGTATACTACATGGTTTGTGCGAGTTAATAATAATTTACTGTCTTAACGACAATTTTTTGATTTTTCAGGAGCCGTCTTTTTAGCACAGTCGATGAGCTTCGAACAATTTCTCAAATGACAAGTGGAAGGAAAGACTAACGTCAGCTCACTGTCAAGCAATCTGCATCAGCATCAAATCAAAATGAGATTCAAGATTGGTATGTCTCAATTTTGTATTCTAACAAGTATATTGTATGTACAATTACAACATTGAAAACATAATTATATTTTCTCAAGAAAAAAGGAAACATAATTATCTTTGATTTTAACATTGACAGCCGCTGTCAATGCTCTCAAAAAAAAATAATTATCTTTGATTTTCATAATCGTTCGATTTTCATGTTTGAGCATAATCCTGTATTTCCTTCCGTTATTTCTTTTATTGTGGTGATCAGAAGGTTACAAATTTGTCTTTTTAACAAGTAAGATTTAGAATTTGGAGGTTACAAATTTCACTAGAGGTTATTTAAACGATTTTTTAAATTAATTTATTTTCATTTAATTTTTGGACATTTCCAAATAAATATATAAATATTTTTCGATATATTTTTTCAATAAATGTCATGTTTATTAAAAATTGTAATGTAGTGCTCTAATTTAGATTCAATATAAATTTTATTATTGTGATAAAAAAAAATTTAAAATTTTACTTCTTTTGCGCGGAGCGCGAACTCTATATCTAGTTTACATCATAGTCTGAAGAACGGAACAATTTCATAAAGAGTCTAATAGTGAGAAGTATTATAAGTAACAGTCCAATACATTTTGAAATTTTGAAATTTTTCAAAGAATCAAGGACTGGATTAACAATAGCGCCCTAAATTATCTGTATTATTCTATACAAAGGATCATAATTCCCACTTGAAACGCGAGTAACAGTCACGCCTCTAGTGAAACTTTTTATTTTTGTAGGTTAGACATTAAGTTAGGCATGGTTAAGTTGGATATGCAAAAAAAAGAACAGGACGGTACTGTTAACAACGCTTCAAGATTAATTTATTTTCTATTCTCAAGTGGGCCTCAAATAAGAGAAAACATACGAAAATATTAAAATAATGAAGAAAATTTAGAGGTATTATTGTTAATCACGTCTTTAATCCTTTATAATTTTTTTAAAATATACTGGACCATTATTTATAATACGACCAGTTATTGAACTCTTTATACAATTTTCCATGAAAAACTTTGATTCATTGAGCAATGTAACTTTCAACTTTTTCAACAAGCTTTTCAAGAATCGTATTACTTGTGGGGGCTAGCGGCATAATTTTTGTGAGGGTGTAACAAGATTTAAAATTTTCGACAAAGAAGGTCAAAATTTTGTGATATGAATATATTTTTTACATTTTTTTATACTCTAAAATGATAGTTTAGAAGTATATTTTAAAAAGATTCTCAAAATGAAATATATTTTAAAAATTCTTTCAAATTATAAATATATTTTCCAAAACATTTCTGACAAATGCATAATATTAAAGTATGTTGTAAAAAGTAACTTTTCAAGATGAGGCCTGACGCCATGTCGATTTGCTCTTGCCTAGCGAGTATAGAAATGTCAAAAATGCGTCATTTGCAAGGGGTCCCACCCAGGGCCGGATTCAAGATTCTCGTCAGGAGGGTTCAAGATTTACGGGTTTTTTCAGAGGGTTCAAAATGATGATTATTCTTAAAAAAATTTAACTTATATGGTCATTTAAAAAAAAAATTAAAAAAATATGATTATTTATAAAAAAATATGATATATATAATCATTTTTGAAATTTTTTTTTCAAAAGAATCAGCTGCATCTCCTGACTTCACATGGGTCCGCCACAGGTCCCACCAAACAGAGAAATAGTTAAATAGCTAAAATTAAATTAGACTTACCACACCATACGCCACTTTGTTCCTGCCGCAAATTACAACTAAGAAACATCTTTCTCTTCAAAACTTGGACATATAACTACTGTATTAAGCATATAGAATTATAGATAAAAGCAAATATGGAATTATAGGGATCTAAAAAAAGATGAATCACATTTAATTACCGAATTTTTTTTAATAAGGCTAAGACAGTAAAAAAAAGATTAACACCTTAATACATGATTCCGATATTCTCCTTAATATTAATTACGCTGAAAATTTTCATTTAAGAATTATTATATATGATCAAATCACACAGGTTAATTATGGTTTGGCATCAAAACTGTGACATTATTAAAATTTTAAAATCCAATATAATATATCCAGTATCTTCTGGGTTCTACATAAATAGAACAATGCAATTTTTCAGTATTGTAATGCAATGATTTGTCTATATATTGTTCACGGGTGCTCTATACTTTTCTATGGAACACACAATGGTTTATTAGGACTTAAAAAGAAATGTCTCTAATCAACGAAAATTACTGCGCTAAGAAAAGTATCAATCATCATATATGGATTAATTACACAAATACAAGAGACCTTTATTTACGTACGTAATAAGCTGGAAAAAAGAAAAAAAACAATCCTAAAATAAACCTAGCTCGACAGCACAAACACGCAAATTAAGGTGGTACAAACAAGTATGTAGTTTTTATGTAAAAATAAAATAAAAAAATGATAAAAATAAGAAAGAAAAATAGAGGGGAATTTTATCTATCGTGTATACAAGGCAACAAAAAAAGTACTAACAAATATTCAAAACTCTATTACCAAATAAAAGCTTCACTGTATGTCGGTACCAGTCTGCACTGGTACGATTACAAAGATGTTTTGTTGTCGCATTGTTGACTTTTCACCTTCATATTCGACACGCCAATTTCGACACGACACGTCGAACGTGCAACGGCATGGTGTTTAATGAACCCAAGAATCGCAACCCGGCCTGGTATCATTGTATAGGTATCAAACACAATCGTCCCATTAAGCACATCACCGATCACCGACCCCAAATTGTCCGCAAATTTTGCCGCATCAACTGTCAATGACAGCCTAACTGGTCCCGACCCATGATTCGGTATCCGACCCGGCTCAATTATCGCCTGACCGACCTGGGTCCCACGGTACGTAAAATTTGTTTGGCCGGAATCGAAAGTGAAAGAAGCCCGATTAGGGTTATGCACGGATGCGATTATATCTAGGGTTATGTTGAACTGAATCGAAAATGATGGTAGGGAGACATGTGGTGCGATGCCGGCGAGGCGGGTCGAGGTGAGTGTTATGGAGGGATCGCGTACCCGGAAAAGTGTGAAAGCTAGAATCACAAAAAGTAAAATTAACAAGAAAATAACGAGGCCACAACCAAGACAAGCATAGAGGCAACGCCGTTTGGCTTTAGATTTTTGTTTTTGTTTTGAAGGTGTTCCGATTTCTGTCATCATGGTGTAATGGAAGATAGAGAAGAGGGGATACTGAATTGGTTGAGAGAGAGAGAGAGAGGGAGAGATGGGTTTTGTATTTTGTTACGCCGTTAAGATGGAGAGGTGGTTAAGAGATGATACAAGGATTAAAGAGGGGAGCGTAGGAGGAGAGATGTACAACATTTGTATGGACGCGGTTCACTGTCATTAGTTGTACGCTTTTACTGAGAGTGGGGTCGATTGATTGACAAAATCGATCTTTGAAATAAATTGAGTGTAGGAGTTTGGAGCGGCGGTGTTTATGGAGCCAACGGAAAATTACGCGCTGAAACGAGTCGAAAGTTTCTGTGCTCGTCTCGGTGTGGCGATCCTTGTGTCCAACTACATGCAGATTGATATATATATATATATATATATATATATGCATACGACAGTGTGCGTTGTCCTATACATATTATTTTAGTTTTGCTCTTATATATATAATACGGCTAATAAACTAACGAACATGCTAACATATGTTTATTTCAAATTTCAAACTAAAAATGAATAATTCAAATTGTTAAAGTTGTTATTTTTCTAATCTAACTCAAACGAATTACGAACTCGAATTTCCGTTGCACTCCTATAATCCCACCTCAATCATAATGTCGAGCACACGAATTGATGTACTAAAATCGGCCACAAAAAACAGTTTACATGGGTAGGGAGGTTGGGGAGGTAACACTACATTAAATCATGAATGCAATGCAACGGCCAACGGCAGCTTCAAAAGGCCCCAACAAATTTAATTTGCAAGTTTGACCATTTTGACGTCTCTTTTCATGTTAGTGTAGTCAAGTGCAGTACATTTAGCGGTACAAGAAATATTCGTTCGACTCGTCAAAAACTCGTTTAGTTGTCAGTTTGAGCTGTTAACGATACGAGTTGATCAGCTCGTTAAGTTAACGAGCCGATCTTAAACTCTGTCCAGCTCGATTCGTTAACGAAGCACACATGTTATATAAAATTAATTGATAAATATTAATATTTAACTTCAATAGTTGAGTACAAATTGCACACTATTAATTAACATATAGTCTAGGAGCACTGAAAATATTCGTAGCTCGTGGCTCGTCCGTATTCGACTCGTCAAAAACTCGTTATGAACTCGTTCGTTACTAGCTCGTTCGTCTCTTAATTAACATGTTTTGACTGGGTTCAACTCTGTTTTTTTTTCCTGCGGTACTAAAATAATAACAAAATTCTGTGCAATTAAGATCCCATAATTCATTAATTCCCATTAATTTTATCTTTGGTAAAAAATATTTAGCATTCCATAACAGAGCACTCTTTGGAAATAGTACACTGTTCCGACTTAATTAATTTGTCAAATTGATCTTAGTATGTCTAAAATAATGCACAAAATGCTAAACTGGTATTCTAATTGTAGATAATGGTTATTATTTAATTATGTTGTATTATATCTATTAATTAATAATATTTATTATATTATATTATTACAATTATTATTACGATTTTGTAATATTATTTACTTTTCCATTATTTTATCTGCGGTCATACATCTAAAATAATAATGATTTTCGAATGCTCCTTTTTTTATATCCGAGTCTGACGGTGCATGCCAATGTCACAAGGCAGACAGCTTTGCTGTATACAGCTTTTAGCGAAACAATGATCGATTAAAACATGTGCTACTCAGATCTCACGTCTCATTTAGCACGATACAATACAAAATGTGATCCGAACTACGTTAAAAATATGATTTTTAAAAATATGAATATAGGGTTTTTCAAAGAATTGGCATCTATTAAGAGTAAATGTCTGTTAACATGGTTCTCACAATTGTGTATATGAAAACTTTCTTAAGATCTCTTGAAAATCATCCTAATTAGCTATTATTATATTATTAGATCATTTGAAAAAAAAATGAATGATGTTCTTACTTTTTTTAGTTAAAGAGATGCCTGACAAGTCCATTCAGAGATTCGTGAAACTAGGCTGAATTTTAAGTATATTTTTCTAAAATCTCAATATTACATGTTCTTCTTTAAAAGCCATGATATATTTACCCTTTAAAATTACAAAAACTCTCATCTTTCTCCAATATAAGTTCAAAATACCGAAATTTTTTATTATAAACAAATAAAAATGCAAAAACACCACTATAGAAAAATTACAGTCGAAATCACCAAAATAGACAGTCCGCCATCTCTGATAGCGGACGGCCCGTCCGCCAACAGAGACAACGGACATAAATGGACCCCACCATAGACGCAGAATCTTTTCTCCTTTCTCTTTTCTCGCGTGCGTTTTGTCCTTTTTCCATCCGCTAACAGAGCTGGCGGACCAGATGGGGGCCCACCCACCGACACTTTGTTACCCATTTCTCTCTATATAAGCAGCTCTTACCCAATTTCTCTATGCTGCTAATCTTCTTACGAAAATCCCTTGCTGATCTTCTTACCCAATTTCTCTCTGCTGCTAATCTTCTTACGAAAATCAAAGAAGGAAGGAGAGAATTAAGAGCTGTGACATCTTTATCAGGTATGTAATTTTTACC